>VZSF01004270.1:465148-584602 GCA_013398295.1 Chionis minor | reverse complement strand
AAACGGCTGAAGTACAGTATCGAGAGACAAATTCATGTCAGGGCCATGAGGGCTACAACAGGCCTCACTGTCCTTATCCGGCACACCCTGCCCATGGCCCGGGACACCATTCCACACCTGGGGCCGTCAGCCCCTACCCCAGAGACACCACAGCAGGGCTGGTCTCCAGCTCCCCACAGCCCTGCCCTGCCTGGCCATGGGCGCCACCGAGGGGGGGCACCTTGGTGGGCCCACCATGGGCACACCCGTGGGCCCATGGCCCAGCCCGGCCCCAGGGAGGTGACCGGTGCCTGGGGCTGGCCCGGTGCCTCCCTGGCTGCCAGGCCCTGCCCTGCCAGGTCTTCCTTGTGGAGGACCTCGCCGATTCCAGCAGAAAGGCTGGAAACCCATCAAACTGCAGCAGCAGGAGGGCCAGTGACACTTGCACCCCTCATTTCAGTGGCAGAGAACACAGCTTCCATCTTTGAGAGATGTCTTCAATGCATATTCACACAAAAATCAACCAAATGAATCCCAGTAATGTTGATTTCATAAATAGTATAGAAATATCCCCCCAGCCTAGTAATTTCTGTGGTTTTGTATAGAGTTTCCATGTCTTTTTTTTTGGACAGGCAGCTAAAAGAAGACCTGACAAATAAGGAAACCCTGTAACCAATGCTACCAAAAATAAGTAGAAATGACAAGGCATTTGAGTTCTTCCTCTTTAAGTAAGTTCTGCCTCTGCGTAAGTCAGTGTGAAATGCAAATCTCCGCTACACAGAGCTCCTCCATGGAGGACCTGCAGCTCCCAGGGCCTCCTGGTCACTCCTCTTCATGCAGGTTTAGTTAATTGCTTCTGGAGGCCTCTATTGGTTACAAAAAGGAAATAACTGCATGAATTCAGGATTAAACAAAGCTATGCTTATTTGCCTAAGTTGGGAAGTAGCTGTCACTCTATTACTTTCCTAAAAAATATTTAAAACTGTTAAAAAAAAAGAAAGAAGAAAAACACCCTTCCATGTCTTTACCAGCCTCTACATGTAAAATAAACCTAGTCTGTTTATAAAACAAACAGAATAGCCATAGGGGGAAAACTGTTATTGGAGGGATGCTGATATTTCTCTTGAGAAAGACAGGAATAAAAAGCACAGGTTTGCCTAAAAAGCTACTGACATTTGTTGGAGCCAGAAGCTGTATGTCGGGAAGGAACAAGTCTGTTGTGTTAGCAAAATATGTCACTGCAGGGAGCATGAAATCAGTTTGAAGGAACATGCAGATAAAGCATATATCAGAAGTAGATACAATGTAGCAGCACAAGTAAGCACTGTTTTTAACTTCTCAGGTTTTCCTTTTTACAATAAAACAAATTGTTATTCTAGAATGACTTGACTTATTTTAGAATGACTTGAAAACTATTTACATAGGTAACACGACTTTAAAATATCACCATACAAGTGCCCTTCCTTCTGACATCAAGGTCTGCACTGCAAGATCCTGGCTTGAACAGCAGATTTGGGGTAAAAATTTGGTCCCGTAGAGGTCATGTGGGAACGAAGAACCTATATGCTGCAATCTTGTTTTGTTAGATTTTGTCAATATGTCTTAGTCCTTAAACTGCAGAAATAATAACACAAACTTCTAATCACCATCCACCAGGAAGTAAGTTATACCCTATGCAAAAAGAACTGTGTCAGTACTCTGTACCCATGGCAGGTTTGAAAACCTGGAGGCCAAAGTAGGCAGCTGAAACTAACTGCTACCTAACAATGGCCAGCCTTGTTAACATGCCTTATGCTAACTCATACCTATGAATGAATAAAAAAATCAGATTATGGAAAATTTCTGTCATTTTTGTATGAGAAATGTGATCACACTAAATCATTCACAGTACTCTTACAGCAGACGCAAATAATTTCTTTAAAATAAGCCTGTTTATTTTGACTACTGCCTGTAGCCCTACTTTTCCCTTTTTGCAAAAGCCTATCGCAAAAAACCCCTTTTCTTTCTAGTGATGGCACTGTGATGCAGTTGTTTTTTTGGCTAATCTAGATGGTAAGTTTACCCTGAAATCACTAGATAACAGAGAAAATGTTCTAGTAGCTAGTGTCCTTTTTTGCCATTTTTTTCATGCAAAGAGTCCGTAAACATTCTCCACAGTTTCTCAAGACATTGTACTCTGTGGTATGGTACTTACTGAGAACATACAGGTACAACAGCTCACACATAATCACAGAGAACTATAAACTCATCTTAGTAACACTGCAAAAGTAAAACATGAAAAACGGCGGCACTGAAGTACCACTGAAGGCACAGTGCTCATATCCAAGAAGGAAACAAATGTCAACAATTTTGAATGTCTTACTACACCTGAGAAGAAATAATCCCACTGAATAATACATGCTATTAATTAGAAGCATTATGGACAAACCCAAATCAGGGTTTGATGCTGAGACTCTTGAGCAAAGCATTCTCAAGCCCAAATCTTCAACAGGCAGAATTGGCACCTCTTGAAGTGGCGCTCTCTCTGCACTGACTGTAAAGGAAGTTTATAGAGCATAGGTTCATTACTCTGGGTGCTAGCGTGAATTCTCAAATCAAGCATATCATTAGGTAGATTGAGAGCTGGCTGAACGGCAGAGCTCAGAGGGCTGTGATCAGTGGCACAGAGTTTAGGTGGAGGCCTGTGCTAGTGGTGTTCCCCAGGGGTCAGTACTGGGTGCAGTCCTGTTCAACGTATTCATTAATGACCTGGATGAGGGGACAGAGCATACCCTCAGCAAGTTTGCTGATGACACAAAACTGGGAGGGGTGGCTGACACCCCGGAAGGCTGTAATGCCATTCAATGTGATCTGGATGGGCTGGAGAGTTGGGCAGGGAGGAACCTAATGAAATTCAACAAAGGCAAGTGTAGGGTCTTGAACCTGGGGAGGAATAACCCCATGCACCAGTACTGGTTGGGGGTTGACCTGCTGGTAAGCAGCTTTTGCTGAGAGGGACCTGGGAGTCCTGATGGACAACAGGATGACCATGAGCCAGTAATGTGCCCTTGTGGTCAAGAAGGCCAAAAAATCCTGGGGTGCCTTAAAAAGACCATGGCCGGCAGGTCGAGAGACGTCATCCTTCCCCTCTATGCTGCCCTGGTGAGGTCACATCTGGAGTATCATGTCCAGTTCTGGATCCCCCAGTTCAAGAAAGACGGAACTACTGGAGAGAGTCCAACGGAGGACTACAAAGATGATCAAGGGACTGGAACAGCTCTGTTGTAAGGAAAGGCTGAGAGACCTGGGTCCATTCAGCCTGCAGAAGAGAAGTCTGCGAGGGGACTTCACCAATGCTTATCAATATCAGGTGTCAGGAGGAGGAGGTCAGACTCTTTTCACTGGTGCCCGGTGACAGGATAAGGAGCAAAGGGCACAAGCTGGAACACAGGGAATTCCGTCTCAACATGAAGAAAAACTTCTTTACTTTGAGGGTGGCAGAGCACTGGAACAGGCTGCCCAGAGAGGTTGTAGAGTCTCCTTCTCTGGAGATAGCCAAAACCTGCCTGGATGCATTCCTGCCCAGCCTGCTCTAGGTGAACCTGCTTTGTCAGGGGGCTTGGACTAGATGATCTCCAGAGGTCCCTTCAAATCCCTACCATTCTGTGGTTCTGCTGTTGTGTGATAAGGACCAGAACAGAACAGCATGTATCTGCTGCATCTGCTGTTTCTTCTTGCTTAGCTCTCAGAGTTTCATTACTTAGCATATAAGAACAACATAATGTTCCTCAGCAGTACCCACCTCTCTGTGTTTACTGCATGGAGCAATGAAGTCCTTCATTTAGGTGCTATGCTGAGCACATGGCTAGATTTAGCACACGAGTCCCACTATTGCAGGTGTATCACCAGGGTTTTAGAAAATTACATTGTCTTAAAAGTTAAAAAATACAGATGTAGTATGCTAGATAAATATATCCCTTCTGTTAGATTAATACCAAACTTAAGCACCAACTAGAAGAAGTGAACTTGACAGGCTCCTTGACTGATGGATTTGAGTGATGGCTTTCATTTTAAAGGTTTGTCTGGGAACAGTGCTTTGCGCAAGTGTGACAGAGAAGCATGAGTGTGCTGGCTATTATTCTCAGCTGTTCCACAGACTTGGAGGAGGGATTTTCTATCTGGGCCAGCTTCACTGCTGCATTTTCCATTTTTACCCATTTCGCTCAAAATGACTTATGAAACAGGTGCATGCTAAAACTAAAAGTTTTCATGGATGAAATCCATGATTTTTATATCCTCATTTCTAGTTCTCCAAGAAGATAACCGTTTATGGAATAAAATTCTTTTCTGCACAACTCAGAGCAGTGTGACAGCAGAAGAGGTTTTAAGTTGCTCACATTTATCCAAGGCTGCCCAAAGACAGTGCAGTTAACAAGGACTATAGTCATCCCACCCACCCTTACAAATAAGTAAAGGGCTCAAGATTAGAGACATACACAATACCTCTTCCTCTGTCCCATTTATCAGGAACAAATGTCTTCCATTTACACAGCTAACCATTCAATCACTGCATACTCACATCATCCATTATTTCACCTCTACACCATATAAAGGGGGTTACGCTCAAAGAAGATATATGTCATGTATGTTCATACCAGACGTAGAATTAATCTCAAGGTACTGAAAAGCTGAAAAAATTTTAAGTGTACAAATCCATTCTGTGCTAGACTTAGCAACTGTAAAATAGACACAAACAAAACTACTGACAGAAGCAAAACTTGAAGGCATGCATTCATACCATAGGAGGCAATGTTAAAAAGTCTTTACACTGATGACCTTTTAAAAAACTTTAAATTAACCTTTTTTATTATTATTATTATTCCCTCTATAACAAGGTCCATCTTTTTATGTACTGCTTATCAGTTTTACTAGCTAATAAAAAGTTAAATTATGCTATCAATTTCCCAATGAATGCCTAATAAATAATACTTCCTCAGATCAAGGTCCTTAATAAAAAGGAACAAAAATGAGGCCCGTAACTGTTTTAACTCAGCATTTTGATGAACTAAGTTTACTGCTACTCATGGTGGACCATCCTGAAACATGCTTCCTAAGACACAGAATAGGCTGTAGTTAACAGTTTTCTAAACATAAAAAATGTATACTTAGATAAACACACACATATATGCATACACATATACTTCACAGAAGGATGCGTTACTGTATGACCTCGAAGTTGAAGATGATTCAGAATGTATTGCTTCTCATATTGATCATAAGATATCAGATTTGCCAAGATCTTTCACAATACCTATTATATTAATACCACAGAGTGAATCAGTAAGTCTGCTCTTCATGATATCGTAGTCAATAGGTGCAATATTTTTACTTTAAAATATATAACTTTTAGTCCAATACAGAGAAAAATTTCAAAGTAGAAACTACGTGTGTAAGAAGAATTCACACTGATTTCTAAGGGAATGCCACATGCAAAAAAAATGTTGGGTCCGAGCTGGGCATTGGCTATGCTTTGTCTTGTCTTTTCTCACCTACATGCTATAACTTTAACACCACAACAATGACTGTAGGAAATATTTCAGTGTTCTGACTGTGTCTGGTGGATGACACTAAATTATCTTCTCAAATTTGGGATGAAGTGTATCATAAACCATCATAAACTATATTCCATCTTTCATCAGCTACGCCTCTAAGAAGAACTAAAAGGATGTGAGATTCGATCAGCTCCATGTATCACACTGAAGCAGCACTGAGAAGAAGTTCTCTGGTGCAGATGACAACATGAAAGCCATCAAATTAAAGAGCACTAAGCGTAACTACATGCTGCTTCTCATCCAGAGGAAATGCTAAAGGAGAACTGTTAACATTAAGGAAAAGCATTAATATTTTCTGTCTTGCTTTTGTTGAATATACTTAAGTTGTTCAGGTCAGTGATACTGATACTGTGTTTCTGCGGTAATAGTATGTAGGCAGGAGAAAGTATGAAATTCATGGACAGGAGAATGATCCCACAGGGATGAGTGCAAAAGCAGCAAAGAGAGATTTATTGAATAAATGTTTGCACTCACCAGATGTAATAAAAATTGAATGATATCAAGGAATTCATGTACATATATGAGATATACATGGTCATGTTGACCACCTATGGCCTGCCCTTCTTATTTTAATTTTCCCACTGGCAATATAACAGCCTGAATGAAAACTGAGGATAAGCTGGTAGGAATCAGAACAGAAAAGCTGGCAATAAATATTTCATTAAAAAAGGGTTTCTGAAAGGCCATATAACCTTTTGTCTAAATGTTTCAAATCCAAAATGTATTAGGTTCAAACAAAATAAAGTTATTTTAATTAGGTATAGGTAATCTCAATTTATACAGCAACTGTTAAAGGGAGAGTCATTATGACACTAAGACAAGTCCAATCATTCAGACCAGAGATTGGGTAGGGTATCTCTAGAGAAAATAGGCCAACACAAGCGTGTAGTACCTAAGGGGCAACTAAGGGTAGTGAACTGAATGATTAATCACAGCTGTAACTACACATCACATTATTTGTGTGTATGTTGATGCGCACACACACATATATTTTGGTCTCATGCTGGGGAGGATAACAGCAGAGGGAGACAGCCATTTTGCAACATCACTTAACCTCATTGCAAGAGAAATGTGAGTCTGGTTATATAAAGAAAACAGTGATTGTGGTATTATTATTAAGAGGAAGGAATGTGTTAAATAGCAATTACACAGTCTTGGTTTAAAACTGGAATGGCAATCAAAGACTAGGATTCAGTTTCTGATGCTGCCATGTATCTTCCATACTGGCTAACCATTCCACTTTTCTTAACAGGAGGATACAGCACTATTTTCAGTGAAATTACACAACCATCAAACTCACAGTAGCCCAGAGCTGAAGCCATGAGAATTGTAGTATTAATCAAAATTCAGTTGTTCTAATCTGCTGAAACCTAATGAATTAAAGAACTACAATCATTCTCTAGTCTTAAGTGAAAACAGTTGTACATCTTCTGTACAACATGAATCTTTGCACAATGACTAATCCCACTCCCAATAAAATCAATGGAAGTTTTACCATTAACTTCACTGAGAGCAAATTCAACAGAATAATGAGAAAGTTTCCACAATCCCAGCAACAGCCCTTCAGCAAATTTGTGTTGCATCTTAAATAACTGTGATTCTGACCAGGGACATTTGTCAAATGATTTCTTCTCCAAGTAAAAGCTCTATTATAAGAACCATTAGCTTTGTATGACTGTATGTATCACAAGTCATGGCAGCAGCTCTGAACAAAGGGGATCTGGGAACAGGAAGCAGGGAGAGATGCAAAGTCAAAAGCACACTCCTTCAGTGTTGTACTCAGCTATGTACTGTATGAAAACTCTGTGGTCTCTCTATCTCTTTTGGACTAGATGACCTCCAGGAACCCCTTCCAATCTAAATCATTCTATTATTAAATCATTCAGATAATGTACCAGTATACACTAGTGTACACTGTGTGTACACACTAGTACACACTGTCTATACTCTCACATACATAGCTGCTTGCTTATGGCTGTGGATGCTTTAGTCTTTAAAATATGTGGTTTTTGGTTCACCACTTCTATTCTAGCAATTTCAAGCAGACAGTTTCTCTTTTCTAATGCTTCCCAGTTTCTCTCACCCTGTCTTCATAGGAGAACTTTTTCATCCTTATCATTTTCATGGCCCCCGTCTGGACCTGCTCCAACAGGTCCATGTCTTTCTTCTGCTGAGGACTCCAGAGCTGGAACCACTACTCCAGGTGGGGTCTCACTGGAGCAGAGTAGAGGGGCAGAATTACTTCCCTCAACCTGCTGGCCACACTTCTTTTGATGCAGCCCAGGATACGGTTGGCCTTCTGGGCTGTGAGCACACATTGTCGGCTCATGTCCAGCTTTTCATCCACCAGTACCCCCAAGTCCTTCTCGGCAGGGCTGCCCTTAATCCTTTCATCTCCCAGCCTGTATTGATACTGGGGGTTGCCCCGACCCAGATGCAGGACCTTGAACTTGGTATTGTTGAACCTCATGAAGTTCACATGGACCGACTTCTCAAGCTTGTCCAGGTTCCTCTTGATGGCAACCTGTCCCTCAGGCACGTCAACCACATCACTCAGCTTGGTGGTGTCTGCACACTTGCTGAGGGAGCACTCAATCTCCCAGTCTATGTCATTGATGAAGATACTGAACAGTACTCATCCTGGAACTTCATGATCTTTAAGGTCCCTTCCAACCTAAACCATTCTATGATTCTATGATTCTGTGATTCTGTGATTCTAATGCAGATCCCTGAGTGACACCACTTGTGACTGATCTGCATCCGAACATTGAGACGTTGACCACTATCCTCTGGTTGTGACCATCCAACTGATTCCTGCAANCGGCAGGGCTGCTCTTAATCCTTTCATCTCCCAGCCTGTATTGATACTGGGGGTTGCCCCGACCCAGATGCAGGACCTTGAACTTGGTATTGTTGAACCTCATGAAGTTCACATGGACCGACTTCTCAAGCTTGTCCAGGTTCCTCTTGATGGCAACCTGTCCCTCAGGCACGTCAACCACATCACTCAGCTTGGTGGTGTCTGCACACTTGCTGAGGGAGCACTCAATCTCCCAGTCTATGTCATTGATGAAGATACTGAACAGTACTCATCCTGGAACTTCATGATCTTTAAGGTCCCTTCCAACCTAAACCATTCTATGATTCTATGATTCTGTGATTCTGTGATTCTAATGCAGATCCCTGAGTGACACCACTTGTGACTGATCTGCATCCGAACATTGAGACGTTGACCACTATCCTCTGGTTGTGACCATCCAACTGATTCCTGCAAACAGTCCACCCATCCAATCCATAACTCTCCAAGTTCAAACAGACAACATCAGTTCTTCCCTTGTCCACTGAGGTAGTCACTCCATCATAGAAGGCCACTAGGTTGGTCAGGCAGGACTTGCCCTTGGTGAAATCATGCTGTCTGACTCGATCAAANTCCTTCTTGCCCTTGACCAACAGGTCTCAACTCAGCCATGCTGGTCTCTTGCCTTCCTTTCCTGATTTCTTACACCTGGCTATCGAGAGCTCTTGCGCTGGGTGCAAAGCGTCCTTAAAGATCTACCAACTCTGTTCTGCTCCCTTGTCACTGAGGGCAGTTTCCCAGGAAGTCTTATTGACTAACCCACTGAAGAGCTGGAATTTTACTTTCCTAAAATTCAGAGTTCTGACTTTACTTTTCATCTGACCCATATCCCTCAGGACTGTAAACTCCACTAGTGCATGATCACTGCAGCCCAGGCTGCCTCCAATCCTGATGTCACCGATTAGTTCACTTTCTTTGGTGACCATCAGGTCCAGTATCACATCCCCTGTGGTAGGGCTGTCTATTACTTGGCTTAGGAAGTTATCCTTGATGCATTCCAGGGGTCTCCTGGATTGCCAAGAGCTCGCCGTCCTACTTTTCCAGCAGACACTGGGGTGGTTGAAGTCCCCTGGCAGAACAAGAGCCTGCGAGCACGACGCCTCCTGTAGCTGGAGTAAGAAGTCTTCATCAACAGGCTCCCCTTGACCGGGGATTCAGCAATACTATTTCCCATGCAATGTGCCCAGTTATAAATGGCTACACAAACAGAAAGCAGTGAAGAACCGGGCCTTTGAACTGCAGGGAAGGGGAAATTTGGCTCTGTTCTCAACAATGAATATTTAATGGTTCCCTGTTCCACTTACATCTGACAATCCTTCCTACCAATTATCCTTTTCACAAACCCTAGCAGTAAAGACAAGAATAAAAGATCAAGACTGGACTGGTTGCTTAACCCCTCACATAAACCTCTGCACAGTCAGGCTAATGTTATAAAGTCGCAACACTTTTTCTCCTCTTTTTTAATACAATTACATAACTGATATGTTACGTCCTCTCCCACACAGTGAGAGTTTCATAGCGATTACTGAGATTGTATATACAATATTATGCATGGATATGCATGGCCATACGCACAAACACACAGAGATGCGTATGACATCCTGTCATATCCTGGGATAAGAAATGTATCAAGTTTTTTTGCCTTCCCCTTATTAGAAAAACTCATTGATGCTAGTTACTGTGTGATCAGTACATAACTGGAAAGAAAAAAAAAAACAACAGTGAAAAAGAGAGAACCCTCAAGATATCTAGGCAACCAATCCTTTCCACATTGTAACAGCTCTCTTGAGTGAAGAGACTCCCTTGGAGTTGGTGAAAAATTAGCATCTTCGCCGAAGTCCCTTGGTGACAAAGGACACAGATTTTTGATATCTCAGCCTGAAACACAAAGAAGTAGAACCAGCAAAACATAAAAGAAAATAAATCTATTTAATAATCTGATTAGTTTTTACCTCCCATTTTTCCAGTGATGGAGCTGTATCCAGTGACAGTGTAAACATTTTACTTTGCACAATGGCAAATACCACAATAGAAGAGTGTAATTAGCTCTGGAAAGACATTCTCAAGGAAGTACTTTGATTTCAAAAGACCGTTGGAGTGATTGTCACCCCTGCTGTGCTTGGATTCTCTCTTGATGTGCATAAAGTGTGAATGCAGAATGCATTATTATGAAACTCACTCATCCTTGCATTTGTGTGCTCATTGCTTTTGCCATCTTGTGGTGACCAAAAATAGAAACCTATACATCACCATATAATTCACACTAGAATAACGTTGCGGCATTTTTTTATGAATTCTTCAGTGCACACACTGAAGATCTACAACTCAAACCATGCTCTGCATTTTGTCATTTATCTAACAAAAGTGCATTCATTTTCCCTTTAAGGTTGAAAAATATAAACCGTAGTCTGACTTAAAATAAGCACAAAGATGAAATGATTTAATACTACACAAATGTCTTCCAAAGGGTTTTATCAAAATAAACTATGAGATCTTTTTTTAAAGGAAGTAAAGTGCTTCTGTTCTCTCAGCTCTTACAAATACCTTTACAAAAATTGCCATGTAACCCAACTACAGAACAGTTTTATGTGTGATAAAAGAAATTGGATTTGGACTTCATAAACCAGTCAATAATTATTTATGGAACAGAGTAATTTGCGGGCTTTAGTTTGTGGTTTCTTCTTTAAATTATCAAGGAAAGCAATGAATATAAAGTATCTACCCCTCTTAGCATTAACTTTTAAAAGAAGTAGCACATTTTTGAGTTAGTGGTCCCAAGGTAGAGAAGATGAGGCCTTCTGTTGCTAAGCAAGAGTTTGCCAGTTATTTCAAGCTTTAGCTGAGTACAAGCAATAATCACTACTGCCTGAAATATATTGGAATGAAAGTACATGGGACCATTCATGACACTTCATCAGCATGCAGGAGGCAAACAGAGTGACTGCAGTGATTGAATACAGGCTCAGACTACTGGCTTTAATCTCCATCTCATTCATTCAGCCTTTACTTTTGGCACAGCTGTATGATAAACACTCCGACATTCTTCCTTGCCCACCCTCCTTTGGAATCCCATGATTGCTGTGTGCATGTTTGTTACGTATTTAAGGTAGTCGGTCTTTCCCTCCCACTCCAAATATGCAATAAATATTTAGATATGGGTAAACTACAGGTTTACTACTCTTACTATCAAAGCACCATTAGTTTACTGAAGGGGAACTTAGTTATGTTCACTTTGCTTCTGCAGACATCTTAAAACAAAACAAGGTAAATTTATAATTAATACTCATTCTTTCTACTACCTTCTGTGCAAAATTGCATGTATACAGTGAATGTATATGTTTATAATACATAAATTATAAGGGGCTTACAATGCTATTACACAGAATTTCAACGCTATTGCTGATGTTAACAAAATTCTCATGTTACAGAAATTACAGTTCATTACTTAGTATTGGGGGGTGGGTTTGTTTTGTTTTTTAATTTTTGTTGTATATCACTCACCTGCTCACCAAGAAGAGCTCATATGCAGCTCTTTATCACCATTTCCCTGAACTTTCCTTGGCTTTATACCCAGCGGGTACTAAGGGTCCTGAATAGCTTAGTGCCTAATTGGTAGCTTAAACATACTATGGTAAAGTTAATGGAGCTAAATATGTAAAGCCAGTAAGCAGCAGCAACCTCTGCAACTGGTTAGCAACTGTTTCATTGATGGGACACTTGTGTAAAAAAAAATAACTATTTTATATTACTCCTCCCTCTTATGAAAATACATAATAAATTTGGGGAAATCGGTCTGGTCTGCTTCAAGGAGTTAGGCTGACTTCTCCTGCTCAGTATCCCAGACACCCTGAAATCCCCAGCCTGCTATAAAAAACTACCACAGCTTTTCACTCACTTTTCGTATTGAAATTGATGCTGTTTGATCACTAGAATGGTTGTAATTTAATAAAAAAGATAATCTTAGCCAAACAAAACACTTTAAAGAACCTATGCAATACTGTCCGCCCTGACTAAGGTGGGAAAGCAGTTGCAGTTTAGCTGACTGAAGGCACGCTGGCCATCCCTTAATGCACAGAGAAGAGTGGGACAGGGCCCTGCAGACGGCTGGTACTTTAGTGCCTGTTACTGATGTGAAGATGCCAGTCCTCTTACATGAAGTTTTATCCGCTGCCAAAGAGTTACTGAGCAGCCAACACAGCAAACCTAAAGAGAGAGAGGAAAAAACCCACCACACCCTGTTCATCCAACATTCAACGCCATCTCTTTCAACTAAGTAAAAAGCAATTGATAGTCTGCACTGAAATCTGGAGACAGCAAACAGATCACTGAGTGAAGGAGATAGAAAAGATGAACTTTGCGGGTTCCCAGGGAGACGCAGAAATATCCTTGGGATAGCTAAAATAAATTTTTTAAAGAAAAAAACTCCATCAACTACAATGCCACCTAAAGGAAGGGATCTAAAATCTGTCTCCAGAAAACAAAGCACATTCTGCGTTTTCTACTCTCTCCTTATATCCAGGTTGAACTGGCAATGAAGTCTACCGGATTTCTAAAGCATATGAAACATTCTCCGATTCAAATGTTACCAAAGATAGCAACAGAGAAGTGGAAAACTAAGTATTTGAAAAGACCCTCTTGAGGTTTTCTGCACTTAAGTAGCAGCAAACAATCCAGCACCTTCCACTCCTAAGCACTCTTATCGTATTACGTACTCTTAAGGAGTCCATTTCATTACCTATTTACTTCAATCAGAAAAAAAACCCCAAACATTGGATCTGAAAAAAATCAGCCCATCAGTTGAGAGAGATGAAAATCTTCTCAGCAGCAACAACAAAGGAATACAACACACACAGCAAGACAGACTAATCTTATGACCTGTACAGCCTTATGAAAAAGGCAGCTAGAATGAATCCATCTCCACTGTAGTGCAAATACATTGAATTGTCAGCTAAAGACTGGTACCGCTATATTTATTCAACACTTTGCTACAGTGACAGTTCTGTCTTTCCCCAAAACAACCATTCCCTAGTAGTAATTGGTCAGTAATATTGAATCATGTGACTGTACCAGCTCACATTATTATTATTTTTTTTATTCTTTATTTAAAAACAGAGAATGTCACCACCACAAAAACACCACAAGTTTCAGAGCCCACTCCAAAATGTTCATGCTGGCTGCTTAATTCAAATAATTTCTCCTTAATTAAAAACAACAGGTTTCCTTGCCAAGAAGTTAGATGTACTACCAAAATGGGGAAAAAAAAAAAAAAAATCACAACTGTTCACAGGGTGCACAATCTGATTTATTTATGACAGATATGAAAAAACCGTTCTGTTCATAAGACATCTATCTCTTAAAGTATCTGTTCTATCAACTGTTCTTATTTTTAACATAGAAGTCATTTAGGATATATTTTAACTGATGGGCTAACAGCTAACAGACCATAGAAAAAGAAAACTGACAAGTGATTGCAGGTAACATACCAGCTTACTGGAAATATAAATGATGAATATCACAGGAGACATCATCAGTGCATTGTGACCTGCTTAAAAAAAGAGAAAGTCTTATTTTTTGATTCCAGCAAAGTTAGATCTTCCTTTTAACACCATCAGGCAAAGCAGCTTGTTCTCTTTCTTTTTTCCATCTTACTTCCTTTCCTTATTAAATGCAGGGCAAGAGCAACCTTGCTTCCCAATGTCAGGATTTATGAATTCCCATCCGTAGTGCCCAAAGATTCGCAAGACAAGCATCCTGACCTCGGTTAAAAAGAAAATCACTCTGAATGAGTTTAATGAGGATTTGAAGAAATGGCCTTGGAGGTGTAGTTTGAATGAAAATGTAATAGTGTCTACATTTTGCCTTGTACCTTAGGAGGAGGAATGAAACAAATTATATTCAGCCTTCTTCATTTGCTATTTTCAATCCCCACACAAGTTGCTTACACAAAAGAGCTAATAAAAATTGCCCGAATGAGTCATTATTCCTTTCATCTGCAGTATTTCATTGCATTTTTTTTCTGTTGACTGCAAAAATAATATATTAAGACAATAGAACAGTAAGTCAGTATCACTGTGGGTAAACTTCAAATTTAAGTTATCAGATTTCAGAGGCAGCTGATGACTGCTGATGTCTGAAATGTTTGTTTTTATTTTAGCTGGAAAGTTTTTTACTGCTCTACTAACAAATTGAATAAATTCTGTTTGGTTTTTTTTTTTAATATTTCAGGGAGATTGTGTTTTTGTTTTAAAACACACATCACTGCTCCACTGAACTTCAGATACCTACCTAGATACCTTTAAAATAAACATCAACAGAAAGTAGCTAGTGTATTTTAGTACTTTTTCCCCCTTTAAAGGCACAGATATGTGGTCTTATTTTTCTTGTCCTCTTTTTGGATGCCATGAGCCACAAATGCCATCAGTCTGAATTTCAGCTGACATCACACGGATATGTGAAAGTTAATGACAGGAGAGATAGTTAGTTCCCTGAATAAACGTATGTAGCTAACTGCTAGACATAAAGCTAAGTAATTAACTGCGTAAGATACAGCACAACAAAGCCACATGCTTATCAGAGGACAATCAAATCAGATGACATTATGAGATTCAGGGAGCAAGACTTCAGAGCCCAGAATGCTCTGCAGTATTATTGCTCAGGAAGACAGCAGGATTTCCCCACTGATTTCAGTAAGAACTGTTTAAAACCCTGTACGATACTATTTTCTGCTCATATAAAATAGTCCAAACTCAGTCTTGAGAGATTCACAACACTGACACAAATGGTTAAATACCATTTTTAACACGTCCTTCTATTGTTCTAATTTACATGCCACCCCAAGCAGAGCTTGAAAAATCACCAGAATGGTGTAATTTGAATGTATTCATGTTATCCAACTGTCCACAACATTGGAGTGCTCTCCACTGCTTCAGTGACTGACCAGACAAGAATGAGTGCAAATAAAAGTAGTATTTCCACCTCTGTGTAATAAAACTGGAAAATAAAAAAAACTGTATTAGAAGAATACTAACTTATATTCTGCAGGTAAAAGTTTAAAAACTATATGCTAGGAGAAAAACTTTTAAGCAGAAGTCAGCGCCAACCTTAGCTGGAATAACCTGTGTTCTTTAGACTTCACAGCTTGTCTCTTGAAAGTTCTCTGGCAACGTGCTTTTTCACATTTGTCAGCTAAATCAGAGATCCAAATGCAAAATATAACATTAAGGAACAGTGAGTGCATTTGCGACACTCCTTGGAGAAATCAGGTACACATAAGGCAATGACTACATTACATGGAAGTATAACCACACTCTAATGTAACTTTGTTAAACTAATTTAATTAAGGAAGATTAGTATTTTCTGCTAACATCAGTGCGTACTACAGATATTTTGCTTTTCAGAGAACTTAGCTATCCCTAGGTATCAGTGAAACAAGATAGATGACAACTTGGCACAGTATTTCAAATCACATACTATTACGCTAATTATTCACAATGCTGTACAAGTACAGCCACAGAAGTACAGAAAACTGTCTACTCGAATTGTGTGTCCCCCTTGATTATGAAATGGAAAGCAAGCAATTCATCTACATTTCAACTGTGACACATTGGAACGATTCTACTGAAGAACTTAAAACAGTAGTTTCCAGGCTCCCTGGACTTACTTCTCACTGCACTCTGCAAAATTCTCTGCAAAAAATCAGTACAGCTGCAGGGAGGTAAATACTAAGTTTTACTGTAGTGTGGTTGCACATACCTGCTGCAGACTGCGGACCAGTGACAGTCTGCAGACAAAATTTGGGGATCATTGGCTTATGCAGCCTGCCACAAAACATTTATTTACAATATAGGCCAGGTTTTGTGGAATTTGCTATAATGCTAGGCAATCTCTTTGCCAATGAAATAATAATCCAGTACATCATATTGCTGAGTTATTAAATCTGGTGTTCAATTTCAGAAATTAGCTGATGCTGAAGAAAATTTCTGAGGCAAAGGACTGATGATGCGGCAACATTTATACATGCCTTATATAGAGGGGGAAAAAAAAAAAAAGGCAAAATGCATGGTATGATGCCTTAAGCAATCACTTTCCCATCACAGTGAGATAGCCCATATGATAATGATTAGTTTTGCACTTGCTAAATGCTGCCAAGGATCACTGAATCCTAGGGAGCAAAGCTACTTTTTAGAAAAAAAACTATGCTGTAGAGTAATAGCCGTTATAACTGTGAATATCATCAGTGAACAGTACTTTCATCAACAAAAACTACTGGCTATTGCAAATAGTGAAGTCGGAAACAACAAGCACTAAAATGAAGTAAAATTTTACAAAACGCTTGAAGGACGTCGTAGCTGCAAATCCAGCTCCACTCTTGCCATTCAAATCACAAAGGACTGGTACGGACCTCACGGAGTACTCCTCTCCAAATCTCTCCAAAAGACACAGTCAGAGTCTGAATTCCATATAAACTTTGTTGTTTTATGATATTTTGCATCAGTCACCTTTTTTTTCTTTTTTTTTTCTTTTCCCAACATCAATTTGTTATGTATATACATTAGTCATGCTTACATAGAAGCCTGTATTTCAAACCCAGACTAAATGGGTCTAATCCCATTGCTATTATCCTTTAAAGCCTTTTATAGAACGAAGCTTTAAATCACAGGCTTCAGACAGAATCTTGATCTTTTCTTTATTAAGTTATGACAAAATCGATTACTATTATCATGAGGAGAAAACCACATTTTTCATGAAAGCAGTAACTGGATACATGTTATATATGCCCTAAACACATAAATTAGGAAGATTCTCAACAATAAGAAGGTCTTTTAGCAGCAGGTACACCACTAACCCTGGTCTTCTCTTCTGGGCAATACAATAGACAAGAATATTTTGAAAACTTTATCTTTCTCTAAGTTACTTAAAGATTTGCAGCAGATTTTGAAGATTACCACAGGAAATTGTGATGAATTCCATCTGGTGTAAGTCAGTGCCATTCTACTAAAATAAAATAAATTACAAAACCGAAAATCTGATCCTTTGCGGTAAGGCTTTAAATCATCTGAAATATACGTTTGTGCTCTAGTATTAATCCTACCTTTGTAAAGATACAGTTTATATCTTCTTCAACTTCTTTAAATAGTTGTTGATGCTTTCCAACAGCATCAAATGGTTATTTTGTTTTATGCTTAGTCTGTTTAAAAAATACATAATTAGAATCTTTCGATAGAATGCAAATACCACTTTAGGCAATTCTTTTCCCTACTTGTTATTTACTTTTCTCTGGTAAATCTAGCATACAGCTTCTGAAGGCCTCTAGTGCATTTATTTTTGAGCACCTACTCTCTAATTTGTCTTGAACAAATTTTCTTTTCTTATTTTTCTATCACATAAGTGCATTCCCTAGGATGATTATGCCCAGAGTCAATTTGTAGGCTTTTTGTCCCTCTCATTCATTCATCTTGAACATTTTCAAATGATGGACTTATATTTTCTTAAACATTTATAATTTCATTACCTTTTAAATATTACTTTGGGCTTTAACTATTATTTATGCATAGCCTAGGCAAGCAAAACAGTGAAAGGAAACATTTTGACTATGATTTTACAATGCATTAATTAATCATGGGTTTGAGGAGTAAGACAATCTATGTATCTGTACAGTTACATATGTAGGATTGTACAACAAGTATCTGAGGCAATGCTCAGGTAAAGATGCTGTGAACAATACCAACCAAAACAATAAATAAATAGACATTAATTTATACATAAGTGTCTGAACTTTAAGAGCTTTGAAATTTAAGGCTACTGCTGAACATGAGCTTATTTCAGTAGGAAAGATGCCTTCAGGCCAGTAAGTGCTCCAAGGTTTCCCATTTGAATCTGTCCCTGTCTTACTCAAGCTAAAAATAAAAGGGGGAAAAAGAAAAGGAAAAGACAAATAGCCTTCAGTCCAAGAATGTTATGAACCTCAGACTCCTCTCCCAGCTGCATCAGGTAAAAGAAATGTATTACACTTTCATAACTCAATTAAGGTATTTTATACCATTCTGGGGGTTTTGTTACTTGCACAAAAGAAATTGCTATGGTGAAACACAAACTTCTTCCTCAAACTGAAGATTAAATTACTGTATGTACACATAATTGTTTACAAAACAAACTGATAATGTTTGTAGATATTAGGGTTATATGTACCCATAGCATCATAAGTTACTTTAAGTAAAGATTCAAATGTATTCTGTTTGTTCTTTAATACAAAATTCAATACATGCTCTCTGTGTTGTGGAAGCAATTAAAGGGATTTATGAGGAGGAGAACAATCTTGCCCTTGTCACTTGCCTTTAAATAGTCTATTTTGAAAGAAATAAATTATTTAGGACACAACATTAAACTGTGAATCAAAGCATAACTAGTCTGGATCCTGATTTTGCTTAGCTGTAGGAAGGAACAGGAATTGTTTAAACGCATATCGTGAACCATGTCAGAGCCTACATGGCCTACAGAGAAACTCAGGGAGTGCATCTTTGATATATCAGAATATCTTATAACAGCATTTTAAGAGCTTTACTGACAACCATGATTAGTTGCAGCATATGCTGACCTCTTTCAGTTAACATCACTCCATTCTGCTAGTGCACGAGATGAGACAAACCGAACAGCCCAGAGGATCTCTTCTAACTTTGGAGGAATATGCATGTTCCCTTTCTTTCTCATTTATAATCCTACAGCAAAGTAAAAAAAGTTTATTCACGCCGTAATTCCCGATTCAAAATATTTTGTCTATATGTGTATTCACAGAGCAGGGTCCAAACGCCCACGTTGTTTCAGAAGTACATACGACAAACGAGTACCAGTCCCTCATCTCTCCACAGTATTGGTAATGACTCAGAACTCCACCCAGGTCCTAGGTTTAAAATGTCCAAGGGGAAGGAGGCAAAGTTGCGAATTTACAATCAGATAAATCACCTGAGGAAGGATTGCTAGAGACAAGTGATCTTTCTTTCTCTCATGACATCCTGTTACACAGCAGTGGCTCTAAGCAGTACTCCCCACAAAACATCATACAGTTGCAGAACAGTCTCAGGATCCAAAGTTGAGTAAGGACTGAAAAAGGTCTCCTACAAAAGCTGCGTCACATCAGCAGGTCTGTAAGGTTTGGTGGATTTCAGAATGAAGCTCTAGGTGGCAGCTAGATGTGCAGCCTCCATATGCTCGGGATGGAGGCATTCTGAAGAAAATAAGACAGCTATGTTAATCTAAGGTGGCTCCAGTTCAGCAGACAAACTGCTTCCCACACAGTTAGCTATCCAGTAAGGCAATCTGTTGAAGCAGCTGATTTCTAGCTCACTTTGTTGTCATACGGACAAACATGGATTCTTCCTGAAAGGCCTCATCCTGGCAATGTAAAAAGAGACAGCTTGCCTGGGAAAAAGTGTAAGAAGAACTAGCACATACAATGGGGCAAAGATAGGCAGCCTTGGCTTAAATAAAATCCAGTGCCTTAGAAAATAAAGAGTGTTTTCTGAGGATAACTTATCACAGAAAAATGCGGGGGAGGAGGGTGTAAATATGTATATACACCATATTCATATATAAAGAATCAGCCACAAGGATCCAGATTTCCCCCCCTCTCTTGGTTGGAAAGGAATACCCTTAAGGAAAGATGACTAAAGTTGTCTAAGATACCTAAAGATGACTAAAGAGGCTAAAGTTGTCTGAAAGCTCAAAGGGCTGGCCCACCACTAATCCAACAATTAAGTTACGGTATGGAGTATGTTAACATACTGGAGGAACTACCATTAGTTTTCTGACTGCAGTTTCACAAGTATATTTGCAGGACCCCTGCAGCTGGTCTGGCTCTGTCATCTCCTTTTTATGTTCCAGCTAAAAACACTGACTTCAGGATGCACGTCCTCCTTCTTCACCTTTCATTTATGTTCCCGTTTGCAATGGCTCACACAGTTTACAATTACTTAACTGTCATTACAAGGGTAAGCCCCTGATTAATTTACTTGGTGACTGCAATCTGCTGGTGGTTCGTAGTGAGCCACACAACCAGGAATAATTTCATGTTATTTTCCTTCCTCTAGTACAAGTTGCAAAATATGCATCAGGTGTACATTATTTGTGGCTGAGGTCCTTTCTATGCATGGACAGAAAGCCTGACACATCCCACTAGTGTGAGCTCCAAGACAGTGATGTATATACTGAGTTTCAAGGTCAACTACAAACTCTGATCTCTGAGATCACTGAAGTGAAATACCCATCCAAGGAAAGAGGAAACCATCACTATTAACTTAAAAATAGTAATTGGAACTGAGAACTGATCCCTGAGAACTGATTCCTATATCCAGTATGTGCTACCTACAGGGAGATCTTGCAGAGCTCGTCACTACCCCATCAGGGAAGGATGATTCGGCAAATAAACCATTAGGAGCTATATAGACACATACTGTACAAATAGATAACAGCCCACTGTTGTAGAAGACAGGCCCTACAAACAAAAAAAAGCAAAAACCTAGTTAATTTGGTAATAAGTTCAGTTGTTTCGGCATTCAAACAGTATATGCAACTAAACAGAATGGAGGCTCTGTCAAAACAAAGCTGAGGAAAGACCATGTTCATTCAAAATTTAGAGTCAAAGCTAGAAGGACATTCAGTCTATTCACCTTGAACCCCAGGGAACGGAAGAAAGGCTGAGGGAGTTGGGGTTGTTCAGCCTAGAAAAGAAAAGGCTCCAGGCAGACTTTATTGCGGCCTTTCAGTACTTAAAGGGGGATTAAAAGAAAGGTGGAGACAAACTTTTTAGCAGGGCCTGTTGAGATAGCACAAGGGGTAATGGCTTTAAACTAAAAGAGGGAAGATTTAGACTAGATATCAGGAAGAAATTTTTTACACTGAGAGCGGTGAGACACTGGAACAGGTTGCCCAGAGGTGGCAGATGCCCCATCCCTGGAAACATTCAAGGTCAGGTTGGAGGGGGCTCTGAGCAACCTCATCTAGTTGAAGACGTTCCTGATCATTGAAGGGGGGCTGAACTAGATGACCTTTAAAGGTCTCTTCCAACCCAAACTATTCTATGATTCTATCATTCTACAAAGTGTATATCAAGACACTTGACAGCTTTACCAAGGTCCATTGTTCAGGGAAGAGCATCACTCCATTTTTACTGGTGAGGAAAGACTGGTATCAGGACTTTTGGTTTTGGTTTGGGTTTTTTGCTTGTTTTAGTTAGTTAGTTACTTTGTTTGTTTGTTTGTTTGTTTAAAGACATTTGCTACCCCAGAGACTCCAGTGTTTAGATCTTTTACTGACACAGTAGAGTCTTCACAGAGGTAATTAATCAGAAACAAAGATACTTTCAGTCCAAAAATGTGATTGAGACTTGGAAGTAAACATCCTGCTGGTCAAGACATACAGAGCAACGACTACTTTTAAAGCTACACACTGTCAACATCACTGTTCTGAACTTGAGTTTCTGAGTTTCAGAATACATCTTCAACCTCTTCAATACCAGGAATACCTTACTGTAAAAAGAACCCCAACTTAGACGAGTTTTATTATTCCCTAGTCCGATAAGTATTTGTCCAATAAGTATCCAATATATTTGTGCCTTGTCAGAGCAGGCTGTCATAGACAAGGTCTCCAAAATCACGAAAAAGGGCCAGGTGGAGAAAATTTCAAAAATGAGTAAAATAACCATGGGATTAAATATGAAGCCTGCACAAGCTTTGAGTATAAGACTCCCTTGATGGATAAAGAGGGTGGAACTAAAGAAAAAGAAGAGGTTAAGCACGTCCATTTTTCTTTCAAAATCTTCATATATATTGGAAAACGCAGGACTGAAGAACATCCACAACTAAGTCAATGATACATCTCTAGGATTCCTGGCATTTGAAATACTTTGAAGTAGGGTATGGAGACAATCCTTATTCTAGATTTTTAGACTTAATGGCATAGGGCAAGGCATATCACAATCTGCCAAAGCTGGGGTACAAAAATGACAAACACAGTTTACTGCATTTGGGACAACAATTCCCACTTGTTTCCACTTGAGTTGTAATAAGCCTAATGGCAGAATCCTCATAACACTCGTATAAAGCTGTAACAGGAACCTGTGGGGAGCAAGATGTCTATCCATTTGTCCAGCGATTTTGGGAGCATTTTCCCCTAATAGCATGTTCTTGGAGATGCTGCTTACCTGCAGATTTCATGCAAAATCTAGGAACTGAAGCAGAACTTCACTAAATTCCATCAGGTTTGTTTGCATGTTTTCTCATTTAGATATTCTTGGTATCTGTACTGCCCAAAATTCAAATCCAGACTAAAGAGTGTGATTCATTCAAATATGATTTCTTCTAAGGCAGAATAATCAACTACTCTGAGTACAACATTTTGAGGAGCAGTTGAAGGAGTGGCAGATTAAGTCTGTATTACTAGAACTTCACAGTTTGCTCAATCTTAAGGTAGTTGAAAAGAACTGAGGATGTGGTATGGACCATTCGTCTCCACTAATGGGTACAAAACGCTGGTGTACAGGACTTAAAATGCAGGCTCTCTAGGTATTTCTCAGGCAAAAAAGTCTTGAATGCTCACTAGAAAAAACTTTTAAGCTATGTTTTCCATGATGATTCCATCTACCATTGGAAACTGCTTGTAGTACCTATCACCAAAGACCAATTATCCAAATAAAATTATTGTCAAGTATCATTGTCACCAAGCAACTATGTATTATTAATAAATGCATTTTTGCACCATTTTTCCTCTATATATCTGCCTAACAACCCCTGTTATTAAACAAATGACCCAAAACCACTCTCATGATTACACTTCTGTTCAATTCTTGTCACCATAGATTGATTTCTTCTCAGTGATAATCCTAAAAATGTCACTGAAACTGGCTTTTCTACAGCAATACGAAATGACATTTTTATTTAAAATTTCTTGTCACCATAATTTATTTTTTAATTATGATTCATTGAGAATGCAGGATATTTTCTGGCTAGGAATTAGTCACATTAAAGACTGGCAAACTATGTATACTGATGGTAGCTGAACAGCCTTTGGGACATTTATACTACTATTTGCCATGGGCTAACAATCCATAAAAATGTTATCTACAAAAAACATGCCCATCTTATCTTAAAACAGGATTTGAAAAATAACACATCCATTTACTCTATCTGTACTCCTTTGTCTTGTGAGAGAGTACAGATTTGGGTAGAATGGTCATTGCAATGGGATAAACCGAGAGCATCTAAGACAAAGTCTGAAAGTATTAAGATCTACAGTAATGCAGAAAAACATTAATAATAATAATATGATGTTTTTAAAACAGTATGATGCTATAAAAATAGTATGATGCTATAAAAAACTCATTGTTAAAGGTCTCTAATAAAGTTTATAGTATAATTTCATGCCACAGGCAGTGGAGGCATCTTCCCTGGGGAGATTTAAAAGTAGGAAATATGTGGTGGGAAGTGCACTGAAAAATCTAGTAACTTTCATCTCTAATTTCTACAGGGTATGATCTACTTTCAGTTACCCTGGTGTAAATGCCAAAAAAAGAAACCAAAATTGCAAATTCAGATCTTTCTTTAATTCTTCAGTACACCTCATAATAATAAGGGTACATCAAGTGATAAAAGACTGGATATTCCTAATTTGGGACACCTTTTGCCCCGCTGGCTGCTCTGCAGAGAGCAGATCCTTTAAAGATCAGTACATATATTTACCACACTGTATCCAAAGCAGTATAAAGGCCTATGATTCAAACAGGAAGAGATATATAAAATGTGGACTCAGCAATAAAACAGTATGTTCAAATTTTGTCTTCTTGCATTGTCTTCAATCTGAGGAGCGCCTGGAAACTCATGAAATGGGTTATTAAAAACAAATATTTATTAAAAATTCTTCTAGCTGTGAGTAGGAGCCTGGAAACTTCTTCTAACTCAACAGAAAAGGCAAGAAGTAAAGGAACATAAACACACAGATTTGGAGGAATCTGAATTTCACAACTGGAAAAAAAATATTTACAATAGATTCTACAAAAACTCCACCAAACTAAAACAAAACAAGAAAAAAAGAAAATGGACTGTGCAAACACATATGGAATCTTTAAGTCATGCATTTGCAGTTCTGTACCATTTCCCTGTTTCTGTGTACACCTCTTTACTCCTAGTATCTATCATACTTGTGCACTTGATGACATTGTTGCCAGTATTTCATATCTTGTCCAGTGTGATGCCATCACTGGTAAAAGAACTGCACCATCACTACCATCTTTTAAATCCTAAGAAAATGTGGTATTTAAAGAATCTTTGGCAGCCTGAAAATCTCTGCAGCAGAGATCTAGAGGGACTACAGACAGAAACTCTGATTTTGTCACTGTGGGATTCTGTCTTTAAAATGGTGGGCCAAAAACTCCTTACGCTCTGAGTGGTACTGCATAATCACGGAAAATGTAGTGATTCCATCTTGCCATCAAGATGAGCAGTAGGACCAATAGCCAAAGGGAAAAAAATGACAGCTAGGATAACTTGTGAACATTTGCTTCAACCCTTCACTGTTAAGTACCTGCGTTTCAACACTCCTCTCAAGAGGCTGTGTGTGTCTGTGCATGCAATTATGGTATAAAACTGGTAATATGAAGACCAGATAGCATTAATAACCTTTATTAATTTTACAGTATAAATAGCAATGTAAATATCATGCAGCTTCAAAATGTATGTTCAATGGTGTCCTACAAGCCCACCCATTAATTCAAGGAGTGAGTTTATTAATTTTTCTAATAGCTCAGGCTGGCAGATGAATCCAATTCACTTTGCGTGACCTTCCCTTCAACATGGCACAATACTGTTGCATCACTGAAACATGCAAAACTGTATTTGAAATAATGCACTGAAATTAAATGGTTGAGAACATAAAGCCCTGTTATTAAAATCCTTGCAGTGAAACTGAAACTCAAACCAGTTTTACAATGCTTACCAAATCATCACTGGAGATCAAAGTCCACAGTACTCGGGGCACTCCCACTGGATGTCCAGGGACTGCAGACATGAGGCATCTACTAAATCACACACACTTGGCAACAGACTAATTCAATCTGGAAAGTCCCAAGTGATCGCTAATACAATGCCATTACCTGCCATTTAAATATTCTCATGCACTTAATAGACACTCCTTCAATGATTCTTACGAGCAGTTACTCTTAACTTACACTGCAGCCTTTAGGTGGAAGTACTGAAGAGAATCCAATGATAGCCAACTGAAATACACATATAATCACATAAGGAGAGTTGAAAAGTTCTGCGCTAATTATCACAACTATTTTTGCACCACATGCCTGCATATTGCAGTAAGATGTGTGCGCTCCACCCACAGTAACCAAGCCCATTCCCTAAGTTTGAAGGCATGTCCCTCCCATTTGACCCAGCACACTAGTACTAAATTTTGCTGATACTCAGTGATTCTGCTCCAATAAGACAGTGCTTAATAATTTTGCACTGGAGTAAATTACTGAGTTTACTTCTACTGACAAAGCTACTGCCTCTTCCCAAACAGTTGCTTCTCCAAGACTTAATTAAGTAAAAAACAATAAATAAAAACTGTCATTGAAACCGGATATGAACGAGTAGATAACAAGAGAGTATCTCTGGAATAAGATATGGCATGAATGGGAATATGTCATGAAATAATAATACTCTACCAACTTGAAATTGTACCATGTTGCAATGAAGTTCCTGATGTGATGATTCAACAGATGTGAGTTAGATAAAATATTCCTTCTGATTTTACATTATAAAACTAAAGAATTATTTGATCCGCTATCCCAACCACCTGCTTTAAAATTTCATCTCGTTAACAATGTACTGAGACCAATAATTTGTTCTTGGCAAGAGTCAAATAATTTCCTGAGAGTTATTTAGTTCTAATTTGACAACCTCATGTGATGGAAAAATCACTTGTTTCTCTTGGCAATTTGTCCCAGCGGTTAATCACCTCCCTACTGAAAGTATTTGCCACATATTTAATTTGAATTTCTGGCTTCAGCTTCTACTAACTTGCTTTGCTAAATTAAAAAGCCTTTTATTACTAAGTGTTTCAGACACAGTTAGCAAACCACCTCTCAATCACATCTGTGATAAGCTAAACGTATTCTGATCCGTATGAAACTGTATGTCATTTTCTCCTACAAAAAGCTCAGTTTTATTATTCTTTTCTTCACCCTTTTTATTTTCAACAGCCACAATCAAGTATTAGTTCTGCCACTGCTGTATACTGAGGTAAAATAACCTCACAATCATTATTTATTACTTTGCTTTACCCCTTCAAATAGCTCATTTACTCTCTTGTCACTGTTGATGTTCATGCTGAACTAATCTGAAGTTCAAAAAAGGTAGCCTCATTTAAAGACTTACTACTGATTATTTTTTCTCCTTTGTTTCAGATTTCCCTCCCAAAAATGTTTAGTGTCTTATTCAGCAATTGATTCTGCAATTTAAAAACTATGTATGATCAGCAATTCGGTATGGCCTGGTATGAAATGAAACATCTTAAAAAGGCTATGATATGCTGTATTTGCATTGCGATTTATCAACCTAACTTATGATCTCATCAAGAGAACAAAATTAATTGGTGAAATGTTGACTCCCTAGAAAAGTCTGCTAGTCTTTCTTCACTACATCCTTTTCATCCTTTTCCCTTAGCCCTCTACTACTTCAGTCTCTTATTACATATACTGTTATTTTGCTCATAACTGATACCAAGTGAATCAATCATGAAGCTAGCTCTCATTTGAAATATTCAGAAACATTAAAGGTCCTTCTGTCTTCTGGCATCCCAGTGGTGCTATGAGATCTATTAAACATGAAAACCACGAGGCTGGAGATACTCTTACTCAAATCATTGAAGAATCATGGCTGCAAACTATACATTATAAATTTTAAATCATGTATTCATCAGATTTTGTCATCTTTAAGACAAGGAGAAGATAAAAAAAAAAAAAAATCACACAGATATGCCAGGTATTTCTGTACTGCTAAATATAGAATCATAGACTCATCGAGGTTGGAAGGGACCTTTAAGATCATCACATCCAACCATCAACCTAACACTGCCAAGACCACCACAATACCATGTCCCTCAGCACCAGTCTACCCATCTTTTAAATGCCTCCAGGAATGGCGATTCCACCACTTCCCTGGGCAGCATCTTCCAATGCTTGATAACCCTCTCTGTGAAGACATGTTTCCTAATATCCAATCTAAACCTTCCCTGGCACAACTTGAGGCCATTTCCTCTTGTAACTTGGGAGAAGAGATCAGCCCCCACCTCACTACAACCTCCTCTCAGCTAGCTGTAGAGAGCAATAAGGTTTCCCTTCAGCTTCCTTTTCTCCAGTCTAAACAACCCCTGTTCCCACAGCCTCTCCTCATAAGACTTCTTCTCTAGACCCTTCAACAGTTATATTGCCCTTCTCTGGACACGCTCCAGCACTTCAGTGTCTTTCTCGTAGTGCGGGGCCCAAAACTGAACACAGTACTCAAGGTGCGGTCTCACCAGTGCTGAGTACAGGGGGACAATCACTTTCCTAGACCTGCTGGCCACACTATTCCCGATACAGGCCAGGATGCTGTTGGCATTCTTGGCCACCTGGGCAAACTGCTGCCTCATATTCAACCAGCTGTCAACCAACACCACCAGGTCCTTTTCTGCCAGGCAGGTTTCCAGCCACTCTTCCCCAAGCCTGTAGCGCTGCCTGGGGTTGTTGTGACACAAGTGCAGGATCCGTCACTTGGCCTTGTTAAACCTCATCCCATTGGCCTCAGCCCATCAATCCAGCCTGTCCAGATCCCTCTGAAGGCCATCCTACACTCAAGCAGGTTGACACTGACGCACAACGTGGTCTCATCTACAAACTTACTGAGTGTGCACTCGATCCCCTCATCCAGATTGTTGATAAAGATATTAAACAGAACCAGCCCCAATACTGAGCTCTGGGGAACATCACTTGTGACCAGCCACCAACTGGATTTAACTCCATTCATCACCACTCTTTGGGCCAAGCCTTCCAGCCAGTTTCTTGCTCAGCAAAGAGTACACCTGTCCAAGCCATAAGCAGTCATTTTTTTTCCAGGAGAATACTGCAGGAAACCGTGCCGAAGGCTTTACTAAAATCTAGGCAGACAAAATCCACAGCCTTTCCCTCATCCACCAAACGGGTCCCTTTGTCATAGAAGGAGATCAAGTCAGTCAAGCAGGACCTGCCTTTCATGAATCCATGCTGACTGGGCCTGATCACCTGGTTGTCCTGCATGTGCCACGTAATGGCACTCAGTATGATCTGCTCCATAACCTTTCCTGGCACTGAGGCCAGACTGACAAGCCTGTAGTTCCCCAGATCCTTCCTCCAGTTCTTCCTGTAGATGGGCATCACATTTGCTAACTTCCAGTCAACTGGGACCTCCCTGTTAGCCAGGACTGCTGATAAATGATAGAAAGTGGCTCAGCGAGCACTTCTGCCAGCTCCCTCAGTACCCTTGGGTGGATCCCATCCATCCCCATAGACTTGTGTGCGTCCAAGGACCAGAGAATGACCCATGGCCTTAAAGTCAATTGGAGCAGAGTTTTCTACCAATATTTATGGATTTGGATACCTCTTTCCAGAGCAAACTCCCTGGGTCACATTACCTAGTGTTTGGGTCCAAGTTGCCTCTGGACCCGTACACTGCCCCTGTGATCCTAAAACATAATTTGTATTTCCATCGGGGGTGCAGACAGACAGTCAATTCAAAACATCCAAATAAAATATTTTTTTTCTAGTGACACACTGAAAGAAAAATGTGTCTCTTCTACGTGTGATCTGAAAATCTCTTTTTCAGAGGGCAAAGTTTAGCTGGTTAGAGCTAATGATGATGTGGGTAAAAATACTTGAAACTGGCACTCCAAACTCCCTGTTTGGAGTGATCTCTGAAATAAACTAGGTTACTCCCCACCCCTGATATATATTAGAAATATCTCCTTCAAATGTAAAAAGACATATGCAAGAGTTGGAAAAGTGATTATGCACAGCTCTGAGATTCTTGTGTAGAGGATATTGCATATATCCTCCTAAATAACACATGTAAAGACTCACAAAGGTGATTCAAGGAAAAAGAACATTTAAGAAAACTAGGAAAACTAAGGATCTTTCTCTTCCTTTAGATAAACACCAGATCAAATGATTAATAAAGGACATGTAACTCCAAACACTTCAAAAATACTGCACATACATACAAAAAAATTACTTTGGACCACCTTATTTGAATGTTCAAAGTCGTACTAATGAGAACACTCTCTCTATATAAACATATTTGGTGCATGCGTAATATTCTACACTGAAACCCTGTTTGTACTGAAAAATAAAAGAATTTGTGCACTTCTGTGCAAAAAAATTACCAACTGAAAGCTTTTCTATTGAATGAAAATTTGATGTTGATTAGAATGAGCACAGCTAAGGGGTAAAACCCCTATAGATGTGACTCTCTTTGTTTATTATTTTTATTGAAAATATTTTTAAAAGTATCTCCCGTGAAAGATTGATGTATTTTATTTTAAACTCAGATGGGGAGGAATTGTTCAGACAAACATTCACTAGATGAACACTTCTGTTTATAATCTGAAGAGGGATTATGCAGGCTACATGGCAATTTTTGTCATCGTATCACAGAAGTGCTTCATGATTATAGTATTTCCTGGATGTGAAATTATATCATAAACCAATATTGCCTTCCTGTAAACTATATAATGTTATGTAAAGAAACTACGTAAAGAAAGAAAATAAAATGTTACTGTAATGTTCGTGATTATATCCCAGACATCATTAATCTGGCTGCTTGACCTAGATTTTTTACATTGTATACACAGCAGCTGTGTTCATCTTCATATGGAAAATGATGGAAAAGAAACTATACGGTGTGAAATCTGGGTCCAGCAATAATTGCTGACTGTTCACTGAGCTCATTCATAGACACTCCCTATGAAATTAAAAACAGTTTCCTCTTACAAATCTAGCTTTGCCAGAACTAAAAAAAAAAATTCATGCATAGATGAAATTAATTTTCCATGGAGGGAAAAAACAGTTTATTTTCCTTGAACAACAGTTTCTCCAAAAGAGTAGGCTACTAAGAATTCTATTTTACTGACTCCGGTTTGATGATTTACTTATAATAGCAATGATTTGGTACTTGGCTATTAAGCATGGAAAGGTGATGAAAAATGTGCCCGTGCTAGAAGTTTTATATTTTTAATAATCAACCATTAGATATATTCAGTGCTGCGCATGGAACCATGCAAAAGTAATTGTAGTGATGGCATAAGTACTTAAAATGTACCCAGGAACACAGGTTGAGAAAAGAATTCTCTGTATAATCATATAATGTCTTAACACTATCTAGTGCTTACGTGTTTGCATGTATCACTTTATTTTGGAAAGAGCTGTACTTTGCTTTTTAAGTAATTCACATCAGAAAGATTCATATCCTATGCACCACCTTGACAGAAAAATGCAAGAGTTTCTCAACAAATTGTGCCACAACTAAAAAAAAAGCGTATTTTTCTCTGAAGAGCTATTGCCCTGTAGCTTTAGACAAGGCAACTTTTAATACAATCTTTATCTACATTACCTCATAAATTTAATAGCAATAAGTACCACCTCCCACACTCCATTCTACCAGAATATAAGAATGTCACACTAAATCACCTATTAACAGAACAGGTTTTGCTACCTATAACTATGCAAATATGTGTTCATATGAAACCCATTTTTAAAATACGTAACTGTAATGCAAACATAAAAATACTGACAGACTACTTTCACAAATTCTTAAATTTAAGATTAAGGATTTAAGTTGCATTTATTGCAATTCTCCATTGTCTTATTTTTTGATTTATTTGGCGATGAAATCACAGACTTGGAAAATAAGTCACTAACAGTTAAATTGTCAATTGACAAGTTGAAAAGTTGTCCTTTTTCACCCACCCCTTTATTTCTTCTTCTTAAAATGATGTTATTCTTTCCAGAACAAAAGTGTAACTACCCTATTTCTCACACAAAAAGAAGAAAACAAAATCCAAGAATAAGAAGCCAAGAATTAAGAGCAATCCTGAATCTCAGTAAAAACAGATAAGGGAGCATTTACAAGAGACAGACAGATATACATACACAAACACAAAGATCCTCACCCCACGCAGTTGCAAAATAGACATGGTCTTAACCAGATTTTCTTCAGCATGAGCAATAAATGCTCATCATTTTAAAAATTAGGTCATTCAGAAGCAACTGTTTAAAGAGATTATCATAATATTGGTACAGTAAAACATTACCATAAAAATTAATACTAGTGAACAAACCATATAAATACTGGGCAACTGACAGACACAAGACTACAAAAGCATTAATGTCATGATACATTTTTTTTAAATTCCAGTTCTTTTCTGGGTGGGAGCTTTGTGTTCTGGTTTTTTTATTCATTTATACAGATAGACTATAGTCTACCTGAAGAAAAGGCCAATCTTTCAAATACTAAAACAGTGCTTGAAGCTGAACACACTCATGGGATGAGCAGGAGATAGCAGATGAAAAGCCCACTTTTTGTCACCATGGTACAGATAATCAGGATCTTTTCTCTTGCCTTTTGTTATTCAAACAAAGTGAATAGAAATTAGACTGCTTCTTTAAAACAAACACTAATATTTACTAATATCCTCAAGGCAATGTCATACATTGTTTTGAAGGGTACCACTCCTGCAAGAGCACAGGGAAATAAGAGATTCTAAAGAGCTATTTGTCTGGAGCTACGGACAAAGAAGTGCCAGGGTAACACCTATAATTTTCTTTCTCAAATGCTGCAACTCCTTTTGATTTCCATGATTCAGCTTTTGTTGATGGTTTAGAGAGATACAACATGGCTTGAATAATCCTACCACAGAAGCTGGTGCTGTTTGTGCTTCCTGGGAAGAGTCCTTCTGCTGAAGGAGTGATGAGAAATGTATCATACCAGGTCATCACAAGGATGAAGTGATGGAAACAGAGGAAGAAGAGCTTTACATAATCCTTCCAAAGTTTCCTTGGGGATAGGAGAAATCATCTCCTCTGACTTCCATGCGAACAGTCGGGACTTGCACCATAATAACTGACAAGAAGTATAGTTTCCTCCTTTCCTACAAAGTTCTCCCAAAAGTCCTACAAAGTTCTCTCAGGTAACTGCTGACTGTCTAATGCAAACCAGAGAATGTTATATCAGTAATATACAGCCAGGATAAAAAGTTACTGTTTGTTGCTGCTTACTTCAAAATAAGAAAGTCCGTTTGTACTGATTATCAGCAAAAGGAAAAAAGCAAGCAAACAAAAAGATAAAATAAGAGTATTCAGGGTTCTTATGCCACTAACTCACAAAGTGAACTGGGGCAAATCATCTGGTTCTTTCATGAAAAGAAACCAAATCAGAAAACATAAGTGGTTAAAGGAAAATCTAACTTTAAAAAAAATGTGGAAAATACCCAACAGATGGTACATCTGAGCTGAAGGAATCACAAAAGCAGGAGGAAAACCAACACCTTTTGGTTTGTTTTCCTACTATCCGTACTAAATAGAACTATTTACATCAAGCTGCATGAAATACCACGGCAATTTTTTGTCCGGAAGATTATTTTATTTATCTACTCTCAAAAATCTAAATTAAAGAACGAAACATGACTTTTCTGAAGCCACAGAGCACCACTCAAAGAATAAAAATGAAATTACTGATGACAGTTGGCTGCATCTGAAGGAATAAATTTTGCCCATAAAGTTTTAAAATACAGCAAAGTCCAACAAAAGCCACTCAAAGCTCAGAGTGCAGAATTGGATTATCTGTTCTGAAATCACTCTGCTGAAGTTCACTTGTTCTGTATTTAACACAGGAATATGACAGGCCTGTGTGAAGCAAAGGCCTCGACAGATCTATGTAATGAGAACTACAGGGGCAATAACACCAAATACTTTAGGTGACTACGACCATTTCTATGCTCTAGTATATTATGCTGATAACACTTTATAATGAAAGTGCATAAGGGAGATTACGGTGGAAATTGGTGATAATAAACACAACAGTATTACATGGCTTCTCATTTGTTGCAACAGACTTTTTATGTGCAATTATGTAATTATGATTCCTAAAGAAAATTGAGACCTTCATTCCTTTGCTGTTGAGAGGTTTAATTCTTACATAATCCAAAAAAGCCAATAATCATAAATTTCTTGCCTCTAGTCCATTATATTCTACAGATACAATGCAATGAAAAGTTCATATAAATTCAGATTTCAAAAATGCATTATTCCAAGGATAACTCTGAAACGACTATAAACTTGAGGTGGTATTGCTGATATATTTTTAAGTACCTCACTGCTAAAAGGTAGATTCATACATTTGGTGTGAAAAAAATGAAACCAATTTGATGTCTAGACACCATCAAATATCTCTGAAACATTAGTGTGAGATCAGTTACCTTTGAAATACTTATAAAAATAATGAAAAACAACATCATGTGAGGTATCTTCCCTGATCCTATATATTTTTTTAAAAAAGATGCTAACCAAATAAAGCCTCTCTTCAGATGGACAGCAGTTATTTCCTAAAAAGATGCACTGTTACTTGTGATACATTGAAAATCGCTGTTGGAGTCCAACTTTTAATGGAATAAAATCAGCTATTATTTTTGTTTGCTCTTAAAATTTGGATTATAAGTGAAACAGGCACAAGAGACCTCAGCTACAATGAACTCTTTGCTCTATTTCCTTCATAAATTTTCAGTCTTGGAATTAATAACCCTAGCAAAGTGGAGAAGCAGAAACTATGAAGCTCTCATGTGATCGTATCATTTTGCTTGCTAATATGGCAGCATTTACTAAAGGGTATTAAAAGAAAATATAGACACTTTTATTGTTCTCCTTGAGGCAGAAAATACTGCAGCGAAGAGGTTCATTACTAAATATTTTACCACTGTCCAGCTGCCTTACAGTCAATTATGTTCACTTAATGTGCATCTTAATGAAGATCTTGACATACAGTTATAATCACAAACTGTCCACTCCAATGTCAGTCTCCAGTTCATGATTGGTACTTTGTTGGCATAATATAACAAACACTTTCTAATTATGTTCCAGTTCATTACAATTAAAAGAGTTGAATAAAAGCAACTTGCAACATATTATTTATTTTAGCAAAGATAATCCTATTCTAGAGAAGAAGGTTCAAGAAGTAATAAAATAATGAAAAATGCACAGACCAAAACTATTAATATTGTGCTTGGTCGCTTCTGAGGATCACTTTCACTTGGTTATTAAAGTTATTATGTAAACATTCCCCATAGCAAATCAACACACTCCTGCAATGTTGTGTTTTGGAAGAGAAGATATTATGAAAAAAAAGAATACCCCAAAACCACAAAAGTACTTCTGCAGCAGATTTCTCATTGATTCAAAGGCCATGGAGGTTGCTATGCAGGAAAAACAGACGATCACAGATCTACGAAGATGAATCTATTCTGGAAATAAGAATACTGGGAAATGAGATATCTAGCAAAACATGCTCCATTGTTTCTTATGCAGACATCCAATCAGAATATATCTTCTAAGTTACCACTCATGAAACCCCGAGTACATCTATGTTGCAGGTTGTGGGCAGAGTATTAACTCATATCAACACATCTTTAAGTCAGTCTCCAGGGATGAAGGGATGGCAGTCCATGCCACAGGAGGGGGACCACTTCTCGGGAAGTATCATTGACTACCACAGCTTGAATACAGATTGAGCACCAGGCAACTAGCTTGACTTTTATGCCCCTTTTTTAGATGAAGGTCATCCATTAGCTTCACACTGGCAGAGAAGAAAAGAATATATTTTTCAAGGCATTAGGAATAATAGGTATGCTTTGGGGACAGAAATGGGACAAGAGGCTGATCCTCAGCTTCACTGCTTTATGAGGGTACAACTGAGAATCCAGCGGATTGTGACTGATAGGAGAAAAAAAAAAACAAACCCAGCCTGTAATCAGGAAATGACTGGTGTGAAGAAATCATATTTCAAAATATCCTTCCAATGAAAGATGTTTCTAGTTAAAGCACTAGGAATAAAAACATTGCTGCTCCAGAGAAGAATATGTGAATTTTACATGAGCATTTTTACAGTAGAAAAATGCTATTTATCACATGCATTATGCAGTTCTCTAATTTTATCTATTACCATGGACCTCTTCTATTAAATCTTTCCTAGTTTCCTCATAAATATGTTTCTAATACAGTAGACTGTAATTTTTACAGAAGTGCAGGGAATAATACCCTGAGAGAAACAGTTCCAATTTTCATAAGAAGACATTGTCAAAGTGCCAGAATTAACACATAACCTATCTAATTGCATTTAATATCCAAGAAGGGGAAAAAAAAAAAGAAAAGAAAAAACCCAAGAAACTACTAATTCCCACAAAATACTAAGTAAAACAATAGCATAATTCTTCTCACCCCATCCTCACCTGATCTTAGGTGATGAGAAGCAATAAGAGCTTGCTTAGACACTTTGCAGCCTGGATATATGCATGACAATTCTATTATCACTGTAAGCTCCCAGTCAGTTAAGATTCATCTGAGTAGGTAAAATATAAAAATGCACAAGAATTCAGGTCACTGGAGAGTTTAGAAAAGCTGGGTCTTGTACATTCAGCACCTTTCCTGCTTCAAAGAACAAAGTGATAGCACGATGTGGTCACAGACTTGAAAATCCATTCTCCAACCAAGTATGACACAGGTTGTGAAAGAGTTAAAAGTTTAACCATTTGAAATACAAAGAAAGCATCAACAGGAAAAATGTATTTTTGAAAACTACACAAAAGGTTGCAATTGTATGACTCTGATAGCATTTTCTGATTGTATTTTTTTTTTATTGTATTCATTGAAAAAAAAAGGTTGGTATCCAAAAAATACCATTCTTGCTTTCGACATATCTCCTGAATGCCTGTAAGTTCTTGCAAGGGTCTTAAATTAATGGGAAATTGATTTTTTTTAACCTTTGTATTACCTCTATGTTAATTTTCTCCCCACTCTTTCTTCTAAAAGAAGAGATGGGATAAATTCCCTTCACCTAATGACAGCAGCATTAAAATGGGCTTGATTTGCTTTCCGATTCCAAGTCTTGTCATGGTAAACGAAACTGAAAAAAGGAGATTTTTCCCTTCTGCTGATACTTCGGTTTGTACCGTATTCTCCAAACATGGCCTACCCAAGCAAGCAGCAGATGCTACTTCCCCTTATCATTGCATGGGGAATAGTTATTTTTGTTTTCTCATTGCAAGTTCAGAATGTAGCCAGTGCTGTAGAATGAAACAAAAGTCTCAAACACATGCTAATGTTTAAATGATTCACCATTTTGTACACAACATTCTTCTATTGTTCTACAAGAAGGATTAGTAAAAAATGAGCTAGTCCTCTCATCCAGAAACTAAAAATGGTTCACACAAGGCTTTCCTGGCATAAACAGACTACCAAGAAAGAAATACTGAGAGTGCTTAGGCCCTCCCTGCAAAATAAAGCTGTCTTCACACTGAAATATCTCAATGTGAAGCCCTGCTAGGGACCAGCACACTAACTAAGACAGAAAAACTTAAAGTTATGAGGCATGTGAGTAGTTGAGTTGACCTCGACCAAGGGGAGAGTAAAAATTGCCTATGCTCTGCCCCTAATACATAATTTTCAAATCAAGGTAAGTAACTCCTGAAAGAAACGCTGATTTCAGTGGGAAGCTACAGCCTAAAGCATTGTAAGCATTTACTGAGAATCCCCAGGAGTGACTCTTAACAGCTTGAAATATTTTTAAATCCAGCAAAGCAGTGTCCAATTTCAGTTTGTAATAGACATCAGACATTTCTGCTCCTTTTTTTAGAATGCAAACTTGCCGGCACACACACACGCACCACACACAAAGACACACCTTCTTTCATCAGCAAAGGAAGGAAAAAGTATTTTAAACAATTCAAGAATAAGCTGAAAGGTTCATTCAGAAAACCTTGTGAACAGAAGGAAAAAAAGTCAATGAATATTTTCAATAATAAAGATAAAAATTTTAAAAGGTTACAAGCTTGTGAAAACAATAAGGGCACCTGCTTTATAAGGTACTACACAAAACCAAATAGATAACAAAAACCACCTAGTGACATGAAATGTTTTGGCCTCTGTAAGCTGCCTCCGTGCACTGCACGTACAGGCTTTGTGCCTGAAGCCTTCAGCAGAACCGTGGAGCCTCAGGAACCCTCTGCGAACCGAGGCTCGGCAGGGCCAGGAAATCATTTAATGACACTACCAAATAATCAAAGCCAAGGTTACACATCTTGTTGATTCCTGCAGTGAACAGCAGTGACGTAGCATTTTTGCTCCGTAATTATGAAAAAGACCAAAACCATGCAAAATTTGTCAACAAATAGCTAAATTTATGAAAATCCCAATGCATGCAGAGAAATAATTTGCTTCCCAACCACACCAAACACCTGAGGAGAGCCCATCTTTCTTAATGTTCTCATGGTCTTCCACATAACACCAGCTGGCAAACGATTACCTCCTTATTCCCAGCCAGCTTTGCTGGCCAAATACATCTGGAATTGTTGCACTGTTTCCTATTGTACAAGGGCAGACCTATCAAAAAATAAAGTGACTGACCTTAGCCTATGCCATGCTGCAGGGTTTACCAGCTGAGAAATTGTGGGAATCAGTTGGCAACTGAAAGCTTTTTTTGTATTAGGATAGAAACTGTAAATTTTAAAACACATTTATTTAAACTCTTTCAACATATATTTATAGGCATATTTTCAAACTGAAACTTGAATCATATAAAAAGCTCTTGTGAAGCAACATTCATACTTAGCTGTATCTTTAGATTACCACTTAAAGAAGACTCTAATGAGCAGTGCAACTCCATAGCAGCAATTTATCAATCTCTCTTGAAATATACCTCAATTCATACAATTCCTGACAAAGCAGCATTATCTATTGTGGTAATTTCAAGATTTTAGAATTTACCTCCTGATTTGAACAGAGAAGTCCTAACAAAAAAAATTATTTACTATTTAATGTGCATATTACAAAAATACGTCAGGCATCTTCTGCATTGGTACATGGCAACCAGTTGTGCTACTAGCAGTGGACACCCAGAACAAAGTATGTTAAAACCCATCTTGAAGAAGGCAATTCTAGGCTTCTGAGGTTCCTTAAGAAGGAGGCTTATTCAAAATCAAATGCAATATGGTTTTCAATTCCTTCAGTTTACTATGTAATAGACAAAAACCCCTCTGTGATATAAGTCAATAAACAATCAAAATAAAATTATTTTTGATCACGATTGATCTAAACTGCATTCCTTCAGAAAGCCCGTAGTGAAAAATGTCTATCCTCTTTGTAAGTCTAAGATAATAAAATAGTTTTTTTTCTTTTCAAACATAACAAGCAGTTAGGGAACACAGGTATTTGAGGACTATCCTAATTCTGTCGACCAAATGCTTGTAAAGTTTGCAAGTGATTTTGATTCTAAGGGTTTTTTCTGAGCTCAAGAGCATTGCTTTCTCTGGAAAACTACTGCCACTGAAAGCAGAAAACTATTACTGTGAACCTGTCCTCAAAATAAGACTCTGATAGGGCACGACTAATTTGCTAACTATAGAATGTTGTGGGCATCCTGAAAGCTTTAATGAGTGCAATAAACATAGAAGCACAAACAGGCAATTAACCTCATTTTCTTTGCAAACAATGTCCAGAACAGTCTTTGTGCTATCATTTACCATGTAAAAAACTAAAAAGTGTTGCTGGGTTTTTAAGATACAAACACAAGGTTTATCTGTCAGCGACATCACTTTTGAATATCACATCCTGCTCTACAAGCTTGAGAAGTGGGCCCGTGTGAACCTCATGAGGTTCAACAAGATCAAGTGCAAGGTCCTGCACCTGGGTCAGGGCAACCCCTGGTGTTGATACAGGCTGGGGGATGAAGGAATTGAGAGCAGCCCTGAGGAGGACTGAGGGGTACTGGTGGATGAAAAGTACATGAGCCGACAACGTGCACTTGCAGCCCAGGAAGCCAACTGTATCCTGGGCTGCATCAAAAGAAGCGTGGCCAGCAGGTCAAGGGAGGTGATTCTGCCTCTCTACTATGCTCTGGTGAGACACCACCTGGAGTACCATGTCCAGCTCTGGAGCCCTCAGCACAAGAAAGACATGGACGGTTGGAGCGGGTCCAGAGGAGATCCACAAAAATGTTGAGAGGGATGGAACACCTCTCCTATGAGGACCGGCCGAGAGAGTTGGGGTTGTTCAGCCTGGAGAAGGCTCTGGGGAAACCTTATTGTGGCCTTTCAGTACTTAAAAGGGGCCTGTAAGAAAGGCAGGGACAGACTCTTTGTAGGACCTGTTGCAATAGGACAAGGGGTAATGGTTTTAAACTGAAAGAGAGAGGATTTAGACTAGATAGAAAGAAGACATTTTTTTATGAGGGTGGTAAAACACTGTTGCAGCTTGCCCAGAGAGGTGGTAGAGGCGCCACCCCTGGAAACATTCAAGGTCAGGTTGGAGGGGGCTCTGAGCAACCTCATCTAGTTGAAGATGTCCCTGCTTATTGCAGAGGGATTAGAGTAGCTGACATTTAAAGGTCCCTTTCCAACCCAAACTATTCTATGACTTTACAATTCCTTGACAGATACAGACAAGTTATAGGCAAATGTCCTTTACCTGGGCAGAAATAAGTCCATGAATATTACAGATGAGGAGCTGACTGCCTAGAAAGCAACTCTGTAGAAAAAGATGTGGGGTTCTGGTGGACAACAAAATGAACCCAAGTCAGCAGTATGCCCTTAGAGCAAAGAAGGCCAACAGCCTCCTGAGCTGTATTAGTAAGACTGTAGCCAGCAGGTATAAGGAAATGATCCTTCCACTCTACTTACCCCTTGTTAGACTACATCTGGAGTGCCAAGCCCAGTTTTGGGCTCCCCAGTACAACAAAGACATGGATGTAGAGGAATGAGTCCACTGGGGGTCACCAAGCTGGTCAGGGAGCTGGAGCACAGCAGCTTCCAGGGGAGGCTGAGTCACTAAACAAGTAGTTTTGCATACAATTTTTCTTAACGAATCCTGTCCCAGATAATAAGAGCTAGGTCCAAAAAAGACACAATGCTTTAAAGAACCCCTAGGTATATCTCATGATACGGTAGTGAAATTGTTTAACTGAATCTTAATTTTAAACCAGAATAGATTTTTTTTAAATGCATAAAGTCAGCACCATAAGTAGTTATCCAACTGCTTATAATCTCAAACAACTATAAAAGAGGCAATATATAAAAACTTTTTAAGTCACATAAAGAAGGAAAGTTGCCTAGTTTACAAACAAATGCTCTATTTGTATATGTTAAAACCACCTTATGAACTCACAGATACTGCTATTTCATAGCTGAGTTATGCAACTATACAAAGTCATTCTTTATAATAGATTTTTTTTCATTTCTAATTGTGTTTTTAAAAGTATTCTTTTCTTCTGTTAAAATTAATGTCTGTCTCCACGTAGTTTATCAGATTGGTTGCAGTAAACTCAAAAGAACAAAGCCTTTGTCTTTGGGATAATGATGTATCATATAGAAGAAGTGAAAACTTCACAGAAATTTCTTACAGTGACTCAGCAGAGAGTTTAAAGAACAATAGGTAGATTTGTTTTCATTTATTTGCAATANGAACCTGTCCTCAAAATAAGACTCTGATAGGGCACGACTAATTTGCTAACTATAGAATGTTGTGGGCATCCTGAAAGCTTTAATGAGTGCAATAAACATAGAAGCACAAACAGGCAATTAACCTCATTTTCTTTGCAAACAATGTCCAGAACAGTCTTTGTGCTATCATTTACCATGTAAAAAACTAAAAAGTGTTGCTGGGTTTTTAAGATACAAACACAAGGTTTATCTGTCAGCGACATCACTTTTGAATATCACATCCTGCTCTACAAGCTTGAGAAGTGGGCCCGTGTGAACCTCATGAGGTTCAACAAGATCAAGTGCAAGGTCCTGCACCTGGGTCAGGGCAACCCCTGGTGTTGATACAGGCTGGGGGATGAAGGAATTGAGAGCAGCCCTGAGGAGGACTGAGGGGTACTGGTGGATGAAAAGTACATGAGCCGACAACGTGCACTTGCAGCCCAGGAAGCCAACTGTATCCTGGGCTGCATCAAAAGAAGCGTGGCCAGCAGGTCAAGGGAGGTGATTCTGCCTCTCTACTATGCTCTGGTGAGACACCACCTGGAGTACCATGTCCAGCTCTGGAGCCCTCAGCACAAGAAAGACATGGACGGTTGGAGCGGGTCCAGAGGAGATCCACAAAAATGTTGAGAGGGATGGAACACCTCTCCTATGAGGACCGGCCGAGAGAGTTGGGGTTGTTCAGCCTGGAGAAGGCTCTGGGGAAACCTTATTGTGGCCTTTCAGTACTTAAAAGGGGCCTGTAAGAAAGGCAGGGACAGACTCTTTGTAGGACCTGTTGCAATAGGACAAGGGGTAATGGTTTTAAACTGAAAGAGAGAGGATTTAGACTAGATAGAAAGAAGACATTTTTTTATGAGGGTGGTAAAACACTGTTGCAGCTTGCCCAGAGAGGTGGTAGAGGCGCCACCCCTGGAAACATTCAAGGTCAGGTGGAGGGGGGTCTGAGCAACCTCCTNGGTCAGGTTGGAGGGGGCTCTGAGCAACCTCATCTAGTTGAAGATGTCCCTGCTTATTGCAGAGGGATTAGAGTAGCTGACATTTAAAGGTCCCTTTCCAACCCAAACTATTCTATGACTTTACAATTCCTTGACAGATACAGACAAGTTATAGGCAAATGTCCTTTACCTGGGCAGAAATAAGTCCATGAATATTACAGATGAGGAGCTGACTGCCTAGAAAGCAACTCTGTAGAAAAAGATGTGGGGTTCTGGTGGACAACAAAATGAACCCAAGTCAGCAGTATGCCCTTAGAGCAAAGAAGGCCAACAGCCTCCTGAGCTGTATTAGTAAGACTGTAGCCAGCAGGTATAAGGAAATGATCCTTCCACTCTACTTACCCCTTGTTAGACTACATCTGGAGTGCCAAGCCCAGTTTTGGGCTCCCCAGTACAACAAAGACATGGATGTAGAGGAATGAGTCCACTGGGGGTCACCAAGCTGGTCAGGGAGCTGGAGCACAGCAGCTTCCAGGGGAGGCTGAGTCACTAAACAAGTAGTTTTGCATACAATTTTTCTTAACGAATCCTGTCCCAGATAATAAGAGCTAGGTCCAAAAAAGACACAATGCTTTAAAGAACCCCTAGGTATATCTCATGATACGGTAGTGAAATTGTTTAACTGAATCTTAATTTTAAACCAGAATAGATTTTTTTTAAATGCATAAAGTCAGCACCATAAGTAGTTATCCAACTGCTTATAATCTCAAACAACTATAAAAGAGGCAATATATAAAAACTTTTTAAGTCACATAAAGAAGGAAAGTTGCCTAGTTTACAAACAAATGCTCTATTTGTATATGTTAAAACCACCTTATGAACTCACAGATACTGCTATTTCATAGCTGAGTTATGCAACTATACAAAGTCATTCTTTATAATAGATTTTTTTTCATTTCTAATTGTGTTTTTAAAAGTATTCTTTTCTTCTGTTAAAATTAATGTCTGTCTCCACGTAGTTTATCAGATTGGTTGCAGTAAACTCAAAAGAACAAAGCCTTTGTCTTTGGGATAATGATGTATCATATAGAAGAAGTGAAAACTTCACAGAAATTTCTTACAGTGACTCAGCAGAGAGTTTAAAGAACAATAGGTAGATTTGTTTTCATTTATTTGCAATATCTGGCCCTTCTGATAAAAACTTGGAAGAAAGACAAAAATTAGCAACAAAAGCCCAGAACTTGCAGAAGCATGATTAAATCCAGTAATCCTGAGTGACCAAGGGAAGGTTTTAGATGAATTTGACAGAACTAACTAGCCACTAAACGAAGTTTTGATATATATTTATATAATTCATTAAAAAAAAAAAAAGAAAAAAGTTTTAATACAAGTATATATTTGAACTAGGTATATTTTAGTCAGGAATTTGCCACTCAAATGTCCATGTCAAAAGGCTCTATATGCCTCAGTAAGTGTCTTATTTTTCAATGTAATGATCTCTGGGCACCTAGGGTTTTATCTCTATCATGCCTACTATCACCTCATCATCTGCGGACATCTAGAGCTTTCTCTCCCTCATTTCTACTGCTGCTTCAGTCAGAATGTTTCTATCCTTAAATTAATTCCTCCAGAGAGTATACCTAAGTTGTCACTGCTGGAACAGGAACTGAAGCCAGATCTCCCACAGCCCAGGTAAAATCCTTAATCAGCAGACACTGACTCATGCTTCTTCTCACCCCTCTTTGCTCCACAAACTGGCAGTTCTTGGCTGCGCAAAGGAACATCTGACTTCACGTAGCTGCACAGGTGCCAGGACTTCCCACCACATTATACAGGACAGCTAGGTGCCAGTCTCTGTCCCGAGAGCTGCACCTGAACCCCCTCAAGGTGAAAAAGAAGCTGAGCCCAGTAAAAGCCATAATCTCTAAGATACAGAATATGTAAGTATAACCCCCCTCTTACATTAACACACATCTCTCCTCTGCTTCCAGCTCTTTAAGAGCAACAACAGGAACTGATGAGGAGGTCATCTCTGATACCTATAGGGTTGCAGATGGCAAATGGAGGAAGGTGCCATCCTGAACATCCCGCGACAATCTGAACAAGGAGCTTGATCTCCAGGCAGAAGAGGGGTCTCAGACAAGCCAGCAGTGCTTATTGTTTCCTACAGGCTACTCGTAGGCAAGTGCTTATACTGTTTTATTTAGAACTCATTCTAAGGCAACTATTTTTCTAAAGGAATATCTAAAGGAAACCATAATGTGGGTTTCTGGATTTAGCTACCAAAACCTTTTCCTGGACCTTGAAATTAGTATTCACCAATAGTCAACTATGAAATTCTACTTTACTTTTTTCTTTTTTTTTTTTTTTTTTTTTTTTAATTTTCNTTTTTTTTTTTTTTAAATTTACCTGGTAACTGCCACGTCCAAAATCTGTAGGAAGGTCTTCTACATGCACTAGCTAAAGATTTCACATGTATATTTTTTCTCCTAAAGTCTACATCATCTGTTCAGTCCTGAACTGCCACAAAATAGGATTGTTACCCAGCTCTCAAAAAGGAAATGTACAACTGACTTCAATTTTACTCCAAATGATAATAAAGATACTGGGAAAAAAGCAAGTGCTCTTTGCCTATATCAAACAATGAAAATACAGAACAGATATTACTATAAGGACAACACAACAGCAGGTCAGTAATTTATTTTTCAGAAACTGCAACTTACTCACTCAGTAGATATCTCAGTAGGATACTATAAAATCATAACAACAGATACCCCATAATAATCTTTAACATCACAGTGCAAATGCAGAAAACACCATCACGTAATTCCACAAGATGAGGCTTTTAGTGGAGAGAACTGGCTACACAAGCTGGAGTCAGATGACCCAGATTCAACCCAGCTCCACTACTGACTCAGGGCTTATCTACCCAGGGAAAACAACCTATAATAGCTTCTCCTACAGACACTCTTATTCCATTAGTCCTAAAATTTCTTTGTTCAGGTAATTTAGTTCACTTTAGAATTTAACTGAAGACAGCACAGAATGCTTACCATGTTTAAATTCCATGTGCCAGTTTTTTTGCAACAGGTTCAGTGTGTAAACACGGTTTTATGATAAGGCTCAAAATAATCAGTGTATCATTTGGTGTTTTGATTTATTCAAAGCATAAATGGCAAGAATTTATGTTACATAAATCAGAATAGTATTTTGAATCTGCAAATATTCAAGAACTGTCTAGATCCTCAAATAATGTCATACATATCTAATACAGACATGTAATTGGCAATTTTTTTCTTCTTAATTGTTTAATGATTACGTAAAACACTATTTTCTGACTTCTATTCCTCAGCAACTCAGAGAAACATCAGCTAGTAGCAGATACAGAAAAAATTAAAGGGAAACTTCTTCAACAAGAAGGCAGAAAATTTGTTTTCCTTATGGGAAAATTAAAGAGGCTTCCATTATGTATATGCAAAATTATTTGTTAAATTGCATGTTAGGGTGCAGTCAATTAATACACTGCATTTAGAAATTCTTTTAGTTCCAATTGCACTTATCTATTTTTATGAAGCATCTCTGAACTGTAATTTAAATTAAAAACAATTTGTAAGTGAATATAAAAAAGAATTGTGCTATGTCTATGTAATACAGGGAAACAAAAATAGGCAAATACATCTTATTCTTGATCAAAACATAATTTCAACTTATACAGGTGCTTAATTTCCAGCTGAATTAAATGTCTTAAAGCTACAGGTAGTTATACTACGTATTTACATTTGTGTTGTTGACATATGATAACTGTATGTTTCCCGGCATCCCTGGCATTTCAGTAATCAAAATGCATACTTGCTTGTTTGTGCAGACTAAAGCTAAGACTGCTTAGTCTGAAGAGTTTGTTTTCAATGGAAACTACAGCAGGAAAAGACAAGGTAGCATTGTCTGATGGAATTAAAATTTATCTGCAATTGAGTATCACAAACAAGATAGCACAAAGAGAATTATTAAAGACACATATTTCTGCTGAAGAATTGCAATATTCCTTCTGAGAAGTTTGAATATGTAGGTATTACACATCAAATAAAAGCCCTACTGGTTTTGGCTGGGATAGAGTTAAATTTCTTGATAGTAGCTGGTGTGGAGCTCCATTTTAGATTTCTGATGAACAGTGCTGATAACACAGGGATGATTTAGTTATTGCCGGGCAGCGCTTGCACAGCATCGAGGCCTCTTCTGCTTCCAGATTGCCCTGCCAGCGAGGAGGCTGGGGGTGCACAAGGAGTAGGGAGGTGACACAGTTGGGACAGCTGACCACAACTGACCAAAGAGATGTTCCATACCATATGNTAGCTAAAGATTTCACATGTATATTTTTTCTCCTAAAGTCTACATCATCTGTTCAGTCCTGAACTGCCACAAAATAGGATTGTTACCCAGCTCTCAAAAAGGAAATGTACAACTGACTTCAATTTTACTCCAAATGATAATAAAGATACTGGGAAAAAAGCAAGTGCTCTTTGCCTATATCAAACAATGAAAATACAGAACAGATATTACTATAAGGACAACACAACAGCAGGTCAGTAATTTATTTTTCAGAAACTGCAACTTACTCACTCAGTAGATATCTCAGTAGGATACTATAAAATCATAACAACAGATACCCCATAATAATCTTTAACATCACAGTGCAAATGCAGAAAACACCATCACGTAATTCCACAAGATGAGGCTTTTAGTGGAGAGAACTGGCTACACAAGCTGGAGTCAGATGACCCAGATTCAACCCAGCTCCACTACTGACTCAGGGCTTATCTACCCAGGGAAAACAACCTATAATAGCTTCTCCTACAGACACTCTTATTCCATTAGTCCTAAAATTTCTTTGTTCAGGTAATTTAGTTCACTTTAGAATTTAACTGAAGACAGCACAGAATGCTTACCATGTTTAAATTCCATGTGCCAGTTTTTTTGCAACAGGTTCAGTGTGTAAACACGGTTTTATGATAAGGCTCAAAATAATCAGTGTATCATTTGGTGTTTTGATTTATTCAAAGCATAAATGGCAAGAATTTATGTTACATAAATCAGAATAGTATTTTGAATCTGCAAATATTCAAGAACTGTCTAGATCCTCAAATAATGTCATACATATCTAATACAGACATGTAATTGGCAATTTTTTTCTTCTTAATTGTTTAATGATTACGTAAAACACTATTTTCTGACTTCTATTCCTCAGCAACTCAGAGAAACATCAGCTAGTAGCAGATACAGAAAAAATTAAAGGGAAACTTCTTCAACAAGAAGGCAGAAAATTTGTTTTCCTTATGGGAAAATTAAAGAGGCTTCCATTATGTATATGCAAAATTATTTGTTAAATTGCATGTTAGGGTGCAGTCAATTAATACACTGCATTTAGAAATTCTTTTAGTTCCAATTGCACTTATCTATTTTTATGAAGCATCTCTGAACTGTAATTTAAATTAAAAACAATTTGTAAGTGAATATAAAAAAGAATTGTGCTATGTCTATGTAATACAGGGAAACAAAAATAGGCAAATACATCTTATTCTTGATCAAAACATAATTTCAACTTATACAGGTGCTTAATTTCCAGCTGAATTAAATGTCTTAAAGCTACAGGTAGTTATACTACGTATTTACATTTGTGTTGTTGACATATGATAACTGTATGTTTCCCGGCATCCCTGGCATTTCAGTAATCAAAATGCATACTTGCTTGTTTGTGCAGACTAAAGCTAAGACTGCTTAGTCTGAAGAGTTTGTTTTCAATGGAAACTACAGCAGGAAAAGACAAGGTAGCATTGTCTGATGGAATTAAAATTTATCTGCAATTGAGTATCACAAACAAGATAGCACAAAGAGAATTATTAAAGACACATATTTCTGCTGAAGAATTGCAATATTCCTTCTGAGAAGTTTGAATATGTAGGTATTACACATCAAATAAAAGCCCTACTGGTTTTGGCTGGGATAGAGTTAAATTTCTTGATAGTAGCTGGTGTGGAGCTCCATTTTAGATTTCTGATGAACAGTGCTGATAACACAGGGATGATTTAGTTATTGCCGGGCAGCGCTTGCACAGCATCGAGGCCTCTTCTGCTTCCAGATTGCCCTGCCAGCGAGGAGGCTGGGGGTGCACAAGGAGTAGGGAGGTGACACAGTTGGGACAGCTGACCACAACTGACCAAAGAGATGTTCCATACCATATGACATTGCGCTCAGCAATAAAAGCTGGGGGAAGAAGGAAGAAAGGGGAAACGTTTGGAATTACGGCACTTGTCTTCCCAAGTACCTGTTACACATGATGATGCCCTCCCTCTTTGTCAGGTGCCTTTGACAAACACGATATGATACAGCATTGCAATTTGTTGGCTACATTATTTTTAAGATTCTTCATATATTGTTTTGTAACAGTGAGAGTTTCTCATACTGTTCAATAGAAGTTATTTTTTACATAAAACAAAAAGTCTAGGTCTGCCCCATAGAATGGTAGATGACTTTTGTCTTTACATCATGCAAAGTTTCAACGCAGGATACTAGAAGGAAGAGGAATCAGGATCCTTTTAGGAAACTGACTCTTTGTCTCCTGTAAGGATTTCAAACATTTGACAATTAATACCCACCCAATTTCCATTTTATTTAAAATACATGTAAAATGAGGTCTTGCAAGTGAGTGAACAGTCTGTTTATATTTGTGGACTGCTTCCAGGAAGCTACCTCCTCCCTCTTCCCTTAATGCTATATCCTACAGACATTTTAAAAAATAAGTTGTCATAACAGTCTTTCCCTTCTCCACCAAAATTAGATCGATCACTGTTACCACTTGCTGAGAAAAAACTACATCTGATTTAGCAATAGTAATCCTCACATGTTCAAGCCTGCCCTCACTGAAATAAAATTTGTGGCCGTCCCCTCCTGTGTTCCAAGTTGGTTTTTAAATTCCCAAACATATATGCTGATTCTATGTCTGTTTGTTGCTAGGGTGAGGCTAACAGCATCTGTATAGCTCTTCCTTACCACAATCTAAGTTATTCCTTCAAAAGAGGGGGAGGAGGGCAAGCAGGAGGAAGAATAAGCTGTAATTCTGTAGCAGCCTAACGCTCTTGGTTCCACCATGATTTCACTTTTTCTCATGCTACCAGATCTTCATTTCATTCACTGACTACTTTACTGGCACTATCGTTAGACCAGGCTATCAAGGCTTCAGTCCCTTCAGAGAGTGATGAATGTTCCTGGTATTCCATATGTTTTGTGACATTTGAGGCTCCCAAGTACTACATTTAATCAGTGCAATATGCTTCAGTGGTTCTCATCGTCAGACAATCTCAAAGTCAAAAAGCAACAAAACAACCTCCCCCCAAATCCTTTTAAATGTGATACTTTATCACAGTTGCCAGCACAAATTTTCCATTAGTGACAGCTCAGTTTTTCTTCCAAACTCACATATGTACCACTTTAAAATATTCATTCTATTTATGGAATACATAGAATTATGCAGTGATTATAGTATGTGAACACTCATAGCCAGATTTAAAACATGTGAATGGATTTCATTGAGATGTGTGGAACACTCCTAAGAGATTTATTTTTTTTTCTTCTATGATCCAAAGACGATATCTCTTGAGTAGTTTCATAAAATTTAATTTAATTAGATGATCAGAAGATATATTTGAGTCTTACTAAGTGTATTTTACTATTCATGTCAAAAGACTATTTGCTTAACTCTTCCATTAACAACTCGTATAAATTTAAACTCTGAAGAGAGAATAGTTAGGCACATTTGTTTCCAAATCACTTATTGCTGATTATTCATTACCTCTTCAATATTATAAGTTTCCCCGTCTTGTTTCTATTCTTTATATATATTATACAGAAGTATCAGAAAATAGTCCTGCTAACATGAATTCTTATTTACTTGAATCACCATGTCAGATAAGTTAGGTGTTGCTCTTCGGAAAATAATTATTGCTGAGTTTTTTTAACTTTCAAAAGATCAACATAAAAGCCCCAAACCCTTCAGAAATTATTAAAGAATAAATAAAATATTAATACTTCAATGTTCGTACCATTTTGGAATTTCTACAAAACAGTGGGAATCCACACAGATCCTAGAGCACTGTATGATATAAAATGTTTTGCTACCTACCGTCACATTTGGAAGTCTCAATCCATTAAATCAGGCATTTCCTGATACTGAAGGCAACAATGAGACCATAGTACACTGAAACAACAACACTCCATCCCTTTGTGTTGTAACTAGTAAGTTCATTCAACTCTGTATCCATAAAAAAAGAAAAAAAAAAAAAAAAGACAAGGAATTTGTAGTCTATCTTATTGTATATGCATACTCACAGAAGTGTTCCACTGACTGCTAAAACCAAAATAAGGTAAAATAAAGATCCCTTCCTTCATTCTTACCATAAAAATGTAGCTCTACCAGCCATACAAGTAGAAGCACAAGACAAAAAATAATTTAGTGTGGACATGAAATAATGAGAAATGGTTGCACAAAAAAATAAACACAAATATCAAATCCTTATTAATTTCCTCTCCAAATGCATTACTGGACCATTGGAAGTTCTCCATATTCTAAAGAGAGAAGAGAATTACTGTGATTCCTTAGTCTAACTGGAAATGTCCATTAATCTTTTGCATGAGCATTTTTTCCAGCAAAGAACAATGCTCCAATAGAAGCAAAATTTTCTAAACAAATCTATTTATATCTCAAAGCTTAAGGTCAGTATCAGGACTATTTCCATCAGCACTGCTGGCAGCTGGTCTGTCTGTCCAAGGTTTCCTTTCTCCGCACAGGGCTGCCAAGAGTACTGATGTGGAGCAGAGCTCCTAAGGTTTCTGGGCTACTAAGGAAGAAGGGCAGCCAGACCCCCAACAAGCCTGTTTGCCTGCTCAGCAAATACATGCTGAACTAAGTCACAGCTGACTCTTTTCCTGAATCACCTAGCTGCATATCTGGCCATCTCTTCCTTTAGGCAACCAGCCTATGGCCAACAACATGGACACTTACGCTACTTCTCCAAAGCACCAAGACACCTAGGCAACCTAAGAAGCAGCTCTGGCAGCCATTCAGCATGGCTGCAAAAAGATTTTACTTTCCTATTTCTACCGTAATTGGAGATGGTAAAACACAGAAGTTAAAAACACAGACATGAAACTACTTCTGGTATTCCAGCAACACCCCAGTAGAATAATTTACTAAAAAAAAAAAAAAAAAAAGCCAAACCTTCCCCCAAAAAAGCCAAAATAATCCAAACCCCACAGCTAAAACAGATAACAGAAACCAGAAATGAAGGGATAGAAAACTATATAACATAATCAAACCATATAATTTTTTATGCACCTTGTTCCCTTGCATCTGGGTAACCCAACCTCAATCTATACAAGCAGAAACAGAATTCTACTGGCTTCAGGAAGCACAGAGAAGGCCATATGCCATCTTCTTCGGAACAAAATATCTCTTAAATATTTCATAAAAGCTCTCCTAAACATTGCAGAATACTCACCATAACTGTTCACATACTATTTTGTAAAAATCTGGCACTCTCCAGCTGAAGACCAAATTTTCAAATTAAAATAGAAACCATGGCTGGTTTATGTGTCTTGGACAAGCCCAGAGTTTCCAACATACATCTTTGTGTCTGTCACACCAACTGGCAGGAACTCTCCTTCCAAAACTTCATCACCCTTTTTGAAATCTAGGCTTAAAACTTTCCTGTTAGGATGCCCTCTTTCTCCCTCTTGCTAACATAAAACCGTGTTCAACAGAAATACTTACTGTTGCCTCTCAACTCACCTGACTAATTAGTCAACTTCAGAGCATGTATTTAGCTTCTGTTTCAGACCTGTCATACATATGCAATTCTGAGGTTTTTTTCTAAGGGTATCAGTTACCCTAGTAAGACATATTTTCCCTTCTTTCAACAAAGGACCCAACAAGAGTCGACGGACTGCCAAGGTGCTGGAAACACAGCATGTTGCACGGAGTCACACCATCCTGTCTCCTTCAACTCCTCTTCTCCTACCTTAGACTGTAAGCTCTTTGGGGCAGGAATTCTTCCTTTTTTTTTGTTTTTTGCACAGCACAAAAGAGATTTGGGTCCAAGGCTGTGCATTATGGTATTACGAACACTCAAGAATAACATTTAATATGTGAGTTTGAGCTGACATAACATTTGATAGGAATATTTATTGATACTATGGATGCAAGAATTTTACTGTTCAGAAGAAAATACCTAGTGAAGCTTGCTTTATTACATTCATTAGATTAATTAGGATTTATTACATTACCATTATATTATCTATGCAATAAACATGTCCATGTATGTAGCAATGCAATCTATACTTGGCAGTCTTGAAAATAGTAACCATTTGCCTTTAAATACAACTTTTAAAGGACTTGTTCCAGGTGAAATATATACTCTGAATGAGTAAAAACAAAAGAATAAAAACTATTATTATTTTTGGATGATACTGTAAAAATAATTGAAGAACATTGTATTGAGCAGTAAACAAACCTGGGCAACATAAGAAAATTAAAACCAGAAAAGTAAAATGGAATACAGCTGGAAGGCTGATTTACAAGTGATTTTTGTCTTGCAAAGAACCCGCAATACTGCAATAAAAAGCTAGAGGTGCTAGTAAACATTGAGTCCAATATAACTGTATAACAGAATATAGCAATCAAAGAGCTAACCACTCCTAAGGGTATCCCATCATACACCTCCAATGTGATAGCCTGTCTGTGGTATAATAACCACTGTAATTTAATTTAAACTATGGCAGTCAGTTTGGGTACCTGAACTCCATTAAAAAAAAAAAAAAAGAAAAAAAAAAAAGATGGAGAGAAATTGGAAGCAATTCAGAGAACAGTAATTGAAATAGTGAAAGAGTTGAAGGGACTGAGTTTTGTGTAAAGGTCAGGAGAGTTAAAAGGCAGTAGAAGGCAATGTGGCATCACTGAGAAAGGACTAAACTAACACAACAGCTTCACCAGTAATCCAGTGTGTAATCTTAAGGCTTATCTCCCTCCTCTTCCTTTTCCATCTCCCTTTTCTTTTTCTTTTTTGGCAATTTGAATATCTGCACAGATGCGGACAGACACTGAACTCATTCTGACTGTGTTGCATGACGGCTGAATGGGAATGATCTCTAACCAGAAAGAGATTTAATGACCCTGTGGTGGTGTGTCCAAGCTAACAAAGCATGCTGACATCTCCTCTCTCCATTTACAGTCTCTCTGGCCCAACAGGATCATAATGTTTGGTTTTGTAATGTAAATAAAAATATTTCAGACATCAGCAAAATGACAGCAAAAATAAATGCATCAAATACCCATATACAGTGATCTTCATCTGTCCATATAGAGGGAATGTAGCCAAATGAGCATAACATGTGACAATGCTACCATATCAATAGACATCTGTGGGACAGGCCTAAAACACAGCCCCAATTTGCAGTTTAGAAAATGACCCTTTGGGGAGTGTATTTTCAGATTAGTACCGTCTGTGCCTTCATTTATTTTGGACACTCCAGCATCCAGCTATAATAGTCCCTGAGACATTACAGGTCCTGTAGACAGAATCGGGCAGGGCTGATAATACCTGACTCAACCCCGCGGTGGGACAGCTAAGGCAAAGCGCAGTCCGGTCCAGGATTCACAGGTTTTAGGTTCAGGTAAATATTTTTGTGACTAGCGAAAGCCAAGTTCCCTGCTGCTGGCTCATTTAAATAGTCTGAGCATAAGATTTGAGAGGCCTAAACATCTCATCTCTATCAAGAACATCATCTTACCAGTTGTCTCTTTCTGTATCTCTCAAATCAATTTGCTATCTTTCATTAATGACTGCTTTCACCCATGTCCTCAAATAACAGAAAATTCAACGAGTTTCTGTTTCATGAGCTGGAGAACCTCTGGCCTTATTTCTGCAAATATAAGTTTTGAAATGCAGCGCTATCTAATAAATCATGCAGAAATTGCTCCTTTGCTAATTAACACAAATCAGATGGCTAGGAAAATACTAATAGACTGCATGCAAAGCTTTTGCATTACAACAATTATGCTAATGTTCTATGATGCATTTTTCTTATTTTCTTTTTAATTGTAGAGACACAGAACATAATCCGGTGAACATCCGAAATTGATGGCACTTATTATCAAACTGAACACTAGGCAATCTCCTTTCTAACATTTTATGCCGCCAGTATTTTTTGTTTTGTTTTGTTTTTTAAACAGCTGTCTCTGGAGACTCACAGGCATGAGCAGCTCTAGAAAAGATCCTCTCTTCCAATACTTGGCTCTGTATTTTAAAAGATGCAGCCAGCATCCTCTCCCTACAGACATTCACCGAGGCAAACGGGAAGACTCCTATGAGTCATGGTACAGCGCAGGCTAAGCCAGCCAGTCTTCCTTCACTTATTTCATAAATTTTGCGATTAGAAATGTAGTTGCCATCTGCACAGCACGCGGATTGGATACAGATTTGCATCATGCATATCTACGAAGCGCAGAAGCACAAACTCACCACGACTGTCTATGTATGAAATTCGTAAAAAAATTTAATGTTCATGCACGATGCTATGCATAAACACGATGCCTAAAAATTCATTCTCAGAAATGGAGACTTACAGAAGAGTGATTATCAAATAACTGCAGATTAATTTACCACTGGAGCTGTTAATTGTTAAGCAATGCATCCCTGTTTTCACGCGCTATGTGAGCATTTCAAGGCTGCCTGTTTCCCTGTTCTCCTGTTTCTCCATTTGTATATTTTGTCAGATCAGTAATTCTTAGGGTTTATGTCCATTGTAGAGGTAAATTTAGATAGCTGCTGCTTAGCTCCATTGCCAGTGTCATCTGTGCTCATCCAACAGTACCTGGGCATGATCATAAAACACCCAGTCCCAGCAGCTCACTCTGGGGTATAGGCAAACTTCTGCAGAAGGTTGACTAAACAACATGTTAGTCCTCATTTTCCCCCTGTAATTCCCTGTCCATGCCCAGAGGGGCTGCCTAATTCCAACAAGATGTTTGTGGGTAAGAATTAGCGGTTACAATTCCCCAAATGCTGCAGCCCAATGTGAGTGCAGCACTAGCGTGGATGTCATACTTAAGCTTGTCTTTAAAACGTGCTTAGCCTCAGTATTTAAATTGCAGGTGGCAGTGCAGACAGGTAACCGCCTCACTTGCCCTTAAACCAGTTTTTACAGTTTTCACATTAAAACACTTGGAAATTTTGCCATGCTAGTACAGGACTGCACCCTGCTCAGCCCACAGGTACGCCGGCCACAGCAGACTCAGCAGGACAGAACCTGTGGGGAGGTGCTCACCCTTCCAGATCACAACACGCCTCAATACAAACCTGCCTTCCGTTTGATGCTTTAAGCGAAAATGCTGGGGAAGTTGCTGGCGTGGTTGAAATACAGCGCTGGTGTGATTGGTGTATGTTCTGCGCTGCCAGTTCTGCTGCAATGAACAGTAACTTCCCAAAGAAGCCTGTTAATACCTGAGAGCTGTAACATTTTACAAGGCTGCAGCCGCATTTACTTCAGCTTGTCTATCAAAGCACGTATCACCATGAAGGCTTAAGTGCAAACCCTTCTCTCCTTCAGGTGGCCATGACATAGACAAATAGCCTTTTTAAAACCAGTCAGCAAGTGAATCTAGAAGCCTTTTTTTGCCAAATCGAACAAAGCATTATAGAAAATTAGATTAAAATAACAAAAAGCCTACACGCATACCTCAAGCTTATTAATCTTATACTTCAATACCTCCTATGTTATACTGGCTTTACTTTGAGTTATGGGAATATATATGATTCAGTCTGAATTTCTGTAGAAAATCTCTATCACTTGCAGATTGTTTGCTCACTCCAAGGGACACCCTTTTTCAGAAAGACTAATCCTGCCCAGGTAAAGCAGAGTTCCCTTTTTATATGTGGTGACGGCTGCTGTTACTGGCCTTAGACATAAAGTCATTCTTTGGTCTCAAAGTGGTTTTCCATCAGGCAGTCCAACAAGGCCCGAGTGGATCATTCCCAGAACATCCTTTCCAGTTAGTATGACCAGAAGGGCAAATAATCACAACTTCTGTGCTCCTCAGACTGAAGGTAATTGAAATCCTAATCCATGAATAAAAGACCTTCTGCAACAAATTACAGCTATGTCTTGAAATCATTAACTAGAAATTTTAATTTTTTTTAGTATATCTTTAGCCTGGGATTGCTTTTATTTTTGCTGTATTGAAATACATGTGAAAGCTAATGTTTACTATTGTGAAAAACCCATGAAGTTCTTTCAGAAGATGAGAAGAATTAAACCACCCCTTTTACTAAACTCCTGAGATAATCACTATATATTAGTATTTTCAGTAACAACTAAACTTGATGTAAAGACTTCATACCTATGAATCTAAGGTCAAATTTTCAAAAATGGGAAGAATCACCTCAATGCACAAGTCTTACTGAAACTAAAGAGCTAATCAGGAACTCAAACCTCCTCACGTTGTGCCTAACTTTAAAAGAACCCTCCACCTTAGCAGACTTATCATCAGCACTGCCGTCAACATACACCTCAGCAAACAAATCTTCACCAGAACGAAAAACATGAAATGTGACTCTTCAGCAATTGGGATAAACACCTGACATAAATAACAGAGCCATCAAATGCCTGAGTCCTACGCACGCACCACACGCAGGGCACCAAATACTGTTATAAAACTATGTAGGCCAAAGTGAACAGACCTTCCAACACCAGAATGAACTTATATGTGAAAACAGCAAAAGACAGGACACGCAGTTAATGGAAGAACAGTTTCAACAAAACAGTTATTACATTTCTGATTACTCAACCTCTTTCTCAGCAGAGATTTACCAAATACCTCCAAAAGATAAGCTTGAACTAAAACTTCCAGCTTTGCCAGATACTAAAAATCATGGACCTAACAGCGACACATTATTATTTCTCTCACATCCCCTCCCCAGATAACTCCTCCATGTTCCACAGGTAATAATTATCTGTCTCTTTTCATCCCACAGAGCTAACAACTTGAATACCTCCAGCCTTGCTAGCAGCTTCTACTGTCCCACAGATAAAAAAACCCCTACCATTGTTTCTCAAACTGTATATTAAATGAACATAATTAAATTAAACAGAGCAACTATTTTCAACATGTAGTGGTTTATTTCGGTTTTGAAGAAGTGGTTTTATAACTAGGAACTGGTTTATTTTTCCAACATCACTTGCTTATAAAACTCACGCGTGCACACACACGTATCTATCCAACCTTATATAAAGAAGACTTACAAATATATATCTGCATATTACAATGTGCATATGTATGTGCATATTTATGTATTTTACGTATATGTGTGTGTAAAACCTCTTAATACATCTTCATAAAAACCTTGCCTTATAAAAATCATTAAAATATTTTCAAAGCTTACATTGTCACAAACACATACTGGTTTAATTAGGCAAGAAGAGATAAAAATCATAAAAAAATAGGACTGTGAAAAATAAAGACCTCATCTCACCCACCCCCCTTACTCTGGGGGAGGACACCGTACCCTTAGACTATTCCTGACACTGATTTGCCTCACATATTTTTAAACCTCCAGGGACCAAGATGCCGTACAGTTTTTTTCAAGTACTTAGCTATGTCACATATAAAGAGTTTTCTTGTCCCAAATCCTCAGTGTTACAAAGTATGCTGATTATTTTTGTTCTATTATTATGTTATGATCTGGGACACAGAACCATCATTGCTCATAATAATCTTTCATACATTAGAAGGCAAATTTTTTGCAATATTATTGATATATATACCTCTCAACCTTTCTATTCAGTACCAGCAATCTTTGTTTTCTCCTTATACTATCTGGTGCTGGTTATTGTTTGTCTCCTCTGGATGCTGTCCAATTAATCTATTTCTTTCTTTAAGCCTCATGCCCAAAACCAGGCAAAATACTTCTGTGACATCCCACCCACTGAAGGAAACCCAGTAGCAACTCCCATGTGTTGCAGATGACATTGCGGTCTGCATGTCCCAGGGCTATTTGCCCTTTTGTATGCAAAAGAATCACATAGTTAATTAATTTCAATTTGTGGCCTTTTACAACACCAAGATATATTTACACACCACTGCTGCCTACAAATTGATTTTCTGTTTGTATATAAGCATTTTATTCCTCATTTCTAAGTCCTAATGGTTAGCATGTCTTTACTGAATTTCATCTTACTGATTTTAAAGCATTCCCCCAATTTCACAATCTCATTTTGAATCTGACACTAAGACATGCTTAGTACTCTTCCCATCTCCACGCTATCCAGAGAACTATAAAAATACTTTCTCTTCCAAACAAAGGATCTTTTCATATTCTCTAGTTGCATCTAATTATACTAGTGAATTAAATGGAATATATAGTTCTCTAATGAATTTTGTGATCACAGTTGAGTTCATGAAATGTAGTTTTTAAATATGGTACATATGTTGTAATACACATATTCAATCTCTTATCAAAAGTGCTTATATAGTACCAGAGAGAGAACTGATATTAAATACTTTAAAAAACAAAGATAATTCAGTATACAAATGAAAAAAGCATTTGTAAAGGAGAAGAAAGTAAACTAATTCAGAAAGCACAGATAATGGCAAAGAAAATAAACAGCTATGACTTTCTACAACATGGAAACACACTGCAAAACAAAAATTGACAAATTATTCCAAATCAAGATGAAATGCCACAATAATTTAAAATAAAATAAAGAAACACAAAAACTAAACCACAAAATGCTTTCTTCACTGAATAGTTTCTTAAACATGAAGGAATACATACTGGCTACAGGAAATCCTACAAATCTATCACCAAATCCACAATCAGATGTCAAAACAACCTCCAAAGTAGATTTTTAAAGAACTTTGTATTACCTTCAGATTTTCAAATAAATAATTAAAAACACACAGATGTGAACCAGTCAGAACAAAATTTCTGGGAAAAAGTATCTATTGAGCCAGAACAGCTTTTCCTATTACGGAAAAACACATTCTATTTTTTTTTTTAAAGTACATGCTAATTTTGTACAGCCTTGAGTTTGTTTCATAACTGTACAGCTCCAGGCAGTGGAGGGATAGAAGAGGAGACAGACAGAAGGAGATAATTCATGAGGGACAACTGCCAACCTCATCATCTCTGAGAACGGAAACGTTGATCCAGGAAGGTCAGCAGGAAAAAGTGGAAGTATAACAATTGAAGAAAGAAATTTAGCTGAATAAAAAGGTATGGTAAAAGAGTTTTGAACTGCACAGGACAAGGATGGAGAACAGGTAAGTGGATGTAATACCCAATGAATGCACATAAATACCTCAAAAATGCTGTCTTCCCAGCAAGTGCAGTATACTGCAATAAACATTCCTCTCCCTTAAATCCTGTTCAACACTTACAGTAAATGATAGTAGCTTTGGGTCAAATCTCCCAAAACACCATTCAAATAGGATTCGTTTATCTTTACTGAATCTCTACAAGGTAACTATAGTTTGTACCGCTTTACAAATGGATTGACAGAGACAGTGTGATTTGTTCACAGTCTCACACAATGAATGTGGCAGGATGAAACTATTTCAAATCTCAACCCTCTTCATCATCTATAACACCATCCTTCCTCTCCACTTTTCCCAGTATTTTCTTAAGATTGGCACTAATAACACCACCTGCAGCAGAAAATTCTTTTTTTCATGATGCGCCCTCAACTGCGCCACTAGATATGCAAACAGAGTAATACAATCCACCTCTTTTGGCATAAAAGACCTGCTGAGAAAACCAGGACATTCATTTATAGGTGCATAACTGAAGCTTGGCAGTATCAAAAATAGATGCATATACGTTCTGCCAGTTTTACTATGCACAAGCGAAATGGATTCCAAACACCCCAGCTCATATTCATGGCAAAACATCAGTTAACTCCATCAACAGTAGAATTAATTGCTTAAGAAGAGTTCATCGACACTGATTTTTGGCAGTGCCCTTCAAACCCCTCCTCCAATAGCAAATTTGTTTACTTGTTAAATTGAAGAAGGTGCAAAGGTTTCTATGTTAAGCATTTCAAAATTGCTATAAATGATGCATCCTGTAACTACTGAATGAAACAGTTCTAGAATTAACCGTTCAAGTATTTCACAAGTTAAGAAGCAAAACATTCGTTCCACCATGGGGAGCCATAAAGCAGTTAATACATAGAAATATATCGGTACAGAAAAACCCATCAGTATAAAGAAGCAGTAAGTAAACCAACAAACAGTTTTCTAGGAAACTCAGGTCCTACATTTGACGGATCATTGATTCTTAATACTTCTCCATAAATCAGCACTTACTAATAAATGAGCAGCAAAGCCCCATCTATCGCCTTTAGAACTGGAAACTGGCATAATAGGCTGACACATGTTTACACCTACACAAACACACGGATTTTTCCACTGCCACCACGCACCGAGCAGGGTGCAGTGATCAGCTGCTGCTGGGAAAGGAGCTGGTACTGCAGTGCAGCAAACGAAAGCTGCCACTTTCATGTTTTGAAGCTGTTGCTTCTGGGGGTAAGGATGGATTGAGATACGCTACACCTCTCTCTCAAACCCAATCTGGGATTTTGGTAAGTCTTCCTAGCTCTCTTGATTGGAAAAAGAAAGAAAGACAAAAAAGAAAGTGTACAGAGTGTAACTGGTACAATACCATTTCTCTCTGCAGAGAGCGTGACAGAATACTTCCAGAAGAATGTCTTTCAATATTAATTTACCCTTAGAAACTCAGACTGAGGGAAGCACTGCTATTGCCCAGTGCAGAACTAAAGCTAATATAGGGAGAGACTTCCCAGTTTAGAAAATTTCTGAGATCTCAATACCACTCCCATTTTGAAACAGAACTTCAAGCCAAAGCTACCTCTTTACAAACATGATGTAGGGGCTGCATAAGCATTGGAAAACTGGGGAAAACAGCATGCTTCAAAGAAGACAGGCTGAAAATCAGCTTCAAGCCATCAGTTAGTGCATAAAGGATACATTTTGTACATAATAGTTACTTCTTTGTACAATGCTACAATCAAATATTTTTTAAGACAGTATATCCTGTTCTGCTTGTCTCTGAGACACAATAATGATGCAAGTCACGCCAAGAGTCTTAAGAGCTAGTAAAAATAATTTTTCCTGAGCCTTGAAAAGTATTTCAGAATACTAGGCTTAAAAAAAATAATACTGCTATTTCAAGAACTCCCAAAAAAGTCACATATTGTCCCGACTCCCCCAAAAGACGCACCCCCAAACTCATGGCATTTTTCCTTCACAGAGATACAATTGTTCTAAGAGAAGGGTAAGTCTATCTCCCGACTTTTTAGGTCTGCTCATCTTCTCTACCGCTATGTATATACAATAAGTTAAGGTTGAAAAATCAAATTTTAATGGACTCTAATATGCACATACCTCTGGCTGCTCCATGGGAGACTCCACTGACCCACTGTTTACCCTGAAGTTCAGAGAAATGCCATTCATTTCCTATCACTGTCCTGACTTTTTGCCATCCTGCATTAGGGCTATTAAACAGAGCTATCATATGATTAAGCAATAAAAAACCCCAAAACAAAACAAAACACAACTGTGGATCTTACATAGAGAAGGAAGCTCATGGGGCATCAAGAGGCAGGCAAGCTGCGCTGCTGCATTTGAAGCTACAGCTTTTTCCCAGCGTTCTTTCCATTTTCACACATCTGGAAACAGCATGAGAATTTCTGCTAGTCCGCTCTATTGCAGATTCCCTACACGGGCGCGCACACACACACACACACACGCACTCATCAAATCCTGATTGAGTAACAACAGCCTGCACCTCACCCATCCCCAAATACTCATCCCCTTCATTGCTGCAGCAGCGCTGAATTGCTATCCACCCGCTTTCATCCCATACTGCATCACTGACCTCGGTCCTCCCTTCCGCATACCTAAATCCATGTCCCCTCAGCCACCCACACATCGCTGCTCTCACTTGCCATGCACCTTTCAGAAGGATTTCAGTATTCCTTGCAGTTCTCATCTTCGACTTCACGTTTCTTATGCTGCAGGTAGTGCTTTAGCAGCTCTTACACCCAGGTTCTGCAGGAAATAAGCTGCTGCCATAAATTAAAACTACTCAGCTAATTCCAGGGTAAAGAGCGTGTATTTGGNCAGTTAATACATAGAAATATATCGGTACAGAAAAACCCATCAGTATAAAGAAGCAGTAAGTAAACCAACAAACAGTTTTCTAGGAAACTCAGGTCCTACATTTGACGGATCATTGATTCTTAATACTTCTCCATAAATCAGCACTTACTAATAAATGAGCAGCAAAGCCCCATCTATCGCCTTTAGAACTGGAAACTGGCATAATAGGCTGACACATGTTTACACCTACACAAACACACGGATTTTTCCACTGCCACCACGCACCGAGCAGGGTGCAGTGATCAGCTGCTGCTGGGAAAGGAGCTGGTACTGCAGTGCAGCAAACGAAAGCTGCCACTTTCATGTTTTGAAGCTGTTGCTTCTGGGGGTAAGGATGGATTGAGATACGCTACACCTCTCTCTCAAACCCAATCTGGGATTTTGGTAAGTCTTCCTAGCTCTCTTGATTGGAAAAAGAAAGAAAGACAAAAAAGAAAGTGTACAGAGTGTAACTGGTACAATACCATTTCTCTCTGCAGAGAGCGTGACAGAATACTTCCAGAAGAATGTCTTTCAATATTAATTTACCCTTAGAAACTCAGACTGAGGGAAGCACTGCTATTGCCCAGTGCAGAACTAAAGCTAATATAGGGAGAGACTTCCCAGTTTAGAAAATTTCTGAGATCTCAATACCACTCCCATTTTGAAACAGAACTTCAAGCCAAAGCTACCTCTTTACAAACATGATGTAGGGGCTGCATAAGCATTGGAAAACTGGGGAAAACAGCATGCTTCAAAGAAGACAGGCTGAAAATCAGCTTCAAGCCATCAGTTAGTGCATAAAGGATACATTTTGTACATAATAGTTACTTCTTTGTACAATGCTACAATCAAATATTTTTTAAGACAGTATATCCTGTTCTGCTTGTCTCTGAGACACAATAATGATGCAAGTCACGCCAAGAGTCTTAAGAGCTAGTAAAAATAATTTTTCCTGAGCCTTGAAAAGTATTTCAGAATACTAGGCTTAAAAAAAATAATACTGCTATTTCAAGAACTCCCAAAAAAGTCACATATTGTCCCGACTCCCCCAAAAGACGCACCCCCAAACTCATGGCATTTTTCCTTCACAGAGATACAATTGTTCTAAGAGAAGGGTAAGTCTATCTCCCGACTTTTTAGGTCTGCTCATCTTCTCTACCGCTATGTATATACAATAAGTTAAGGTTGAAAAATCAAATTTTAATGGACTCTAATATGCACATACCTCTGGCTGCTCCATGGGAGACTCCACTGACCCACTGTTTACCCTGAAGTTCAGAGAAATGCCATTCATTTCCTATCACTGTCCTGACTTTTTGCCATCCTGCATTAGGGCTATTAAACAGAGCTATCATATGATTAAGCAATAAAAAACCCCAAAACAAAACAAAACACAACTGTGGATCTTACATAGAGAAGGAAGCTCATGGGGCATCAAGAGGCAGGCAAGCTGCGCTGCTGCATTTGAAGCTACAGCTTTTTCCCAGCTTTCTTTCCATTTTCACACATCTGGAAACAGCATGAGAATTTCTGCTAGTCCGCTCTATTGCAGATTCCCTACACGGGCGCGCACACACACACACACACACGCACTCATCAAATCCTGATTGAGTAACAACAGCCTGCACCTCACCCATCCCCAAATACTCATCCCCTTCATTGCTGCAGCAGCGCTGAATTGCTATCCACCCGCTTTCATCCCATACTGCATCACTGACCTCGGTCCTCCCTTCCGCATACCTAAATCCATGTCCCCTCAGCCACCCACACATCGCTGCTCTCACTTGCCATGCACCTTTCAGAAGGATTTCAGTATTCCTTGCAGTTCTCATCTTCGACTTCACGTTTCTTATGCTGCAGGTTCTGCAGGAAATAAGCTGCTGCCATAAATTAAAACTACTCAGCTAATTCCAGGGTAAAGAGCGTGTATTTGGAAAGAATGGTGAGACAGACCATGACACAAACTGGAACAAAAAATCCAAAATGTCTTGGAAATACAAACATGTCTCTCTGTATCAGTGGAGGAGATGTTTTGCTTGAAGATGTAGTTCCATCCTCACCAAAACCAGTGTGGCTGACTCTATCCAAAGCCACTTTTAAAAATAAATTATAGACCAGCAACAGCAACCTCTGCCATTCCTAGTAAAGGGCCACAAGCTGTGCCCTGAGCTGAGAGCAGCCAGAAGGCAGCAACCTGGGGCAAGGAAAAGCATAGAAACAAACCCAAGCAGGTCCCAGAACAGAGGAGGAGAGGACTGCCCCCATGATCATCACACCCTGCCCAGCAAAGACCTTAGGATGGTGCCACTGCTGCCACTGCAGGCTGGAGAACCCATCAACCTGAGGACCCAAAAGGAGCCTGGAAGGGTGAGCGCAGCACCAGAGAAAAAACACTAGGGTGAGTTATTTCTAAAATAATTTCTATAACCATTCTTAGGGTGTTATTAGTGAAATAATGTGTTCGAATTTTTGAACTAGTAACTATTTTTTGCATTTTGTTTGGATACAAATGTGCTTTTGAAGATATTAATCAGACTAAGTTCTTGTATCTCTATATGTGGTACGTCCTCTTTTGACTATAACAGTATTGTATTTTGAACAAACTCCATTATGACAGGAAGCTAGAATGGTTTGCATCTCATTGACTTAAGCAGGTAATGTGAAATAGTGGTTAATACAAGAAAGAGTATATGATGGCATCTTTTCATTATGTTTCCAGGAGGTAACATTTAAAAAAGAGGGCAAGTGGGAAAACCACAACAGCACATATTTTCCCAAATTATGAGTCACAGTAGTTGTAAAACGGTGACAGAGAAAAAAAAAAAAAAAAATTCTTAAAATGTAAGCAACTGAGGTTTCAAAAAAGGAAAGCAAATAATTAAAATTTAGAAAATATTAATGTTTACAAAGCTGCAGAAATAAATACAGATTTAATTCTTGGGTGGTTTTGTCTTGACAGCTGCTTGGAAAGAGGAACACATTTGGGTCAGTTAGTCTGGCCGAAGAAAAAAACCACAGGAAATAAAAACTCCTAGACCAGGCTAAGAAAAAACATGAAGATAACTAAATTGGTGTTGTCTTTAATATACCCAGGTCTAAGTTCAAGCTCTGTAAGCTAAGGTGTCTTACAGATGTCTTATTTCTGGAGTTTTAATGATGTAGCAATTTATTCCTTGGTGTAATGATTCCAGTAGGACGTGTCCCAACGCCTTTATTAGACAAAATGATCCTCCAGATTAAACCTTTGTTTCAGGGTAGTATCAGGGCTTTTTCATCTTCACCTCTGCAAGATCATTAGAAGACTGAAATAGGTTCTGAAAAAAGGTTCTAGCTCCTTCTAAAATTTGACACTCATCAATTTTAACTTTGGATTTCATGCAACACTGCAGGTCTGGTACCACAAATAGCAATTGCTTGATACTCCATTGCCTCATATTGTTTGCAGTCATTGTCATATAGGCATGCCAGGGATGAAACGACTTTAAATCATGGTAGTATTATAAACCTTCTCACACAGCTATAAATGACCATGAGAGGTGGCAGGCAATGGATAGTTGGGTCCATAGTGACTACCAAATCCAAACGAAGACACTTACTTGTTTTAAGCCAGCAGGCAGGTTAGATCTAGACTTTATCAGTGTTTTGCCTCTCCTATATACTATAAAGCACATGATCCAGCTTCCAAGTGATAGGCAAAGAGCTACTGAGTCTGTCCAGGCTGCAGAACTTCAGAATACTGCAAGGATACAAGACATCTGATGGATTTAAATTTATCCTTCAGTGAGATGAAGGTGGTGGCAAGTATACATGTATAAATCCTTAATAGGAGAATTATGGGCAACTAAGACATTACCTGTGTTTTTGTATTGCCATACCACAGACTGTTCCACTGAAAATGAGCTGTCTCCAGTACCAAACAAACTTCGGAAAAGGAAGAAGTGATTTGACAGAGAAAAATGCAATTTCACCTTCTACAGTGCAAATGATTTGCATGTCTACTTCACTCTATTTTCTTTGCTCTTTTCCTTTTTTCTTACTCAAGATTCTGAATTTATTCTTTCATTTGGAAAGCTGTCACCAATATTCATTCAGAACACACAGGAAATTACTTACGGAGCCAGATGGGACAATGTGTTCTTTCAGGTAAATCTTAAAAAAAACCAGGGCTTCATAATAGCATTTTATGGACACATACAAACTGTCAAAGTTCAGAGTTCTTCACACATGGGATTCTGGCTTGAACCCTTCTTTGATATTAAAATGAAAGTTAACCGACAGAAATTACTTCCCCCTAGTGAGCGGGGTTTTTCTGGCAGCCATAGACTATTGTTGAAGGCAGCAGTTACTGCCAGGGACAGCAGCTGTACTGTGCCAGTACTGTGCTCAATTTTATCATTTTTACTTCATTGTGTTGCTTGTTTTCACACTTCTAAAGGTGTCTTTCTATGCCAGCTACTTTCATAATAAAAGCCTGACTGTGATCAAAATGTTGAGGTAATTTCTTCATGAATTGCTCACAGTGGGCATAGCTTGACATTTGATGCATTTTAGAGGTTGCACGAGAAGCAAGAGAATACATTTTGGGACTTAGCTTCCTATTTCATTTCCTCTATGTGACAGGAGAAGACAACTGCGGGAAATGTGGGCAAAAACAAAAACTGCAGGAAGAAAGACCTCCTTCCCAACAGATGCTGAATATAGACAGAAAGACCAACAGCCTTATCCCAAAGAAAATCACAAACTACAAATTTCAAAAGTGTAAAGCACAGAAGCTCAAAATCTTCTCTTTGCCCTTAATGCTTAACATAGTTGACATTTGACATCTTACGGTTTTTAGATAGTGACAGAAAGCAAGAATAATTTTTAAAACTATTGCTATTAACCCCAGAGAACACATCTTCTGCCGTAGATGGAGGTATGTCCTCATGTGAATTAAAAATGTTAAGAAGAGATTGCAGACTGAGGTTCACAAGGATACACAGAAGAGAAAATGCTACCCAGCAGGTCATTATATGAATAGCATAGTCCAGAAATACCTGGGGCATACTTTTCTAAAAAAGCAAATACGTATTTTCAGTCCACAGTCACAAGCAATAGAAAAGGCAGACGCTGGAATGTGTGCCAAGTACTATGCAAAACCCTACGAGTTCGGCAACTTATCACATTAAAAACAACATATGCTTTATACAGTAACAAGAAACTGACTTTACCTTACATTTGTAACATTTTTATTACACTTTTGTCCAATAATCCATCTGTGATCCTCCTAATGCTCTGACTACTAGAGTATTCTATCACATAATGCTTTACAAATTTGCCTTTTAAAATTAACTTGTAACTCAGGAAGAGTTCTTGAACTCGCATTTATAAAAATAAGTTCTATGAAACAAAAATGAAGAGGGAGGAGCCGTTAAGTTTTCTGGCTAGAACTGACCAAAAAAAAACCAAATCAGAAAAAAGGCCATAACAAAAGTAAATAAAACATTTATTTCAACTAATTATGTTTCATATGTATGTATTATATGTGCATGCATATACACGTAAAAAATATACCTGCACATACTTAAACTGGTAAGAGATCAGTTAAAAACTGAGCTCAATTACACTGTAAAAACAGAATCCTTTCTGTTTAAATAACTTCTGATTAAAAAACTAACTGTAAATTCACCCCTGCACTTTCTTCCTTATGTTACCCAGTTGTGTTTCCATGGTTACTCAATTTTAGAAATCACTGAGTCTTACAGGAACATGAATAATAAACATACTTCTTTATCAATACATTTTATGCAAAGATCAACTTGGCTAGATTTCTGAGGAGTATAAAGTAATTTTCCCTTCTTTTATTTTTAATTGTTATTTAAATACTACATTAGGCATACATATAAACAAAGCAAACAAGTGGAATAAAATGTCAAAGAAATATTATAATTAAAATTGAGTTTGAACTTTAATTCTAATTCCAAATTTGAGTAATAACTTTCTAAATTTCATTTTAATGCATGTGTATGCTTAATAAAGTAATGATGTTTTTGTTGGTTTATAACACTGACATTAGGTAGGCAAAGGAGAGGGAGAGAGAAGTGTTTTATGTTTGATTGAAGCATGGCTATGCAGCTTACAGAAAGAAATCCAAGCAACTACTCTTGACTGAAACGTCATTCTAGAAGGAAGTTATTATTTTCATTCCGTTGCTAAACAGATCACAACAGAAGTAGATTTTTTCAACTTCTTAGCTATAGTCTGTATGTTGTAGGATGCACACAGATATCAAGATACCTGTAAATTTGGTTTGTCATGATACTGATCCATGGAGAGAATCCTTTTTTTTCTGAGCCATCATTTTCAATGCATTACTCACTTAAAAAATTCCTTCCATGCTGAAGGTTAGTAAGAATAAAGAAAGAGGGAGAGACTACAGAATCACTGCTTTAAGTAGCTAAAAGACCGGGATTAATTGTTTCTTCCTTTTCTTCCCCAGCAGTATCACCTATACAAGCGCATTTATTTATACATTATTTTGCAGGTATAAAAAATACCTTTCAAGCGTAGTCTTTCAATGTAGGCCATCTACATTTCCCTTTTAAAGAGACAGGTTTATTTACAACTCCAGTGATTGAAATTCATGTGTTATTGCCTCACCATGGTTACCAAAATAGATAAATAAGAAGAAAATTATTGGTAACTGACTAGGGAAAATAAATGAAGAAAAAACGATTTTTTTCAGTATTATGCCAGAAACTGAAATATTGGAAAATATAGGCCAAATGGCATACCACTATTAAAAAATAATATCTGTATAGTTTACTGAGACTTCTAACTTACACTCTCTCTCAACGGTACGCCATTGCCATATCTTTCATATCTACCATGGTAACATTTAAGTACTAAAATAACATAAATTCATTCAGATATAGCTATAAAAAAGTGGTGATTAAACCATAGAATTGTGGAATCACAGAATGGTTCAGGTTGGAAGAGACCTTTGAAGATCACCCAGTCCAACCCCACTGCCATGGGCAGGAACATCTTCCGCTAGACCAGGCTGCTCAAAGCCCCATCCAACCTGGCCTTGAAAACCTCCAGGGATGGGGCAACCACAACTTCCCTGGGCAACCTGTTCCAGTGTCTCACCACCCTCATCACAAAGAATTTCTTCCTTATGTCCAATCTAAATCTACCCTCTTTCAGTTTAAAACTACTGCCCTTTGACCTGTCACTACAGATCCTGGCAAAAATGCTACAATAAGGTCTCACCAGAACCTTTTCTCCAGGCTCAACAACCCTAGCTCTCTCAACCTTTCTTCATAGGAGAGGTGTTCCAACCTTCTGACCATTTTCATGGCCCTCCTCTGGAGCTGCTCTCACAGGTTCATGTCTTTTCTGTGCTGAGGACTCCAGAGCTGGATGCAGTACTCCAGGTGGGGTCGCATCAGAGTGGAGTAAAGGACAAGAATCACCCACCTCAATGTGCTGGCCATGCTTCTTTTGACGCAGCCCAGGATACAGTCAGCTTTCTGTACTGCAAGCACACATTGTTGACTCATTTCCAATTTTGCATCCATCAGTACCCCCAAGTCCTTCTCCGTGGGGCTGCTCTCCCATTAATTCCCACAGTTCATTTATCTCCCAGTCTGTACAGATACTGGGGATCCCTCCAACCTAGGCACAGGACCTTGCACTTGGCCTTGTTGAACTTTATGAGATTTGCATGGGCCCACTCCTCAACCCTGTCAAGGTCCCTCTGGAAAGCATCCTTTCCTTCAAGCAAATTAACTGCATCACTCAGCTGGACATCATCTGCAAACTTACTGCGGGTGCACTCCATCCCATTGTCTATGTCACTGAGAGAGATATTAAATAGTATTGGTCCCACTACAGACTCTCAAGGGACGCCGCTTGTTACTGGTTTCCACTTAGACATTGAGCCATCCACTACAACTCTTTGGACATGGCTATTCAGCCAGTTCCTTATCCAACAGTCCAACCATCAAACGCAAATCTCTCCAACTTAGCAGCAAGAACACTGGGGCGGACTATATCAAAGGTCCTACAGAAGTCCAGGTAGATGACATCTGTATCTCTCCCCTTGTCCACTGATGCAGTCACCACATTGTAGAAGAGCACTAGCTTGGTCAGGCATGATTTGCCCTGGTTAAAGCCATGTTGTCTGTCTCGGATCACCTCCCTATCTTCCATAGGTTTCAACATGTCTTCAGGAGGATCTGCTCCACGATCTTAGCAGGCAAGGAGAGTAAGGCTGACCAGTCAGTAGTTCCCAGAGTCCTCTTTAAAAATGGACATGATGTTTCCTTTTTTCCAGTTACTGCGGACTTTGCCTCACTTCTACAACTTTTGAAATGTGACTAAGTATGGCTTGGCAACTACATTAGCCAGTTCCCTCAGAACCTTGTGATACATCTCACTGGGTCCTATGGACTTATTTATGTTCAAGTTCGTTTCAAAACCAAGCAGTTGTTCAAGGTGGTCTTAAACCTGATCTTCTTCTACAGTGGGAGGGACTTCATTCCCCTAGTCCCTGCCCTGAGGTTCAGGGCCTTGAGAGATGTGGAAAAAGAGATTGCCAGTGGTAGCTGACACACACACATGCACAAAATAAATACAAATGCTCCTCAATTCCATCTACTGTCTACAAAATAACAGTACATATTACTCACTCTGTTAAGAAAATCAGAATTGGCATCTTTTCATCTCCATGAGACTCAGATACCAAATTCTGAATAAAATTACCAAGAATGTACACAAAATCTCAGCCCCAAGCATCCCAAATAGCCTAATAAATAAAGGTCCAGTCTGCTAACTCAATTCCAGATGAACTTTTATCACTGCCATATCACCAGATTCAATTTGCAGTGCTTACTCGCTCTCATTCTAGGCCCCAAAACTTTTGATATATTTGCATAAAAATGTAACATACTCATACAGGCTCAAAATACCACTGAATGAAATGTGTTAGGATTTTATCAACTTGAACCTGTCTCAAGGGTCAAGTTTATGTCCTTCTACATAAGACAAAAATAAATTCTTAAAGCAGAAATACCTGACTGGATCAAAAGTCAATTGATACTTCAAGGACTGAGAAGGGTTTTTTTTCTTTCATTGGGTCGGGGTTTTTTCTGGTCTTTTTCCCCTGTCCTGCCAATGCTTGGTTTGCATTTCAATAAACAAGCAACTTAAAATTTTCTTTCATCAGATCTCTTCAGAGATGTCAGGGCTGGAAACTGTTTATGAATCAGGATGCTCAGTCTTCATCAGTGCCACTTCAGCGTGACAAGCAAGAGAGACTCAGCAGCTTCCAAGGCAGCACTACACTGTAGAGGGACGTATCTCCAAGGCCTTTCTGGATAACTTCTTTGAGCACTATCAGCTGACAAATTGCAGAATGAAATGAAGACTCTGCTATATTCTATAGAGGTTCACACGTAGCATGAGGCTGCCGCCACTGTGGTGGCTGCACCACAGTGCCACTGTCACCTCCAGTGGCACAGGAACTAACACCCATCGCATGCAACACGTTGTCCCACCTCTCACTTGGCTGCCTACAACCATGCATCAGGGACAAAGGGAAGAAGAGAAGGAAAGATGACGAATTGGTTACCACAGCTACTAGACAAAATCGGCTCTGGTCCACTGAACAGCGCTGGAGCCCCTGGAAAAGAGCACGGTGAAGCAGGTTGCCCCTCTGCAACCTGAGCAACCTCTGCTACGGTAGAGCAGACAACCACACTGCAGCCTGTGGAGGACCCCCATGCCAGAGCAAGTGGGTATTTCCCGAAGGAACCACGGCCCACGGAGAGTCCATGTTGGAACAGGTTTATCCTGAAGGACTGCGGACTGTGGGAAGGACCCACACAAGCAGCAGGGAAAAAGTGGGAAGAAGGAACTTGAATTTTAGCTTCCATCTTCTGATTAAAAAAAAGTTACATATTTTTCTTTAAAAAACACCATGCTGCATGTGACTTCAAAGCTTACAGGGAGAATAAATTTGACAATGAAAAAAACAGTAAATAAAGAAAAACACATGAGATCTCCAAGTAACTTATTGGACCAGCTGCCTTGTTATTAGCTTTTCACAAGACGGGAAAGCGGTAAGGAATTAGAGGCTTTTGTAAAATTAACTTGATGGAAGGAGCTCATAGCACAGGAAAGGAAGAAAGTAAGAGCCATCAGCAAGTTCAACATACTGGGAAGAGTAAAAGAATTTTGCTTCCACACTTACGACTGACTAGACAAGGGAAAGTACATTAAAACTAATTAATGGAAGATGTAATGAGGTCAACTACAATTCCAACAGGGTACAAAAAAGGCTAAATTCCAAGAAATACGGTAGCTTACCACAAACTTCAAGTGGTCCCTCTAGGAAAATGACATCAATTCATTCATGTTAACAAAAACAAAAAAACCACAAACAAACAAACAAACAAAAACCAAACAAAAAAAAAAGAAAAATAATTCAGTTCCATGTAATAAATAGTCATGGGAAGGATAAGGCTAAAATCAAGAGGCTGGGCCTCAGGGCTTTTTTTAAAGTGGTCTTGATATTTCAGAAGGTCTGGGGGTCAAGATGTGCTGACAACAGCTTCATTTTTCCATAAACTCACTCTTTGGTTTACTTTGCTCAACATAATTTCTATTTTAAATCACTTCCAGGGAGCTAATGATACATTTTATTCATCAGAAGGAGGGTCTTTTGAGGGAAGTTATTTTTACAGCATAGTTATTGACATATTAAGCCAGGATGACTATTAAACCAAACAACTAAGTCTACAAATTCAGAAGAAAAATACTTTGCTTTCTGCCCAGACTCATACTTAAATGTCAGTGACACCATGACTTTCCAGGTGCCATTATAAGCCTATACTTCTTCAAAATGCTTTGCAAGCATCACTATTCTGCATCTGGACCTCTGATCTGGTCTTCTTCCCATATGTCTAAGATACCTGCAAGTACCTGTTTGGACATTTTGCTTCTTCCATTATGTCCAGAGAATGAGTCTATCAATGACAAGCCATGACTATAAAACAGTGGGCAACCAAAATGTACATCCTTTTGGGAAAGCAGTTTTGTTGTGTTTGGTTGGGGTTGGGTTTTTTTGTTTTGGTTTGGTTTTGGTTTGCAGGGTTATTTTAAAGTAAAAATACGGAAAAAAGAGCATATAGTAATTAGATGGGAAAAGATGGGAAAAGTTCCAAAACCACACATTTAAAAAGAACCTCAGTATGGTTCAATAATGAACAGAAAATTTCATATGCTAAATATGAGAAAGCATTGGCTTTAACATTGTTGATTTCAGAGTAGAAGCATTTTAAAGGTCATTTGAGCCTAAGTATTAATACAGCCTCATCTACGAGAAACGAAACAGTATCTCAGCAAGGACATTTGGTACAATTGCAGTCCTTAGTGCTTATCCTCCTTGGTCTGTAACTCAGCTGGAGGCTAGTAGAAATAAACGATGCTTTAAAGAAAAATAGTAAATTGAAAATCATTCATTTTTAAAAGATAAGTTTCTCTCCATGTTATTACTCTTCTGAATTATTGAAACCACCGTAACACTCACTTTAGTCCCATTATTGATTACTATAGTTTTCTGCATTATACATTCATCTTGAAAAGTAACACCTATGTAGCCATTATCTTTTTATTTTATATCCGTTTTTATTTTGTCCAGCAGATGCTAGCCTGTTTTTGGAGGTGAAATTTTACGACAAACTAAAAGATATTCTTCAATTATGACATTTTCTAGTCCTTTGCTACACAGAAAGTCCTTACAGACATCTGACTCAAGGTGACCATGTCCCTTCGCTAACCATCATGATTCCAAACAGCTCTTGGTCTGCTCTACAAGAAAACAGACCTAGGTGCGACCACAGACTAAAAGTTTCTGTATTCTCACTGGTATTTGCTACACTTACTAACAAAATACATGACAGGTTACTCATCATGTGTTGACTGGGGGAACTTAGTTAATAAAAAAAATGTGTAAGAGAGCCAAGAACAGCCCTGTTTTCAGTAATAATTAGTTATTGATATTTCACCCTAGGATGACGTCTTTTCTTGCAGAGAAATCCCAATATTTCATGACACATACAACAGGGTACATACATAATCCATCTAAAAGCAAAGCATGTTTGTAACAGTCTACTTTACACATCAGAGCTTGTGCTTTGTTTATTATAACATGCGTATTTGTAACGTGAAGTGTACCAGAAGAAGGTGACTCCTAACTCAAGGAAACAAGATTACTGACACAAAATGGTTTTTATGTTTTATTTACCCCAAATGGGAAGCATTAGTATTTACAAATAAGTATAAAACCTTATTATTTTCAATCGCTTCAACATCTGCTTGGTCCCCAAGAAAAATACTCAACTATGTTAAACAGCTCCCTAATAGTAGCAGGTTTTCTCATTAACAGTCAATTTCTTCTCACTGACTTCGAGACAGAGCAAAGTTCTAAGTAAAATGTCCTAATTATTAGAATTATGCAAAGATAACTTCCATTTATGAAAATTAAATCATTTAGCAACTTGTATATAGCTAATGAAGCGTAATAAATACTGAACTAATGATATTGTAAGTCCACAGAAGATAATATGCCAAAGCAATTCACAGCCATCATTTGCTACGAAGACAAGTCTAAATTTTCACAAGCGTAGTCAACTCCCCAACCAGATATGAGGGATTTATTATCATCATTTTTATTGTTATTATAGCTGGTGGAGGTTATTTTTTTCACAAGTTTTAATTTTATTACACAGGAATGTTTTAGACACCCTATGAATAGCTAGCAGTATGAAAGGAAAAGTGGAAGACTAATAAACCTTACAATAAAAATCTATGATAAAAATCACATCAAAACATGTGTTCACTGAAGGTGAGGAACAAAATGAGCATTTTGCAGAAAACATATATTAGACAGCCCTTAACCTTCTTTTCAGTCTTATGGAGAAGCTAAGATATTTTCAACTGAAATTAGTAGCGTATTTTTTCAGTGTTGGGCATTATTTTATACACAGCAGGAACCATCACCTGTCTACCTACAAATTAAGTACTTCAAGGTGAACCCGAACACTAGAAGTTTTCCTTTGTCTTCTACCCCTTCCTCAAAGCCAGTGAGAATCAAGTCTTGACTGTCAGCCAGGAGACGCAGGATGTTCTGCCACTTAGGGAAACAGGTCCTTTGTCTTTGCTGTTCGCCAAAGGACACAGAAATGCTGTACCAGGTAGAAAACCAAATACCCACCCCGGCTCCTAAGACACTGCGTTCCTTCCAGTGCAGAAACTGGATCTTTGTTCCACATGAGCAGACAAAGGTCATGTCCTCCAAGAACCTACACCCTTCCTACTGGCAAGAGGACACCGGGCAGCTCTGGCAGCATCCCAGCAGCCCGCACTACCTCCAAAAAGCCCAGCTGCAGCCTGGTCCCAGCAGCTGAGGAGACGCAGCTGCCAGCCTGCAAGCAATGGGTCTGCGGTGGCTCAAGAGCCAGAGCCCTCGTGGCTCAGAGGAAACAGCCTCCAGCAGCACTCGGAGTAATCAAATCAGGCAATCCCTCGTCAGCGAAACTTCAGTGTTCGTGGGGCCGAATTCATGAAAGCCTCACAATTTTAATAAAGTTGGTACATGCTTAAAGTCCTGATCTGGGAAATGTCACTTCTCTTCTGACTCAGGTTATGAGACCAACAATGTAGTTCACAGTAGTGTACTAATGCTCCTCCACACGCATGGTCTCCACTTACTCATATAATAATAGAAAGAATTACATAATTTTCCCTTTTGCCACAGGTCATTACACATCAAGCAAAATTAATATTTAAGAGGTATCCTTACACAGAAAGGTCTTCAGACTGCACAAAACAGAAAAGAAAATGCAAAAAAAAATTTTTAGTAAGAAGATGACGACTAAAGAAAGACTTAGGAATATGTCTAATGTTTTTATATATATATATAAAATATATGTATATAGATATATTTTATACATCACCATTTACATATTTTTATAAATTATATATCTTATTTATTGTTATATAATTTATCATAATTATAATTTGCAGGGTTAGATATATATTTGATTTTACAATGAATGTGCATCTATTTCCAAGAAAACCATCCCCTTTCTGGATTTCTACCATCTTAATAAAAGTTTCTGCTGCATAGACTTTTTTCAAAAAATGAGTTAATGAAGTTTCTTTGTCTTCCCAAATATTCTCTTTTTATAGTATTATACTGGAAGATACCTTGTCAGGAATTATTATGCAAAATCTTCCTTTGAATCACCCGATGGCAGAATGAGCATCACTCTTCTGGTAATCACTTCCACCAAGCTAGAAAGGAACCCTACCACAGCATCCAGATATCAAAATAACAAAATCCACACCAAATTAGTTATGCCCAGATCCCGAAAGATACATAACTACATGCAGACACACATGTGTGTTCATGGTCACATATTCATACAGACTGTATTATGCGTGCCCTTCTAACACACAGTGTCACTCAGGACTCAACGCTAAATATTTATAGAGAACTTTGCCTTAGATTTTACCCACTGTTTTTCAAACCAGCCAGAAAAGCAGAAAATTCAGGAAGTTTCTTGACGTTCACTGAAATTTGTGTACACGTTCTAGAAAGCCCTTGATAAATCCAATGCAACTTTGTTGCAAGAAATGTATTCTATTATTGCCTATGAGTACCAAAATTGTGCTTTAAGTGTATTTCCATTGATGTCTGTGATTCAAAAAGCCACCACTGCATCCTAGGAACAAGTTTTATAGTCAGAACCCAAAGAATCTACTGAATCAAGGAAAATTTTGAGCAGAATATTGTGTTNGGGTGTGGATTAACATGGCTGAAACTGTAGAAATAAGTAACTCCTGGACAAATGGTTTCCTCAATAGTATGGCTTCCTTCAAGCACGGTAGTGAAGGCTCTTAGGAGCAGATTGTGAAATCCGTGAATCTGCACAGACTGCCAGACTTTCTGCAGCATCGAAAATCTGCTGGATGCAGCAGATCCACGATGGGATGCAGCCAGGAAGTGTTTTCTGTCCCAGGCTCAGAGAATACAAGGCCTACACAAGGAAATGCTTTTACTTGTCACGTTCAGGAACAACATCCAGTCATAACACAACTAAGGAGACAGCCAGAGTATGCTGTGCTCCAGCTACTCCCCTGGCATCTCCATTTCAGGAGTAGTAGTGGAGAGGGAGGACTAGCATTGACCCATTACATCACTATGGCTACTAGAGAAGTTAAAACAGGGAACTATCCCGCGCTTATCATCTCCCCTGCGTGGGAGATGCTGAAATGGGGACCTTCATTCTCACTGCTCATCTTGGGATGATCTCACCGAAATAGCGAACCCAAATGTCTTACATGATACGCTCCAGTTTTCTTTTGCAGCGCAAATACGAGCACTTCAGAATGGAAAATGAGAGCTGTCTCAGGCAGATTTGCAGTGGCAACCTCCTGAGCTAAAAAATATGAATGCCACATTCCTGGCATCAGACATATAAAATCAGGCCGACTCTGCCAGAAAGGAAGAAAGGAAGTCAAGTAGCTAAAAAAATGTCCGGTTTCAAAATCATATGAGCCTGAAAATGACTTGTTTAGTTCCTGCAGTCACTGGACCATGTCCAGAAGAAAATAGATAGCTGTTTACACTAATGCAACAACTCTTGAAAGCCTTTCTAAGACTGTCTTCTTTCCTCTTGATCAAAACTCTCGTTATGCTCTGCCCCCTTCCATGAGGATACTTATTCTTTTAGTAACGCTGCCAACAGTTACAAGATGTTCCATTCTTGGCTCTACAGCAAATATATTCACTTATTAATCAAAGGGAACAGTCTCCTTAGCACTCGGCTTTTCAGATCTACTGGTTCTTGAACCAAAAAAGATAAGGAGGGGAAAAAAGTTCCTAGGAAGCTGTCAGAAGCCAGAAAGTAAGGGGCCACAAAAATGTTCAATAGGTTGCACTAATATTCTGAAAGTTTCCTGTTTGATGCATGTGGATATGGTTTCCTCAGACTGAATTCCCTTTGATCACTGAAAAAAAAATGAGTCAGAGAATATTACTCCTTCTGATGCAGAAATGTCAGGAGGAGTAGGAGGGGGAGGAGGAGTAAAACTGACTCATCTTGAGAGTCAGATTCAACAAACTCTAGATATATTATCCGGCAAGAAGACTCTAATCAAAAATATGAACAATAGATTGAGCCACATGGATGACAAACAAGAAACCTGAACTAGGCTGGGGCTGGATGCAAGGTCACTAAAAGCACCGGTCTACGGTACTAAGAGAGGTCATTTAGATGTGATTAGAGATGATAACGGTTAATACAGCTTTCCGTCTCCGACAGTTAGATGAGATAGTAGAATTACAGTGCAGTTTCAATACAAGAAAAGCAAAAAGGGAAGCTATTGAAAATGAGGATTTATATTCCTAAAGAAAGGAGAGAACGAATTGGTAGGAGGAATGAAGAAAGTTTACTAGTCAGAAAAAAAAATAAAAATACTCTATTCTGCCCACCTGCCACTTAAACTGAGACAAAACATCGGTCAACAGCAATACCCAAGAAAATTTTAATGCCTGTTGGCCATACCACACCAGGACTCTGTTTTCCTGTTACAGTGCTACAGAGAGAATGAGAAGGATAATGATCATACTTAAAGTAATTAAAAAACTCTGCAGGTCTTGGAGATCCCCAATGACCAAACATTTGCTCAAGATCAAGGCACAGTCTGTTTGCAAACTATACGCTGCCGAGTAGCGTCATACTTAGTCAGAGCACACTAGTGTAACAGAAACACAAAAGAGCTTTGAAAACCCATTGGGTGCTCTGACCAAGAACATCTTTCAAGAATACTTTGCTTTTCTGGACCCAGAAGATATTTGAACGTAAAGCGAGTGCAAAAACAGCTAAACCAGGAAGAGGCATTATTCCCTACATGCCTCTGACTCCAAATCCTTTACACCTGTCCTCATGAAGAAATAAAGCAAAGAAAGTACATATATAAAAAAGAAACAGAACAGGGAAAAAATAATTAATGAATAACAAACAGAAGCTTCTAATAACAAGAGAAAAAAAATAGTTTGTCTATTAATGTCTGAAACACATATGTATTGCATCTCACAATTACCTTTTTTCTTTTAATCTTTACACTAAGTTTGCTTCCTAAAACAAGGTATGCTTGTCACCAAATTCAAATAAAGTAGTTTAATTACTTCTGCTGGCACTAATTTATAGCCTGTAGATTCTTGCTAATTAAGAACCCTAATCACTGTTTCAATCTTCTCCATCATACCTCTATCGCCTGGTGTGATTCATACCTGCTGATTCCCTTCAGGCTCTAAAGCCATATATCAGAAAGACATTGCCTTGCATAAAAGTAAACTTTTAAACTATGTAAGAGTTAAAAGGAGGAAATTTGTATGCCAAAATTTTATCCTTGTGAGTTTTAAACAAAGCATCGCAATTCCTATATTCTCTATAAGAAAAAAAAGACTCTGAAAAAGTCTGCAATTCAACTTGAAAAGATTTTGAACTTCTAAACCAAAATGACTTAAAACATTTTTAATTGATTTCCTAGTTGTTCATTGAAAGCAAAAGGTCAAGAATAGCAAAAATCATTAATACCAGGAACACCTATACCTACCAACTCTTACCTTGCCAGTGAAGCCAAAGAAAAGTTTAGCAACAAAAAAACACCAAACAAATTTCAAAATTGAAGCTTTTTTCTCTATTTATTCATTCAGTTTGTTACTTTCTAGAAATTTCCAAATTTGCATAGTCCTGTTCAGAGAATTTAGGGTTTTTTTTAAAATACTGCCACGATAAGACTGGTAGTTACCATAGCAGTTCCCCAAAGTTTTGCCTATATTGAAGCTGAAATGCACATTCATTTACACTTTGTATGTATGCTGCTGGAGTAGTACATAATGTAATTCATCCTTTGTAGCTACATTTCCATTTTTTCACAGGCATATCTGCTACTTTAAAAAAAAATCGGTAATAATAAAAAGACAACATAATCAATATAGATTTTACAATAAAAATAAAGGATGTCCTAAAAAAGACAACACCGTCTTCTTTTGCTGAAATTCTTACACTGTTATTCTCAGGGGGTTTTGTGCAACTAAGCATTGTTAACTCTTCTGTGCCATTTTTGATAAGGTTATGCTTTAAATTCAATGTAACATACAGTCCTTCTTATCAATAAGCAGTCTGAAACAAACAGAAGGACGGCTTAAAACAGCCAGGATATGTTTAATGTACATAGTGTCAATTGTTATTCTTATCAAGCAAAGGCATAGAAACTTCACCTAAACAAAGTACATTGGAATAGGCCAAAATTAACACAAAATCATCATTAGTTTTGCCAGTCTTGATTTGATAAAAATATATGTATTTTTAAGTCTATGCATTTTATAAAAGCCCAGAAATTAAAATATAAAATTAAAAGCTTCAAATGTTAATAAAAACAGTAGATCTAAAATTGATAAATGGAAGTAAGACTGAGTTTGTTTAATTAGAACTAAAAGGTCTTCTACTGGCAATATTCTGTTTTGCTACATTTTCTTTTAAAATAATATTTTTAGGGATAAAAACCGAAAACCTAGACCTTCACATGTGCTGCAACAGGACTTCCATAACAATTATTCAAAACAAGCTGAAATAAGAGTTATCCACGTTTAGATAAACATTAATACACTTGGTAGAATTTTACTTTTCTCATTTACAAAATTTACATAATTCTACACTACTACATGTGGGTGGAGTAGGAGTTCAAAACAAATGAGTCAATATTTTTCTTCAGGAAAAATACCATTAGCAGAGCATTCATGAGCAATCATATAATCACAGGCAACTGTCCCAGACCCATAATATATGACGACAAACACGCTTTAAAGACATTGCTCAGATGGAGAGAAAGCTCTCAGTATGGAAAAGCCAAGATGCTATTCCAAAAACAATGAATTAAAGTAAAGCTTGACAACTTTCCTGCAACCAATTATAACACAGTCCCCTCGGCTGTAAAATGAGATTATTAACATTCCTACTCTGCCAATCTTAAAATCTTTTGCCTAGTCATACTTTAAGCTGTTCAAAGTGCAAGAACTTTCTCCTATCCTAAAAACTAAAATCTGCTTCTGTGGGTTCTGTTATATTCTGTTGAAGAACAGGAGAGGCACACTAAAAACATGAATTCCCATTGTAATATGTTGTAAGACTTCATACTTTAGAACTGATTAAGTTAAATGACAAAAACATACTATTTCTTTTGTACCATCTCTTGTATGTAGGCATTTATGAGTAACACCTATTAAAAGGATAGAAAAGATTAGTTTAAATAGATTATATTACTCTGTGAAAACTTACAGAAACCCAATCCACTATAAAATTTCTAGCTCACTTTTTGCATGATGGATTTGGAGAACAGCTTTCTGTCGAAATTATTTGGAACATTTTGTAGTAAATTGCCCTGCTGTCTGACAGAAAGAATGCATAACTGCAGCCAGAACATTCGCTGAACCCAGTTCAATACAGACTCAGAAGTGACTGTCTTTGTTTCAGATACTTCACTACCACCTTCTAAACAAGAAAGTCTTCATGCCGTGGGGTGGCAAACAGGGAACACTCTAAAAAGGGCAAAAACAGTCTGGTTATGAGCTGTTGAGTAACAGCTTGTTCCTACAATGGAAACAGTGGACCCTTATCAAGTCTTACTTCTCTTTGCCTTCTTTTCTTCACCAACTTACCCCTCCCTTTAGACCTCTGCAGCCCTGTAGCCCACTGAGCACCATATTGCTGCTGGTAGCAACAAGCCACACTGTCTCTGGAACTCCCTTTGTACGGTCTTGGGACTGACGCCTGCCAGACTTGTGTTGTTTGAATGTGTCTTGGTCTGCCTGCAGCTTTGCCTTAACTTTTTTTTTGGTGGAAATAAAAATTTTCTACGGTTCAGGGCGACTACTGCCTAATTTGTATTCAAATAATTGTGTGGTATAATCGTTAATTTTTACAGAAAGGAGTAACAAGCAGTTATTTTCTGAAGAAGGAAGTATTAGTCAGCCTTACAGTAATGATGTAACGTAGAGGAATACAGGCATGATATGATTAACAGAGGACTCACTAGTTGGGACACAGGATATAGTGTAGGGGGGTAAAAGCATGAGACGGTAAGAAAGTGGATCCTTGAAGACCCCAGGACTGTAAAAAAACCACCAATGGTCAGTTAAAGAAATGCAGACCTGGGAACTGGGCAAAGCCAGATGCTGGTGTAACAAAGAGCAGGAAGAACAGTAACCCAACGTGTTAGACACTCTGTACGTAATAGATTTCATTCTAACGTGGATTCGCAGAGTGAAGAGTATAAACAACGTGTAATGCATGACAGAAAACATGCAGTAGTAGTTCCAAGAGGACACTAGAGTGAGGAAGAAGAAAACATCAACATCTAAGTCATCCTGGCAGAGGGCAAAGGATCCCCCACCCCAGACATCATACGCCCCCAGCAAAGTAGTTGTGGTGGTGATGGCTCACCACAACTGAAGCCAAGTCTTAGGATGCAGAAAAGTACAGGAAGGATGCATGTAACACTACTGAAGGGGGTAGATAGTGGGAAGTGTGCCTATAATCACTGCATTATTTATTATCAAGATTTTTCCTTTACTTTCCCTTTTTCCTTTTCTTTCCCTTGTTTTCTTTTCTCTTTTTCTGTAACAATTACATCTGGACTAAAAATAATTTGTTGATTAGACTGTCAAGATTTAAAATGCACTAAATTCTTGATTTTTCATATACTGTGTCCTTTGGGGCAATAAGAAGACTAGGAGTACAACACCTTTCCGAACTTATTTTCTGACTTGGTCCACATGACTGCAAGTCTTCCCCTTTTTTTCCTATGCCTTCTCTTGTGCTTCTCAGTGTTCAACTTCCTGACCTGAAAATTACTCCAAAAATAACTAACACAGATTTGGAAGCCAGATGCCACCAAACAACTGACCAGCGTATCCAGCTAGCGCCATTCAGGTTACTCTGGCTTCCGTTTTTTCTGCGACAGTGCAGCAGCCGTCCTGCTGAACTCAAGGCAAATTTCTCACTGACCCTTTCAGTGTAGCCTCAGTTCTACCTTGTCAAACCTAATGCCGATGAACATATAATTGTTGTAATTTTTTAGACAACAGATAATCTCTCTCTCTCAAAACAACCCAGTTCCTTGTTCTGTACATTGGTCTCATCACTAATTGTTAGCCAAAAAAATTTGACGTGGAACATGTCACTCAGACAGAGTAAGGCCCCCAGGAACAGACATGTGCCGTGCCACTTTGCCACTCACCCTTGCGAATCGTAACATGTCATGATTATGAAGAAGGGCTAAAAACATGTGGATGCCTCTTAACAGTAGGGAAAGTAGAATCTTTTCAATAACCGTTCTGATTTATTTTATTAGAAATTAGCTTTGAGAAATTTCCACACAAAAAAGATGTCATGCCTTCCTGTAAATTACAATTTTAACTTGTGACACCTTTGCTTAAATTTCACCTTCTGGCCTACCCTTCACATCACTGTCCTTTTTGCGAGACTCATGTCAAAAGTTCTAACTAACCTGAGAGGACAGTATACACTATGAAAGGTAAAAAAGGACACTTGCTGAAAAATAAGAATTAAACACGATCACAAGACAGGACCGTCAGGTAAAGGTAAGATTAATTATTATGAAACAAATTACCTTTGAACTTTGGCCTATATTTGCATATTGCTTTAAGGAAAGATGCTGAAAGATAGTAGCTTGATTTTCAGGGATACTCTTATAACTCAAAGAGAAACCACTCAAGTCAAAATTATGAGTCTCCACAGCCTTTGAAGAGTTTACTATTGACTTCAATGTCTCTGGACATAAGTAATCAGATATAACTACTTGTAGCTTTTGCCTACTGCAGCCCAGGGAATGTGATTTTTTTTCTATTCCTAGCTGTGTTGCAGGCTCTGCCCTGAGCTGAGAGCACAGGTCTCAGCTGGGCTGGGCTCACCTTGGCCGGAGCTGGGCTGAGCTGGTTTCAGCTCCTGCCTCGGGGCCAAGTGCCTGTTGTCTCCCGTGTCAGAGCTTGCGCTCTGCCAACGCCTCCGTGGGAAGGGCCTGGAAACGCAGTTTCTTAGTTGCTGTCTAGGAAAAAAGAGCCCTGGTGGGGCTGAGCCTGGGGAGGCTGCGGGGCCACGCTCGTGCTCCGCTGGGGCAGCCCGAAGGCAGCAGCCTGGGAAGCACACTGAAATCACCAGGAGCAGGTCCCACCGCTGAGGAGGGAGGAGTTCAACCAACACTGAAATTCCCCCCAGCAAAGAGGAACATCCTGCGGTCTCCCCGTGATCCCTCCTACTATCCCTCTGCCTGGGGAAAACGGACGCCACCGACCCAGAGGGATGCTGGAAAGGTGAGCATAGCACCTGAGAAAAAGGCAGAGATTAGCAACATTTCCCCTATAACAACTTTATGAGCATGTTCATTAAAAAGACTTTTCTGTATTAATTTAGACTCACAGTTTTGAACCTGCTTGTTGTCTTTTGATTAGATTGCTAAGATTTTAAACAGACCAGTTCTTGGGTCCACATATGGTATCTTCCCTTTTCCCCTAATAATATTTTGAGTGTAATACGTTATCATTTTTGGTACAATAGAAAAAAAAAAATCTCAGATTAAATAATTAGCATTTATAACTAGAATAAAAAATATTTATTAAACAAACCCCTCTGGGTTAAGCTTTATCACAAGATACTACCTAGAGGAAAACAAAAAGGAATCCCTAAATTAGAATTACATCAGCAGTAGTAACAAACTTTTACAAGACTACGCAAGCAGTACAAAATATAACAAAATTAGTTTGGGAAAGCTTTTAATGAATCTACGCTCTCAGCAAAGCATTAACTCACCATGAGCACAGAAGTACTTTTCATTCAGCCTTCAGGGAGTAATGTTCTCTATTTGACAGCGAGAGAGAAGGAATGGCCAAAAATCCTCAGATTTCTGGTGAAATTACCCAGACTTTACATCCATAAGAAAGCACTAGATAGAAACATGTCCCTAACGCCAGGATCTATTATGCAGAGTTTACTCTAATGCATTGACCACATGTGTACAGAACTACCACATGTAATTAATTCTAATTTAGAACGCATAAATGAAAAGTGACAGAAAAACATGTGTACGTTCTACTGGCCTGTATATGCTAAAGATACGAGCACACATAAATAATGAAAAGCTAGCTTTGCTGTTAGATGCTTGGTTCTTGAAGCATATTAAAAATTAAAGGAATACTATGGATGAGAGAGGGAAATTACATGTTTGCATATGAGCAATGTGCAGTGTGACACTAACAGGAAAACAATAGAGTTGTCAATTCCAGTAGGTCATACTTAATTTAGCCAAAAGGTGTTTTTGTAATTCAGTGGAGTATTCTAACTTTTCCTCTGTGCTGCTTTTTTAATAACTTTAAATATTAAACCGCTGGACTAGCTAATTTAACTACTTTTCTCTCATTGAAGCAGTCATAAAAGTTTCTATCATAAAAGTTTCTATCACGATGGTTTTATTTTCATGCGAAGATATGCGCTGTCTTTGTTTTAGCAAAGAAAGATACTACTATTCAGTATGTATAACCCTTGGAATGTGAATATTAGTAATTCTATTAACTGAAACTATTAACTGAAAGCACTTATCAATAGGAAAATACACAACGATGAATAGTTTATATGTATCCTATCTACCCATAGGTATGAATTCTCTCATCAGAACCTGGATAACCTCTGTATTTTATGCAATGATTGATGTGTTGCACTTCAACACTGAAGGATCAGGGACCAAAACTGGTTTCAGTCTCTTCAAAAGATTGCTTGAAGCACTAGCCTGAGACCTGGTAACCCCTATACATGCTTTTTCTTTTTCAAAAATGCCCAAGTCCCTGGTTCCACTGAGGTTCAGCTTTGACAGGCACGAGGGGTCCCTTCAGGGGTTTAGTCACTCCTTCACAGTGGGGATTCAAACCTTCGAAGGCTGAGAAGTGTGGACAGCCACTTGCTCTAAGCTGGTGTGCAGAGAAACACATTGCCCAAAAACTATCCAAAAGTCTGCTCTTATACCTCAGCTAAGTATTCCAGCGCAGGCATTAAAAATAGAGAGAGAGATGTCTGACATACAGCCTGTGCCTAGCATTCTCTTTTGGTCACCTCTGCTGAGGCTTGATGAATTTACACATCTACTTAAGTCACTTTGACCACCGACTGGTAAACCTGGCCTGCATAAACTAGCTGACGCCTTCTCTTTGGATGCTAACGTGCCTAAACGGGGTCTTATTCTTTCTGATTTGCCTTCTTGCTGTTCCCAGATTTTCTTTAATTTGCCAGCACTGAAAACATACCTGATATTCAGAGAAGGATTAAATTTATGGATTAACCGACCAAATTCAAGTTTGTATTTTAAAGCAGTTCCACAACTGCTGTATGCCAACACTTAACATGTCTCACTCTGTGAGCAGAATGGCGGCCCCTACAGAAGAACAGTAAATGAGAAAAGCTAATAGCAAAGTTTCCACAAATGACAACCCCAAACATTGTACCTGAATTCTTTATTCCCTTTCCAGCTGTGAAACAGGCAGAGCACCAGGAGTCCAGATGAGGGACTATTCCCCTGATGCTGACTTGCAGTCAGACTCCCTCTTACACGTAGTGCACCCAACTCGGCACATCTCACCTAAATCTTTTCATTTTCGTGGAGGTAGGGGAACATTTCACTTCTTCTACAGATATTAATCACTGCTAGAAGAGAAGGATGGAATAGGTCCTCAACATAACTTTTACCACTGCTTTTTCCCTCTTGAATCTTCTTGCTCTATAAATAACTCCAGTTACTACGCAGAAATGCCAGGAGCAGACGTTCAAAACTTGCAGGTTTCAGTTTTGGAGAAAGGTTTCAAAATAGGAGAGAAAAAACAAGAATGAAGCAGAGGTAATAATTTCAATCCTGCACACATTGGCAAAGATAGGAGGTGTAGCATCAGCACTGGATCTGCATGTCTTCAAACTTGAGAACATGCACTGGTAAAGGTTCATATATATTTCCTATCTGATAACTGTAACAGAAACTCTAGGATATTTCTTTATTGAACCTGAATGTTCAAGCCACTAGAAACTGCAATTCTCACAAAATAGGACCTAATATCATTCTAAAATGAAGTCTTTGTTAGAGGGTTTTTTAAAAGGTTGTCAAGTTTCTAAAAAAATAAATCTATTGACTTCTTGCGTCTTGTGAAATGCATTTTGGCAAAAAAGACCAAAAAGAGTAGAAAAACATCCCTAGGAAATCTTTCCAGACTTTTTAAGATCCTTGGCATAAGCAGCAGACAAAGCTTGCAGTCAGGAAACTTCAATGGTATCTAATTATCGCCTCCCACTCCCACATGTATTGTTACTTGTCTATTTTTGCTGAGCAAGGTGGGAAATACAAACATTTATTTTCATGTGGAAAAAACCATGATATGCAATTTTTCTTTTTTTGTTTCTATGCAATGAAATAATTACTTTTAAAGGAGAAATTTAACATGAAGAGAAAGAATGCCCTCTAATAAAAAAAAATTAAAAATGTAATAGCTTTGGTTTAAAACCGAAGGTGACCTCCAAGATGTTTTCCATGGTGTCCCAGTGAATTTCTCTACTTCTTACTAACCAAAGAAATTAATGTAAAAGATTTTCTATTTTTTGTAGCATCTTATCAGCCAGTCTTCTTTGCTTTACTAAATTCCGTTTCTTTCAGTAAAATTTCAAGACATAACAAATTTTCCAGTCTCAAACTGGGAACAGAATCTTCTAGCTATATCAGCTTCTTCTGAAATAGATGCTATGCTGTGTAAAAAGATCAGTGAAAATCAAAACACAAATCATACCTTTAGAGGTATGTTTAGAGATGGAATCCTGAACTTCTAATGGAGAACTTCCTAAAAATTTCAGTATTGTCTCTATTTTCTATGATTTCTTGCGATTTCCTTTCACAATATGAACTGCCATTACACCAGCAACATAAAACCCCCCTATTTTATGTGCATGTCATAACTCTGTGTTAGCAAAGTACAGATATAATAAGTTATTGAATATTCTGACAAGCCCTCAGGAATGTATTCTGACTTTATAAATGCATGTTTTATTTTGGCAATGTAATGCCTATGCAATTAAGATAAATGAGATAATCATAAGCTTCCAACATATCACACTGAAACTTTAATTGTAGATATCACACAACCCAATAACAAGTTCCTACTCCAAATGGAGCATACTAATAGATACATAAGAAGGTTCCCAAAAACTCAGTAGTAGTGCAGTCATGTGAACAGAAATATTGCAGCTCTTTATTGGTTTCACACTGTGAAAGCCACTAACTTTCAATTTTGTGATGTTATTCAACACAATTTGATCAGCTATTTTATGCCACTGTGCATGACAACAACAGAAGATATAAGACAAGTAATAAAATAAGAATTTGTTAAAGTCAACTGCCTTGTCCCATTATAGAGATGATAGGCTGCGAAAAAGAGCCAGTAAGTTAGATTCAGAATTGTCAGGCTCTATTAAGAGAAAGTCATTTTGCTCTGATTATGCCAGAGAGCAAAAGAAAGAAAGAATTAAACAAGACAGCATGTTTTTCAGTAGTTTAAAAAATACATAGTTACGTAAAGAAAAAGCGTCAAAGAATACATGTTGCATCTAAATGATAGTCTCTACATAAACATTATTCATTTATCAAGTGAAAATTCACTTTCTTGACTAAATTCACTTTTAGTTCCTTAAGCATAATTCTGAGGGCATGTTCCATGCTGCTGACACACACTTTTCTTCCTTTTTACTAATATATATTGGTTTCTGGTATCTCTGATAGCAATTTATGTCTTCCTAGCAAAAAAACCCCCATAAATTAGAATAATCCCATGTCATAACCTATATGTTTTTTCCATGTTTTGTAGTTTCTGCTATTGACTAATATTTTTGGAATATTTTAAATATAACTAAAAATCTGCGATTCTATATTGACTTTAGATATGCACTAAAAGCAAATACATACGAAATATAATTTCCAACTCTTCTGACTGCATTTTTTGCAAATCTTTAAAACATCTGGAAAACACACAGGGTAATGTATTTTGATTTTGGTTTTCACCAAGTTTTTTTTAAAAAAAGACAATCTAAGATCAGTAAAATGCTGAAATGTCTCTGTATATAAATATTATAGCCGAAACTACAATATTTAACTGCACTAGTGGTTTAACATTATTCACTAACCAGCCTATGAATGAAAAATATCAGAGAAGCAACTGTCTCTCCATAAACTACCCTAACATTCAACTGGCAAACAGTGTTTAGCAACAGTCTGGCGTTTCATTTAAAACAGTTTAATACCAGTCTTCACCACCAAAACCCTCTAGAGATATATTAAGTACCTTATGCTTTAAAATGCCTCTGAGAGTCCCCTCAGACATCTACAGAAAGTAGTTCTCATAAAACAGTTTTACAGCTGGAAGAGTTCATTTTTTCAACCGAGAAACATTCATTGTAACATCATATGACACAATAACCAAAAGAAAATTTCAAAGACCTAGCCTAAACTAAAACTACTGATGTTATACTACTAGTCACCTCAGAGTTAATGTCAGGAAATTTGTATTAAAAACCTGTAACTTTACAAAAGTCAATGTATATCCATCAAATCCACGCACAAATGCACTTGAACTAGCAAAATAATACCAAAATGAACTTCTTGTATCCAGATTTCATGTGAAAATGTGTTACATAGATATATTAGTAAAGGTAATGTTTTATTGAGCAATTAGAAAAAAAAAAAATTCCTATTGTAGGCAAATTACCCCCAAAAAATTAAAAGTAAGCAGAAGAAAACCCAAACAATCTTGTCAAACCTAAAAGAGACCACAGAAATCACAGATCAGATACAAAAAGCTTATGAAGAATCCAGTCCATTTCACTGTCATCCTACAGTTCAAATCAAAACAATATATCAATCATCTCTTCAGGTTTTTAAGGCACTTATTTAATAACAACTCAGCCTCCTGCTCATTGTTTTAATGTTAGATGAGTCTTTGTAGAGCTGCAGCTTCTTTCAGTTTGTCCGAGCACATGATACTTAAGAAGATTTCAGATTTGTGTAACAGAAGTCATACATCTCATTCAACAGCATCCATTGATTGCACTGTGTTCATAAGCCATGCTGCATTTTTGTCTCAGCAGAATCTAATAATATTCAGTAATGCATTATCAGCAAAAACAAAAAGGTATGTCGCCAGGTGCCTTGCAAGAAAAATTATGAAAAATGAGCCTCTAAAAAAAATTCAGTATTTCTAAACCATATAGACAAACTGATAGAAGGTGAGTTTGCCAATGTTAATTTGACCTTCTGTTTCCCTTAGGAATTTATACTCTTTTCAGAGAGAAGCAAAACATAGCCACTTGGGCTACTCAAAAGGGTCATGTATTTATGTTATGACAGGCATTGATTACACTATTTTGATAAGTCAGCTAATGAATAGCAGTAAAAACTAGCTTGCAGTGGACGTCTGCCAAGATTCTATTTAGAAAACCACATCCAGATATATCAAAAACTCTTTACAGATTAATGAAAAGCAAAAAAAAAAAAATTGGCAATATATTAATTATGCTTCAAAACCAAATTTTCCAATTAAGTGGAAACAAATGCACTTTGCTTCACCACATATTCTCATTTCAGTTTTAAAAATAACTCCCTGTTTGAAAGGGAAAGGGGAGCTAGTAAAATGCCCTTTAGAAAAAAAAATAGTACTTTTGAATCTTATATTCAGAAGCTTGACTGATTATTCAAAACTTCTATGTGCTATTACAGCAGTACAAACATACCAAGTATATATCATATACAGATATGAGGCGTTCCTCTTTATGATCCAAATTATGCCAGTGATACCACGCCATCCCAAAATAAATGGAAATAAACTGTGAGAAGACAATTAAGTATTATCAATAATCAAAGAAGAAATACAGGAAGCATTAACTGGGGCTAAAGTCTAATCCCAAATTTAGTGTCAAGAAAACTTATTTCTCTGATTTGCTTCTGGAAACAAAGGTCCCAAGCACAATATTTCATTTCAAGCTCTGGAACCTTTTATGCCTTTTTCCAGTATAGACTCTATATGGTTTAGAGACTAGATATGTCTCTAAACCACAAAAAAAAAAAAAAAAAAATCCTGCATGGGTGCAGTTTCTTGGCAGATGTACGGTGCAGCAACTAATTTTACATCATTACTCTAGAGATCAAGGTACTTCCTGAGACAGATTCAAAAGCGTGAACATCTACACACGTAGGCATCACATGCATCTTGACACACACTAATGTAATAAAGGCATTTTTAGTGATTCCTATGTAATCCCAGGTAACTGTGAAAATGTAACACAGTTTGAAAGCACTGACTGCCTCATAAAAATATTAAGTATTCAGCTGTACAGCAGACTGCATTATACATGAATTATGGTATCCTTTAACTAATGAGGGCCACAGAAATAAAAGACTGATTTGGCAGAGCTTTTCACGCTAATCTCAAACAATGGCAAATCTTCCTTCTTATCTTTATGCATTAATGTCCTTCTTGCTTTGTTCAGCCTTCCACTTCATACGTACTTAGCTGTATGGCCTACATCCGGACTACTCTCTGGGAGCATCTTCAGAGGCAACCAAAAAAGCAAACCCCCAGCTGCGCGTACTCCCTAGCTGCAGAGCGTCCTGCAGGACATTGCCCACCACCAAGATTCAGCCTTGTCTCCAGCTAGCACTTCCTTAAAGCCCTGGAGAGAGCACCATCCTTTCCCCTCATATGCTCTCCACCACGGCATGGCCAACTAACATAGTTTTTGGTCTGCACAGGCAAGCTGCAGTTATCCAGCAAAAACCTGGAATGTAAGCATGGCAGAACTTCCCAGTCAATCAAAGCACATGAGCAAATACAGCAAGGAAAGCCAACCCTGAACCAGGTTTCCTACAGGCAGTTTTTTCAGATGGAGGACCAGGATTGGCACAGACCACACTGCCCTTGCTGCCTCTGCACTGGAAGGCCACCCAGGACATGCCACCACCAAAACATGCAGAACCTGACTGATATGAAGAAGACTAGGAGTACTTCCACCAAGCCACAGAAAACATTACTATAGCCAGAACATCGAGGCAGATCATAATTAAGAGTTAATGGCAGTGTCCATCTAACGAGCATCTGGGAATACTCCAGCCCTTGCGGTGATCCAACATAAGCAGCTGAGCACTGAAAGGAGCTTCACAGTCTCCATGTCCACATCCTGCCTGGGCCACTGTGATTTTTATTTCTTCTCTTAGTGGTGACAGTACACCTTCACAAGCTGGCCTATATCCAGAGGCCATGGGATGGGGAAAGCACCCAAGCAGGGACTGGGGAAGCTCATTATATCAGCAGTAACTGAAATAGTCAACGTAGCAGCAGTAGTAAAGGAGTGGAAGCATTTGCTTTTAAGTTCCTTAGAAAAACTCATTTTTGTTAACTGTAATAAAAGGGTAGGTATCTTCTCAGGGCAGGATGGGCTGAAGAGTTTATTTTCAAAGCAAACCTTCAGCTATCAGAGGGTCCATCTCTGGGCGTCAGTAAGAGCTGAGGGTGTGGCTCAAGGTCTTGTGAACACCGTAATTCATTAGAATTTTGACAGCATCAGCAAAGCAGGTAGGTATCCTCATTTGATGTATGTTCATTTTGTCTATGGCCCTGGAGGAAAAAATACCAGAGTCCTGGGACATATAAACCTCAGACAGGTAGGAGATACTGTCAGTGATTAGTAGGGTGGTGGAGTGGACATGGGATCGTCAAGGCTGTCTCTGCAATGCCTCCAGCAAGGCTGCCATGATTCCTGAGACACCAACCAGGGGAAAAGTGTTACGTAGAGGATGAGCTGTAATGACAACGATAACCACGCAGACCCACTGCAGAACTGCTGTGCTACAGACTGGCACGAGCCCGGTTATGGCTACTTTCCAGAGCTCAGTTCCTTTCTGCTTCTGGGCTCCAATTCAGAACTAGAAACAAATGTGCAACCTCCCGCATGTCAAGGACAATTCATCACAAAGAGCCACTAAGGTTATCTTGCACATTTGAAAATTATCAGTCAGTGGGTGGTTATCTCATGTCTGATCCCACAGGGTTTACTGGCAATAAGGACAGCCTGTAATATGAAGTTTTACGGTTCTGTGCCAGCCTCTTGAGAGATCAGCATGACCCATGAGATAAATTGGGCAGATAGCAGCACAGACAGCAAGCTGGTGGGCCTGATTACTGCTCCACCTCTTGTCCCTTTCTTTCATTGTTAACACCAGTTTGATTTATACTAACGTTGTAATAGTCAAGAAGATGCCGAGTTCCAGCAGCAATCAGGTCTCCTGAGAGCTGTATGAGGTCTCAAGGGGTGTACAGCATATAGGTGCATCAAGAACAGCACACCAAAGGCGTATACTGTCTCATAGGACTGGTGGCATCTCTGAAAGCGTCAGTCTTACTTCCAGTAAAGACATATCTGGACCGTTCTACAGAGCCTATGAATCTGAATGACGAACAAGCACTCCATCACGGAACACTATCAATAGCATCATACACTTTAGGGCTACACTAAGTAAGCAAAACAAGCCCAGCCAAAAATTCTAGGTGAACCTCTAACTGCACCGGCATTCCCCATGCTCCAGTGCTCCTTACACTGTCTTTACTAGAAGGGCATCCGTCTGATGACTATTAATTTCTCTCCTCACAAGTCAAAGCAAAAGAGTATCATCAGAGGGCGACAGTTTCAACAGGCCTGTGTTCTACTATTAGCTCTGCACAGACCTCCCATGGACAACTCACTTGCATATATTGTAGTTTAAGCTCTGAAAGCGTTATAATAAAAACATACACCAACCTCAAAAGGTACTGTGAAAATTAGTTCATTCATTACAAATTAATCTGAATTCTTCAAAAGAGAAATGCCGCAGAAAGATATATTGCTATGAAGCCATAGCAGGCTACACAGGACAAATGTTGGCAAAGGACAGAGAGGATTACGGCCTTCAAGCAAATCATTTTTATTTTATATCTTGGCATTTTTATGGACCTTATCACTGTAAGGTCTGAACAACTCACAAACACTAATTAACTGAGCCTGTTTAATTATTCTCCCTGCTTACACAAGGGAAACCCTAGACCCAGTCCAATCTAAGTTCTCCTTTAACAATAGATGAGCCAGAAGGAAGGAAGGACAAAGCGCAGTATGTAATGTTGATACTCACTGACCTAATACGTTCTTCCAAGAAGGCTGTGTGAAACAGAGCAACCTTTAAGTTATCTGAACTCATACACAAAGTCTCATGGTGCCATACGTGAAACTTTTATAAGCCGCTCAGCGGTGGGTCCAAATGCTCTATACTGTGTGCATAACCAATATGGCTTAAACTTGTAAAACAAGCAACGTTAATACATTCGAGTCCCATTCCCTTAAGCCCAAGACTGTTTCCTGAAACATTTGTAATAAAGAATCATAGATTTTAACAACAAAACAACACAGTGTTATATTTATAAATCCATCTATCAGATAAAGTTATTTCTTACTAATAGCAAGGCTGTACCAATCTGCCTGATTCTTCTTGTACATGCTTGACTGAAACTACAAAGTAAGCACTGGTGCAATCATTCTGTTTCATTAAGCTGCTGAACAAAACCTGTAAGTCAATATAATATGAAAATTATCAGGTGGACTACAACAATGCTGAAAGTCCTCAACCCTTTTGTTCTAGTTGTTGGGGGAAAAAACCCCAACAGAGATATTTAGCTATCTGAAAAAAAATGAGATTTCCTATCTATAGAGGTAGTTACATTACTTAGGAAAAATTAAATGGCATTTACTCAGCCAGTCAACATGCATCTTCAGTGAAAGAGATCTCGGGTTACTTAAAGAATGCATCAGGTCTCGTTTATTTTTCGTTCTGGTTTCATTTGGTTTTGCAACATTTGAAAGCCCAAGTCTCTTTTCCCTTTTTAACCATGAGGGACTGATCCTACAAACAAGTAACTTCAGTGTAGTGCCAAACAGCAGCTAACATTTCAACTAGGAGTAGGAATCGGGGATGAAATACCAGATACACTATTTTTCTTTTTACACACAGAACGTATGGGGTGGTCCCACCTCTCTCTTTGAACACAGATGCTTCCTTTTGTTTGCTCTTTCTGATCTCCTTATTCAGATATCCAAGGGAATAACAGTTTAACTGATCTGCCCATGCCTGGCCCTTGTCTTCCTTTTAGCATAAGTTTGCCTATTTTTCAGGTAGAGCCTTTGGTGACAGTAACACTGTTCCTATTAACCCACAGACCACAACCAATGTAAAACAGCATAATCATATGAAGTAATTTCAGGGAAAGAAAGCTATGACAAGCTTGGAATTCAGTACTCACTACGCCAAAAATAAAAGAAATACAAGGTTACTGATTGGATTTTTCTCAATATATTTTCAGTTTAGATGCAACACAAAAGTTAAGCAGAAGCAGAGTTTCTAGGTGCCAGATACAGCTCAGCTAAGCACAGCAGCAGGAACTGAGAGACTGATTCATGTCCCTGCAATACCGGAAGTGCTTCGAAGTCATTTTTCATAGAATCATAGAATCACAGAATCGTCTAGGTTGGAAGAGACCTTTAAGATCCTTTTCTTAACCTAGCACTGCCAAGTCCACCACTAAACCATGTCCCTAAGCACTACATCTAAGCATCTTTTAAATACCTCCAGGGATGGTCGGGTTTCTATGCGATGAAAGAACAGTGAGAATTCAACACTACCTTTGCTAAAGCTCTGAGAAGCAGAGGACCTCTTCTTGCTCCTCCATCTTCCACACAAGCCTATATCCTTACATAAAAAAATGGCACTTCTTCACAAAACAAAAAATATCAGCATACTGCATGCTACTGCGTAGCCTCGCACAGAAATCCCTGCTTTGAGCAACATAAACTGGCACCCATCTCCCAGCAAAATCAAAAGCAGCATTTTTACCAAGTTGTATACTCTGCCTTTGAGGTGGGACTGTGCGCAGCCCTGAAGATACGCTTCCAAAGCAGGACCACCCCTGAGGTAATGTTCCTGGAGTGCTGCAGGGCAGGATATGCAGCCCAAACAAGAAGCTTCCCCATACAGGCACATAGCCATGGGTAAAGCAATCATTTTGCTGCATTATTCTGGGTATTTTGAGCCGAAAGCTGGACAGGACACTGTCCCTACACCAAACTGTAGTGCAGAAAGGTGGCTGTTGCCCCCTTATGTCCACTGTTCCCTGCAATGGATAGCCAAGAGGAAAGAAAGATGAGCAATTACTAAGCTTTGGACAAAAGACTGTTCCTGCTCCTTGCTAATGACAATATTGCACTTGCTTGTGATTTTACTCCCCTTTTTTCCAGTTCAGAAATATTCCATTCCAAATTACAAAATCCTGTTCTCCAAATGGGTCATTTACCTAAAAAACTACATCCTTACCTTCCATTAAAATCAAACAGGTGCAAACCAAGTTATCCGCTGGTTTAATTTAGTTAGTGAGCATTTTCATCCGGAATTTTTTACTGGAAATTAGTTTTTTAAACAATTTAAAAACAACAGGGCTCCCTCAGTTCTTAGATTGAATACCAATGGTAAAATAAGAAGGTGAAAACTTTGGCAACGCTCCATTCCGACAACTTCTAACCTTATTTCCATCTAATGAAAAGGTAACTACCATTTCATGTGTATACAGCGAAGTTGTCTGTGAACTCTGGTTGGAAAAGATGACAACAAACTCATTCTCTCCAACTGGCTGCGTTATATCCAATTTGTATTCCGATCCAACGTGAACCAATTAGATCTTGCTGACGGACAGTATCAGTATCTTCTTTATACTTTGTGACATTGAGTATCCTTGTTTACAGTATCTGACAAGGCAAAGGTAACTAAAAGAAGGCTGACAAGCTTCATACTTTCATGACAGCGCACAAGGACGGATCCTGTTATACTTCCTGTGCATGTTCACAGCTGGCACACTGTCAAGGGGCACTGTAATATGAATTAAGGTCAGCATATGAATCACGATGTCAGTGTGTGCACAGCTGGACTCTTACAAACAGATGCAAAGGCTCATGTCTTCCTACCACTATATTCACAGATAACCAAATCAACTAGTTCATACTTTCTAAAAATACCACCAAAAGAGCAAAAATAACAACTAAGTGCCTTTCTTTGCCTGATACCGGCCTCTGTGAATACATCTTTTTTTGGAAACAAATAGTAAATAGGTACCATTCTCAGATTATTCAGTTTCAGATCTATACGTAGAAAGCTCCTTCCCCACGTACATCATCCTTCCCGTGTAGTATGGAAGAACCTGGTCCGCCAGTAATTCTTTCAGATTTTCCAGGCGATTGATGGTTTCTTTGCTTACGTCTTCGCAGCTGCCCTGCCAGCCTGCGTTCTTGGCAGGAGGAGCACAGAGGTCATGGGAAGTGGACCTCTGTGGTCTAGAGCAGTAATCAAGGTCCTTGTCCCCTGCGTGGAAGACCCTGGATACTTGGGTTCACTGGGACTGAAAGCAGCTTTTCTGTGACAGTTAAATGAAGGAGGAGGATAATCTCAGTTTAATATCCTGGAGTCAGTTTTTACTGTTTACCGTCAAATAAAAGGAACCCTCCAGGGGCGGCAAATTTCTAACCCTATTGATTTCATAGCAACGAAGCAGATTTACATGAGGGTTTTTTCCCCCACCTGCTGATGCTTTGCTGCAGACTATCGGGGCGGCAGCGCAGGTGCCGCAGAGCCCCTCGGCGGCGCTTCGCTCCGGCTGCCCGCTTCCCCAGGAGCCAGCCCGCCCTGATCCTCACTGTGCCGAGGCACGGACGGGGCAGGGACAGGCAGGGGACAGGGGGACGGCTCACCTCTGCTCCTCCATCAGGCAAAACCGAGCTGCCGAACTGAAGACCATCAGGCAGTTTAGATTAAATTAACCCCCATCTCTGAAGGGCAGCTTTTCCCTCTTTCTGCTCGACAAGCAGCGTTAATATGCCAGCGATATTCCAGACTTCGTGAAAGCCTAGTCCTGTACGGACTAAGTACATTGAGTATTCGGTAATATTTCTTATTTAAAAACACATCATTTGTGTTAATATCACTTTCTTCTGACTGGAATTAGTTTACACTACATTGAAAACCCTATTCTATTGACCCAGAAGCAGGGTAAATTGAGAAAATTAATGACATGTTGAAATAAATGACTTTTTTTCCCTCTATTAAGCACACTGAATTTAGAAAAAAAAATCCAGATGTACGACAGAAACTGTGAAGCATGGTCTTTTTAACAGTAATAGATTAAATAATTGGACAAAAACATGCTAATTCTAAGTGGAAATGGACTTAAATGTTCAAAAAAAATGGAAGATAACAGCACAGTAATGATTATATGGAAACATCTATTTCCATACTTCTCTATTTTTGCATAATCACACCACTTAATAAAGCTCCAGAACTATACTGTGCACTGCAAATTTTAATTTATGCAGCATGTAATTCAGCTGTAGTTTGAGACAGCCTTACTTCTTAGAGGATTAGAGCAGAGTATTATTTTAATGTTGCTCCACAAAGACATTAATTAAACAGTATATAGATAAGTTCAAAGCTGGTTGAATTTCAGGCCAAGAAAGCTTTCTAGCTATCGTTCAAAATGTCTTTTGTAGACATTTATCAAATTCTGCAGGTTTGCTTGCTGAAACTGATAAATCTTATTTACATTTGAGGAATTTTAACCCAGCCTGTTCGGTGACTCAGATGAGCAGTGTTTAGATCAGTTGCACAGCGCTCCAACCTGCGCAGAACTTCTTCCTCCACGAGCTCTTACTACTCCTGCCAGAATTAGGCTATGTATCCGTTTTCTATGAGCCATGTTTGTGTCAGAGAAACACAAGCCAGAATCTTGTCAGCTGAACTCACTACTTGCTGTCTGAGCGCTGCTACTGCTGCAGCCACCGAGCAGAATATTTTGATTCCAAGGATAAGATTTATAGCATCTCAAGTTAGTAAATAATGAAAAAGTCATAGCATATACAAATCACACTTGCAGGGTTTAAATTCTATAACAGTTTTACTACTTTTTTTTTTTTCCCTTCAAAGTTTTCGACAGAAAAAACTCTATCTGAAAAGCATAATGATCTCTCCAGCTTTTGCTGCAGTATTTGAGAAGCATACATTACAGTAAAAAACCACAGCCTAAAACAGAAACCCTTAATCAGCGATTACTGTGAAGCAATGTAAATACTGATATATTTACAGATGAAAGGAGGTCACACAACTCAGCCAAAATACTCTACTTTCAGAAATTCACAATTCTAGTTTAGTCTGTAGTATTAAAAACACCCTGTAAATTAAACAGGCAGATTATAGGCAGCTAGGGTACACTGCCTTCTCCAGTAAAATATGTACTTCCATATAAATCAAGTTTATAGTTTGCACTGTGCTGGAAATGTGTTAAGACTGTTCCTTTTAAAAGTGGATTAACAATTTTCAAAAGAAGATAGAAGATGCAATTTATAAAGCACAAAATCTTCCGGAGGGCAAATGATACAACAAAAGGGCCAGCAGGAGGTAACACCATCACTCTCTCTGACACAAGGGACCAGGACAGAATTTTGAGATTGGTCCGTAGATTAAAGGACGTGCTGCATGAGAGAATTAGAGATGGAAAACAGCTGATAGGAAAACAATGTTTTTGTCTTTTCTCAGTGTAGCTCATGAGTTCATAGCCCTAAATTCTGCAGTGAATTTCAGGATTGGACATCTCAGGATCTCAGGTCGTCCAATTTATGCTGACGTTGAATAAAATCAGGAACTTTTCCTTGGGTTCAAAGATAAGCCATGGTTCACCTAAAAAAATCATGAACTTCTGTTAACCTTTCAGGGAACTTAAGTCAGGCAAGTGGTTCCTACAAAAAATAGAAACTGGAGTTTCACACCATCAAACTGCACTTATCTTCCACTCCAAAGCCAATAAAATGTTACTATTTGCAGCCACTTGCGCTGGTCTGAAAGTTGAGATGCTCCTCACAAAAGAAAAAGGTGAGCAATGTGAAACAATCCTCCATAGGAAACATTATGTATTTGGGAATCTAACTTCACCTATTCAATCGCTAAAAATGTTTTTTCTTTTTGGTTTGTTTGGTTTTTTGGTTTGGTTTGTTTTTTTTTTACATCAAGACAGACATTTCATGACCAAACTCCAAAGCTTTTCTGTCAGAATGTATTTAATAATTTCCACTTTATTCAGTAGGGTCTTTTGGGACTCCTAAATTTAAAGTGGTTCTTAAATTTAAAAGAAGAAACATGAGAAACTCTGAAATTATTCCTCTCCTACACTCTGATCATCTCTTTACCGTAAAAATATTTTAAAATATGAAACCAACTTGAAAAGCCCACATCCCTAATACACTGGAAAATCTGCAGTCAAATTCTCAAGACACTAAGCTTTTCTTTGTAGATATAAAAGCCGTAGCAATTCCAAACCACGTTTCTCAAAGTGCAGGTATCAAAAAAAAAAAAAAAGAAAGAAAAAAACAATTATCGTGCAACTGTCAGAGAACAAATAACCCCACTAAATCTTCTGCTGATGCTTTTCCTAAACCAACTCAGTAAAAACCATCATACATTCTGAGTGATTTTACAGCTACAAACAGGAAGACAAAATAGAGTATAAAATTAGAGGTGATTCATTAAATATTAATCGCCATAGCTAAACCAACCACTGAGTTCAGTTCTGTCAAAAAAAAAAAGGAAAGAACGAACATGTTTTTCTAATTCAATTATGAAAGCCTAGAATATTATAAGATACAAGTCCTAAAAAAAACGAGCTAGTTATACAAGCTTATATTACTTTTGATCAAGTCTTCAGAGACGTAGGCACCAATTTTAATTTGGAAATCTAACCTCCAAATGCCAACTTAAACCCGTATCAGATCTTAAATCTTGCTTTTTGGCCCAGTGCTTTTTTATGTGCAAAATAAAATGTTACTGCAAATGTGGTTACTGAATTCTTTTTATTGCACATCTAAATTAGAAGCTCAAAAGAATTCTGAGACACAAATTTCAGAGGCATTGTTAATACAGAAAGAGCTCAAAATACAACATAGGAAGAAACTGAATGCCTTTCTGATGATGGGTTTAACAGAAGTGGGATGAGAACAATGAAGTGGAAAGCCAAGTAGGCAGGAACTAAAAATAATTTATATGAAAAATTTGGGAATTTACTAGTTGGAAATGACTGAGAAGGAAAAAGGACTAAAATGATGAACTGATGGTAGATCAGCTGTACGCTATCACCGTTACGAGGCTGTAAAAGGACAACTGCTATCCTAACAAATGGGAACAGGAGAGGTACCACTAAAAAGAGGAAGGGAAGTACAAACATCAGTGCTCAACACCACTGCAAGACAGTTAAAATTCAGATTATACCTTTCCAAGCCACTGTTTATTGGGGAAAGAAGTAATGACAAGTACAGACTGTGAAGTAATGCTGGCAAAATAACTTCTGTATGGCAAAATAAAGGCTAAGAAAAAATACGGATATATTCATAATTTCAGCAGGGATAAACACTGGAAGGAGGGAAGTCACAAAATAACAAATAAATACATGGCACAAATAAATTAAGGCTTGAAAAAAATCACATTTCCAGTAAGAAAAGCAATGAAATTTTGAAACAGCCCATGACAGGACTAAGGGGAAAAGTAACTCCCACAAACTCAGTTTATAGACAGAATATAATATAGTTGACTGTTACGGTCTATGATTGAAGTTGAGGTGCTCAATTTGAAAAATTTAATTAGATGAATAAAAGTTGGGAAGCGGAAAAAAAGAGAGCAAAAGGACTGGAGCAACAGAACAGTTGCACAGCTGATCAAAAGACAGATGGGATCTACAGTGTTTAAGATTATTAACTTTCCATTTATAAGGAAACATGTAATACATATAGTTATGGCTGAAGCGGCTTTTTGCCAACAAACTCTTCAGTCTGCAAGCTCAGAATTTACCGTTTCTCGCTGATAGGCAGCAATTGTCTTTGACTAGCTGACAGGGGTATAATTATTCTCCATCTTCCACCTCTTGCTACAAACCTTTGAAAAACAAAGTTCTTTCAAAGTAATGACATATACTAATAAGCGTTTAGTTAGAATATTCAAGTCCCTCGCACGCTGCAGGCATGGAATCTTCTTCTCCTTCCTATTCATGGTATATGTACACCTAAAACCACACAACACAAACATGCACTTTAAACACGATTACTCATTTTTCATGATGTTGAACATTATGGATATATAAGTAAGTTTTTTTTTTGCCTGTACAGAATATGATAACCATGGGTTCCAAAATACAAGAAAACCCTTCACCACTTGTTTGAACTAAAGATTCAATAGGTATACCATTTTTGTGGTCACAACATTTCCCATTTTCATCCAAAATCCATATTGCAGTCATTATATACAATTGGAAGTCAAAAGCACATTCCAAATACTGAGATGCAAATGAACACGTATGCAAGCTGTCTTACAAGTACAGCACATCCACACTGCTGCAAGCAGTCACTTTTGCAGCTAAAACAAAATTTGGTTGGACTACCATCCACGGAGGTGCAGTTAAGCCTGTCAAGCCTCAGAACTGTACATAAGCTTCACAAAGCTCCAGGACAGCTGGGATTGTGATCCAACCGAAATACAAAGTAAAGCCTTCGTAGCGAAGGGGTGATGGAAAGACGACTACTGTTTTACCAGCAAAGATTCCTTGCACTTATCGGTACACAGAGACTTTCTGAGATACTTGCAGAATTTAAAAAGAATACACGCTGTTCTAGCTGCATGGGTTAGAAAATACTTCTGGTTACTGATGTACCAGCAGCACATCACGGCGCTATCAAACGTCATTTGAGAAATCATAATTGCGAGCTACAGAAATTATCCCACAGAAGCACAATGTTGGTTTCATTGACACAGCAGCCTGCCTTTTGCAAGAATACGAAGGGCACTTTGTATCACTGCAGCTCAAATGAATCAATATGCTTATATATGATTGGGGCATGACTATCTAAAATATGAGCTACTCTATCACATTCACAAATAAAGTATTACTTTACTTGTGGGGATACAAGTCATATTGTTGTAACTTCATAATAAGCAATACAGAGGAAAAAGCAATTTAACCATGCACAGTTTGCTCCCGGTTTCTACAATTTGTTTTAAGATTACTGTGTATAACTACATCTTTTCACTACTTCTGAGCATCTCCTTCTGTGTGATACTAGAACCACTCCTAAATTCTATGTCATAGCAACACAGTCCACTGCTGTAGATCAACTCTGATGTCCCATATTCAATGTAACTCAATAGCTGGAGTGTCAGGTGGAAAAAGGGAACTGGAAAGGATATGAAGTTTAAAAGTATCCTGCAGTGGTATAATACTGCCTTTTGGGAAGTATCCCAAGACATTTCACAAACTCACATCCGTGGAAGACAACTTTGTGCCTTTCTAAGACTTTTGGGTACTACTAAAACACAACAAATTTCTTTTGTATGCAGCTTAGAGAAGGAGAACCTAACTGATACATCGGTGATGACTTAGAGAGGTCAATTCAGTACTACCCCTCCTCTTTCTTATTCCTCTTCTATCTTTCTGAAGAAGCAGCATTTTGAGTGGCACAGATCCTGCGTCCCCGAGGGAGTGACATCAGGCAGCGCCGTATCAATCATCCTAAGCACAGGACTCACGTTCTCTTCAGCTGCCAGTCCAGATCAAGCTTCTTCAGGACCCATCACCACATCCATAAAGTAACACGCACGGTCTTTAAAACACAAGTGTACATCTGCCACATAATATGCAAAACAATCAGTGTGCCAATTATTCTCATGCTGCATTTATAATACTTTTACGTGGCTTTCTTACTGGATCAGCTACAAACCCAACCTTAACCCCAGGGAGCCGCTGGCCCTTCCAGCACCCTGACATAAAAAAAAATGCAGAAGGTGGATGTTAGTTAAGTGCATGCAAGGAATAATTCCTAATAGATTTTGCTCTCTAACATACAATTTAATTACCATCTCTATCATAAAGAAATAAGCTACATGTTTGCCAAGACTTTTGGAAACAGAAACGCAAAGTTAGACTTCACAGAGTAGCAATTAGAGATGGATGATTTTCAAAACTATTTAAGATTGACAACAACAGCAACTGTGTGTCCTAAACGCTTCCAAGGACCAAATGTTTACATAAAAATGGATTTTAAACCTGACTTTTTATCCTACTATTTCCCAGTCTTCTCCCATTGGATAGAGCTTTGCCAGTGACTGTCAGAAATTGTTCTGCTGGAGAGCAAGGTGTGCTTCTTTGAATGCCTTCTCTACCTCAAGCAAAGTGGAACCTGTGTGTTTTTAAAAAAAAAATCACTAAAAATTCTCCCTTACATGAAAGTGTGATCGCATGACATACAGCAAGTTGGGCAACCACAGTAGGTGTTCAAAAGCTTCATAGATGCTAGTACTAAACAGCAACATGCATGGACTCTGCATTTAAAAGCTCTCAAATTTCATTAAGTAGCAATCCTTGGAAAACTCTGAAACCACTAGTGGTCTGTTGCCCTGGGATATTTGGGAAAAGCAGAGCAAGAGCACGGAGAGAAGCACCAGGAGGCACTTTGATGCTGCAGTGATGTGGAGTAGGAGCCCCCCAGGGTGTAAGCACAGGATGACGGCAGAGGCAGGGGATGCAAACACAAATCACAGTCAGTTAGTGGTTACTGAAGGAATGCAGCCTTAGGAGTTCGTCAGAATCAGCATAAAAAGAAAAATAAGAAACATTTATCTCCCATACGTAAAACACCCTTCAATGAGGCGCAAACACAAAGGTGGCCACAAGCAGGTACAAAAAAAAATGGCTGCAGCCCCCTCACAAACAGGAGTTAAGGAAGAACAGTGAGGGAGAAGAATTGTTCCAGCATTATCTCCCCAGTTAGGGATGTCACACAGCACCGCTGAGCCTTGGTGTCCCCAACAGGTCCTCCCTCCTCTCTGGCGGGGAGTGAACGCTGCTTTTTGGTTTGCCGTTCACCACATTCTGCAACTGCAACCCAGCAATCATACATAAAGTACTATCTTTATGATTTAATTGGGTTGAGTATGTTAGGATTTCAAAGAGCTCTGTGCATGTGTGTGCGCTTTCTGCTCCAGCCTTCCCACACGACAAAATGATTGATACCGCAGCAACCACTCAGAGTAAACGCAGACATAATAGATGAGTGCAGCATGGAAATCCAGGAAAGCTGTAGAATCTCCATCATTAGAGGTCTTAAAGCAGAGCAATGGTTTAGGTGCATTCATTGCTGCTGTGGGCTTTTGACTTATTTTTTATGATTTCATAGAAAAGAACTTCAAAGTTACTTAAAAAAACTATACTAATAATTTATAACGGAAAAGGAGACTTGAAACAGAGCTGAAAAATGGTGGAACACCTTAGTGCTGTCTAGTGATAAGTAGTTTCTGTTATTACATTTAACATATTCAAAACTGAGATCTATTTTTAAATCTAACATACCAGTGTGGAAGAATTATTCAAGCTATAACACACAACTGGATCATGCATCAGCAAAAACTTCACCTTAAAAAGTTCAATAGCTCAGACATCCCATGAGTCAAAAGGTCACTGGCCATCATCAGTAGAGCTAGAGCCAACACAATCATATTTGGAAAGCATTAGATGACGACTGGGTGCAAACATAATTGTTTCTTACATATTTCTTAAAAAGGATAAAATATATCAATAGCACTGAAAATAGAAACTGGCTGTCTGCTGAGACTTGAGATGTGCAGTAAATTAACTAAACAACTGCCCCTCCAAACTGCTCCATAAACGTAATTTGCTCAGTTTGGCTGCACGTGGAGTTAGAAAGCTAACAGAGCAGTCCGTGGCACTCAGAATTAGACTTTACAATACTCGTAGTGCACAGTACTAAAACTGGCCTTTTAAAGTAGCAAAAACGGATCTCACTATTAATTCTATCTTTTGGTCTGTTTACCAAAGCTCTGTTTCATACAGAAAGCATTACTGGTGAGTTTGTTCTAGAAAAAAAGAATGAGTGAATTAAATAGAACTAAAAAGAAAATTATGAGAAAAGACAGAATACACTGCCCTGCATGTTTAAAAATCACCAATATTAAATGTAGAGTTGCTGAACAACAACAGAGCTGCAACAAATTCTTATACTGAAAAACACCTACATATTTTACTTTTTTTTAGGGGAAAAAAAACAAACAACAATTATCTTAGGAAAAGCATAATTAGAAAGCTGATTGGAAAAGGCTCAGTTTGCATATCTTACCAACGCCTTCATATTTTATTATGTTTTGCACAAATGCACAGAATTATGCTCTTTCTTATTCGCAAAACTTGAGAAACATGTCATGCAAGTTAAGAGCTCCCTCAGTCTAATACATAAGATTTAGAAAATTTCTGCAATCTACATACTAGGATGGTAACTTTTTGTTTTTTTCAAAATGTAAATTAACAATGAAGCTTCATTCCAAACTCTTTATTTCCTTTGTGCTTGTATATGATCTTTTCTCATACATGGATTCAGAATAGCTCTTTTACTTTAAATGGCTACAGCTTATATTAAAAGATGAAGCTACATTGAGAAGAAGCCATGATTAAATCACAGTTACTAAGCACATCTCTGCTTAACCTTGACCACTTTTAAACCACAAAAAAATGCAAGAGAAAGCAATCAAACAAATGAGTAGTTCTATGGCAAAGGCTTCTCTGTTTGGCTTTTATAATTATAAACTATTAGAAAATGAAAGTACAGTGCAAATTGCTGTCCTTTTCTTGCTCTTTTTACTATTAATTCCTTTGACATTTTACCATGTTCTTGTCTCATTTAAAAAAAAAAAAAAAGAAAAAAGGTGGAGAAGAAAATATGATTGCTCTGTTTTCTTTGGAAGAAAACTGTGTTTTGACATGCCACTCCAGTACTGGACAGCTTTAGTGAATTCAAGAATCTGCCTGCCTGAAGATGCACAGGTGTCTGCAGTTCCAGTTCCACTGAACAGGAACTACATACGCCTAGAGAGATCTGACACCTTCAACATCATGTCAGAGAGTCATGGCATTAGAATGAATCTGAGAGACAAGCTCAGATTTTAATCTGATTTCCATCGTTTGTCTGCCGAAAAAGGGGGGTTTGCAAAGCTCATCTTGTGAACTGAAAATAATTTTCAAACTACTCATTAAAATACCAGTAACAAATACAGACTTTACATTCATTTTATGCCATAACACAAATTACTAAACATACATAATTTCTATGAACTGGGTTTAATATTAAGAATCATTATAAATCTAATGCATTTTAGTGCTCACCATGATAGGGTTCACAAAACTAATGAAGAAAACTTAAAAGGGTAACACTACAATAAAATGCATGTGAAAATATACGAGCTTAACTACATATAGACTTGGTCTCTATGACATGGACATCTAAGCAACCTGGTCTAGTGGGAGGTGTCCCTGCCCATGACAGGGGGGTTGGAACTAGATGATCTCTAAGGTCCCTTCCAACCCAAACCACTCTATGGCTCTATGATCTGTACTGGCTTCCTGAGGGACCAGTTGCCTGGAAGTTTGCAACTGAGTCATTTAGGGAAAAATTCCAATCTCACAAAGAGGAAGTAATTACAAAAAGGGCACAAATTCCTTGTTCACCTTAGTTCTCTGTCAGTACTAGAAAAGAAAATTTTCAGACTGTATTCAAACAAAACTAAATCAAAATACTGTAATTCATTAGCTAATACACGACAACCTAGATCACATGGCCAGCCATATTCTAACCTAAAAACTGGACTGGAAGAATTTTATAATGGGTAGAGGGACAGTGAAAGCTATACACGCGGTTATACAAGCAAACAGGCAAAGCTGATTTGGAATTTGTTTCTAAGAGAGCCTAGAAACTAGGGAAGAAAAGCACAATGTTCAGAATCATAACAGATCCCTTGATCAGCTCCTTTTTTGCCCATGTTCCCACACGTGCGTGCGGAACAAAGCTGCGTTCGCCTGGGAGAGCACGCACGACAGAAGGCAGAAGGAGCGGGCTGGAAATGGGCAAGGACCACAGAAGAAATTAGGCAATTCTGGCCGGAGAGAAGCATTAAGCCCGTGAAGAGACACTGAGGAGAAATGATAGTTCTTAACTTCTGTTATTTTAACTACTTGTTCATGTATAATTTAACAATCTTTTTCTTGTACTTCTTCAGTGAACTGCAAGCGCGTCTAGATTTGTTAAGTGACTGCAAGGGTACAGTTCCGGCTCTAGGTGAGGCCTCAGTGCATAATTAAACAGAAGCACATACTACTAACACTAATAATTCACTGCATTGGAGTATGCAGTTATACAATAGCCATACCTAATCTCTGAACGCTTTTACCAGAGAGAGTTTACTTAAAAGTGAAAAGCCATGCGTGGCTTGCGAAATGCTTTCGGGATCAGGTAAGTGCAATAAAAAGGAAAAACTGCTGCTAATTTATATACCGAGCTTACAATGTAATTTTTATAAATAATTAGCACTACAAGTGACATGTATATATCACAACAAATGGATATTTGTGTAACTATGAATTAACCAGTCATAACAATAAACCTGTTGGGCCTTGGCATGAAATTAGCAAGTGGACATGGCCAAGAAAACGCTCAACCCATATGTTTTATCTCACCATCTGTAATTGCAGGCAATGGGAGTTCTCGGGTCTTCATCCCACTTTAAAATCATGCCCCTTATTACCTAAATAACGGGTATGATACATTTTTAATGTTGTTATCGTCTTTAGGGAGGATATAAAACTTCTTACAATATTCAAATATAAAAAGTTTTACTAAAATGTTAGTCAAAATAATAGAAAGGTGAAAAGATTTGCTAAAACAGGGCAATTGCTATATACTACCCAAGAAAAATAACACAGCAAAGGGATTTTTATCTTTAAAGGCTTGACTCTAAGACTCATCAACATCCATTATAATTCTATAAAATAAGTTAAGGCAGCATCTGGTACAATCTATATAGTTTTATAGCCAAGCATACAAAAATGCTGACAACAGTTATGAGATTTCACAATAAATGAAACTGAAGACTCTTTACTTCATCTACCAGCATGTATTTAGAAAAACAAAAGGCAAAAGAGAATAAAAGAGGAACCCAGAAGCACATCCTTTTTTTTTTTTAATGGCTAAATAATACTTTTAAAGCATTAACAGATAGTGGGAACTGCCGATGAACAGGAAAAGGAAGCATTTCACAACCATTTTAGTTTAATCTCAATTAGTTCATAGCCTTAAGCAAGGTGATACTCAGGCAGTGACCGTTTCAAATAACTGTTTGATTCTATTGGGGCTAAATCTGTTCCCAGATCCACATCTCCAAAACATGTACAACTCTCAATAATGGAGCAGTGGTTTGGGTTTTTTTCTTCCTTAAAGCCATAAATTTGTATTGAAAGAATTATGCAGAAAACCATGTAATTTAATACAATAAAAACTGTAGCAAAGTACAGAAGATATCACATAACATCATTGTCATGATTAATTAGCAGTCACCACGGAACCACATTAAATGTGAGCACTTTTTGTCAAACCAGAGTAAAGAGGTAAATAAATTTTAACTTGCAATACAGTAATTTCTAAAAACTTCCCCATTTCCCGACTTCAAATAAATGTTAGTCCTGCTCAAGGAAACAATAACTAGTATCCAGCTTTTCTACACCTCTAAGTAGAAGAACTGTGTAGTACGTAACTGTTCCAGCAACATGAACAAATTCCAGACAGGACTTGCTCCAAGTACAAGTTGTGGAGTGTGACACATCACAGCTCCAATGGAGTACATCCCGCTTTGCCTACCTCTATTTAACAAGACTGACCACTGCTTTCCTGCCTATTTTCTGTCAGCATGATTTGCTCATTTTCCTCTTGCTGTTGGATTTGAAACAGAATCACAGAATCACCTAAGTTGGAAGAGACCTTTAAGTTCATCGCATCCAACCATCAACCTAACACTGCCAAAACCACCCCTAAACCACCTCCCTCAACACCATGTCTACCCATCTTTTAAATACCTCCAGGGATGGCAATTCCACCACTTCCCCGGGCAGCCTGTTCCATGACACCATGCAGACATCATAAAAAGCAGACAGCATTGCATTAAGGTGCACACCATTACAGACAGACACAAACACAAAACTCTTGATCACCAGTAGCACCAAACAGGCCCAGGTTGACAGGGAACCTCTCTGAAGCCACTTGCAGCTCATCCTGTTGTGGACCTACTTCTGTGCTTCCCACACCAGAGGTCCAAGCAGCCAAAGGGCCACCTGGAGATAAGCCCTCCAAGTGCTGGGTAACAAGAACAGACTGGCAGAGCTCAACTATCCCTAATCCAAATCCTCAGCCCATAAGAAATACCAGAAAGTGAACAATACTAATATTCTAATTTCATTGCTCTTTGTATACAAATCAGTGAACAGAGCAAGGCCCTGCTTCACAGCACGTTCAAGTCCTAAAGAGCTTGCAATATAAACAGCATTTAAAAGACTGATCTTTAATTACAGAAATCATGAAATCCTGTTCCTTTTTTTTATAAAAAAAAATAATTACACTTGCAACTCAAAAAGTGGCATAAAAAGTGGCATGATTTAGCTAATAAAATACTTAAAACACTGGCTGTTTTCTTGAGATTTTATTTGTCCCCTGAATACTTTCAGATCCTAGTGTGCCTTCTCATGAGCCTATTCACTCCAGCAGTCAACAGAAAACTGCCCTAAAGTCAGATGTTTAAATCTCTCTAATCTTTCTAAGTAAGTTTCAGGTAAACATACATTTTGGAGGATAAGACTTAAAAGGACTTCAAGTGGTCACCCAGTCTGCCTATTGGCTTCAACTTGAAGATACTATTCCTTACAGATAATATTTTAACCTGAGAATACTCTCCTGTTTCTCAGCTTCTTGAGAAAATCTATTCCAATGCTTAACTGCTCTTGCCATAGGCAAGTCTTCCCTGATGCACAGCACAAATTTGCCTCGCTGCAGTCTTGCCAAATGCCTAACCTAAATCTCCCTCGCATCAGTCCGCACTCACTGCATCTTGTGATCTTCCAACTTTACAGAAAGAACCATTTGTTACTCTTAAGGCAGAACTGAAAACTGACCCGCTGAAAACTCTTATCATCCTAGTAATCTCTACTCTAAACTCAGTAACTCTAGTCTCTTCGGTACTTCTTCCTAGGTCGTATCTTCTAAAGTTGCACTTATTCCCTTTGTTCTTTTCGGACCCACTTAATTTCTCCCACTTCTTTTCCTGGGTGACTGCCATTAAACATCCAGACTTCAGAATACCATATAGCATTGTGGCATGTTAGAAAGAAGCTGAGAAACAGAATATATTGGTCTATTATACAATTTTTCACCTGATGAATTAACATAATCTTCTACTTTCCTCCATATGGTCAAAAATTATAAATCACTCACACGAAAACACACATTAGTACAACATCTGCTTTTAGAAAATATTTCAATACCTATTGATCCATTACATTTTTTTCCTGTTATTTATATGTTAATTTGCTGTTTGGATATATTACTCATTGCTTTTCACAAGACTAACAACAATTAGTAGGAAGATCTATTGTTCTGACTAGCATTTACTTGTGAAACGATGTAGTGCCAAAGGTAAAAAATAATGAATAGGCAGATCCATTATATTGTGTTGGATTTCTAGAACAGGCATAAAAAGCACATTTAGGCAAATAATCGGATTTTGTTGTTAAACAGAACCTTCTATCACTGTGGGTTATAAGTGGCAAGAGGATATAATTTCTGAGCAAAATAAATCTTTGCTAAAATCCAGATACTGGATGGAACAGGTCCCTGGCTTGGACTTGTATGAACATACACTGCAGTTGGCCAGTCATACTCGGCTGAGCCACCGATTCCAACTGGAACATCTAAATCCTACCAGAAAACAAATACGGTTGTTATCATTAGTAGAAAAACTTGTGTTGCCTCTTTTCTTCACACGATTATAAAAAGTTATTTTTAAATTTGTATGAGAAGAGAATAATTTTACCTCTATTTTGACTGGTGAATTAAAGACGTTTATGGCTTTTCCTACCGATACTATATTGAACTCATGACCTCTAAATACATTTTTTTTCAGTGTCCCCTTTTAAATTCAGTTTAAGAAAATGTCAATTGTGCATCTTGATTTTATTCCAGTTTTATATTTGATACAGCGTATGCCTGCTAAGAAACAAGAAAAATAAATTATTAGTCAACAGATCTAAAAAGCATGCACTTTTGTATGATGTGACTCACATCAATCTATAGTACTGCCTTTAAGAACAGGCAGCGCTGATAAATGCTGAGAAAGGTCAATAATTCCTCATGTGCTCTTGAGGCATGAAAACAAGCAGTCGCAAAAAGGCTTCTGAAAATCTGTTCCAAATTCCTATTTTCAAGTTGCTCAGTCGGGAAAAGTAGGGGCTTTATACCATCTATGGTGCACTTCACAGGGAAGATATAAACATTTTTCATTTTCATTACCTAAAACCAAAGAGTGTATTTCAAAACTACCTTCTATGGGTAGGAGAACTGTCAGACTCCCCCTCTTGGTATATCCAGGCACAGCAGACACCAGGTAGACAACATTTTTCTTGCCTCCCGCAAAAGAAAATTATTGAGACCTTTTTTCTGCATAGTTTCCTTTCACTGCTATACTTCTCGAATCCTATCTTAAAAAAAACCACTTCTGAAAATATCAGAACTTTTCAAATACAAAGCTATTTTATCTCGAAGCAGGACCTCCTCTCATTTTTCTTCAGTCCCGTTGTACCATATGCTATCAAATAGCCACTGAACTGGGTCTTCTTAATTCTTATTTGTTATAAAACTATAAAAAAAATGCAAAAAATCCCTCCCAGAGTGGTTAACTGTCACATATTCTTTGCTTGTGCAGCATTTTTTTCAAGCTTAGGGTTTTTTAACTGTCAAGTCTATTTCCTGGATGGGAAGAGAAAGCTTCCACATCTGCATCCTGTGCCTCTCTCTAGCCTGATGTGCTGTTCTGCTAATCTCATTCACATCTGCCTCTCCCCAAACCCCAAAAGAACCCCGTACAAAAGACAAACAGGAGAAAAGACTTACACTACAGTATGCTAGAAGTAACAAACCCCTCAAACGCAAGCAACTTTGCAGCTGGGACACACCGTCCTCAAGTTTTACTATATATAAGTAACATATGCAGCACATCTGGTACGCAAGGTATCTTACTGTTTTGAGAAACAGGTTAAGCATAAAAGGGCAAACTGAAAAAAAGAACTCTAACATAAACCCACACTTTCTTCCCCACATTTGTGAGAGCAATTCTCTTTTTCGCTTTAATTGTTTCAAGTCTTTTTTTTTTAATGTTTGTTAATGTTTTTAATGTTTTAATGTTAATGTGATAAAAGAAAAATAAATTTTCAGAAAAGCTGGCAATATTATTTGTCACATGCAAATTCTTTCCAGGAAAATTTTGAGGGCCAAAGCCTCCAAAGGTTTTAAAAGATTAACAAATCCTTTCCTCAAAACATTTTACACAGCAGTAAACATTACTTTTCGCAACTTTAGAAAGCTATCAGGCTATATGAACTGAAAGCTCTGGGAAAATTATCTTGGATATATTGTCAGCAGACATTTTCAAACATTAGCAGAGGAGTAGCAGAGCTGTTTGAGGTTAGACAGCTAAATAGAATCATGATCCTTGTTATTTTCAGTATCAAAAATGTACACCCTAAGAACTCAAAAACCTGCATAAAGCTTTTTCCATCCTTTTATAGCAGGCTAGAATATTTAATTCTGTAAAAAGTGACAAAATAAATATATTAAGTATAAACCTTAACCAAGTTATTATGTGTAATAAATGCATTCTTTTCAAGAAATTGCTGCTGTATTTTCACTACTGTGACACTAATTCTTCTAAATGTGTCTGACAGAGAAGTGCCAACAAGAGTGTAACCAATAATTGCTAACTTTTGCCCAAGACAGAAAAAAAATGGTAATTATGAAAAATGTGCTAAACAGACACCCTATTCGTATGTACAAGTATATACTAAATCTGCACAAGTGATACTAAAATTCCGGTTTATAGCCATAATCATCTGGTTATAACAGAAGTAGTGGAATTCTCTTGTTTCTACTTAACTGCTGCAGCATATCAACAGAAAATCACCCTATTTCACACAGCTTACTACTAAACATCTACCAAACAGATTAAGAACGTGGTTTTGAGATCTGAATACCCCAGTCCTCTACGCTTTAAGCAAGATTCCTGAGACTGAACCCAAGCTCCTGCGTAGTCCCCCTCCAAACAAGGCTCACACTAATCTCATAAACCATTCCAAATATTAAACTGCCCTTGATAGATGAGACATTCGAGTCTCTTAACGAGTGGTCACAGGATAAACAAAGCCTTTAAGTAGAGCCAGGGCTGTAACACACCCCGGCTGCGGTATGTACATATCATTGCAAAGTTACTCCCCAACTGCACAACTTTCCCAGGGATTCAAAGGCACTTTTAGAAACTGTATCCTTTACCTTTCCCCATCACTCCTGTGTCTGAATAGTTAAAATGTTCTACTAGGTGAAAAGGGTATGGGACTGGGGGCAAAGCAGTTCCCACAATTAACGTGCGTAACATCACCTCAACTGTTTTCAGTTCTCTTTGCATAAATACATTAAACAATAAGAGATTATGAATTGTATGAAATCAGACATGAGCAGTGAAGGTAATTCCTTACTTTTAATTCTCAATGGTGTATGCAAAAAAGTTTTAGATATTTCAGTTTTTTACACCCCTCCATACTGACTGCAGCTGCCTGGAGTATGTTAAAGTGCTTTGCAGGAAGATCAGACAGGCATGGGACTGCAATTACAGATCACAATACCCTTTTCTGGGTTCACAGCTCTATTCATCTTTTAGAAACACTGAAGGACAGATTGGACATAAGGGAACGGATTAGCCACAGGACGACCTGTATTTCCTCACAAAAGCCTAAGTGTGGAAAAATGGCACCCTGTGTCACCCATTCTTCACTTCCTGAAAAAAACATATTCATGAAAATAGACATTTAAACAGCCCTTTCCCACTCATCTCAGAACAAGCATTCATTGTTTCTTCACACCATTTAAACTGCGGTAATGTAATGCCACTACTAACCTGCCTTAATTCAAAAACGTATATAAAAATATTTAAGAATTAAGACAGGGCTACTTAGAGAAAAATCTAAGTTCAGTGTAGGAACTAAAATGCAAAATTAACAGTGTGAAAACCCTCAGCTGACTGTTGCAACACACAATCTCATATTTATGAATGTGACTGAAGGAGGGTTTGGTCCTGGTAGTAAGTTTCAGCTGGATGTATTGAAAGTTCTACACACTACAGCCATGCAGTATAATAGAAATTATAAAAACATCTTATGCTAATACATGGTAAGAGTTGAACATAACAGACAACATCACTAATTCCAAGTGAGTAAAAGGAAAATGAATACAGAAAAAGACATGTGGCAATTATATCATTTTGAGATGTTGTAAAAAGTGAAGATTATGTCAGTTTTCTATTAAGACCTGCCTCTGGAAAAATAATAAGCAGTAAATATTAAGAAACATGCAAAAAATGGAAAGAGCGTGCCTTAATAAATTAACTCAGCCCTTTAATTAATTTTGCATGTAATTCTTCTTAAATCAATTGTCTTGCATACAAAAGAGATGCTTGGTGTATGAACTCGTACCGTCAAATTGTCTCAGGAGATCCGTGCTATCAGCTAAGCTGATCAAGCCAGGCAAACTCGTGGTTTACTTGTTTGTTCCTTGGGACTACAGGAAATTATCCTTCTCCACAAGAAAGAATCAAATGAAAATGTCCAACCGTTTAACTTAGGAATTTGACCACACAGTTGAGTTACAAACAGTGAGCCCATGTAGTTCATTAGGTTCCGATGGGAAATTAATCTTTTTGCCAGGAAATCAACAGTCTAACAACATCATGTGTAATGAGACATACCACTCCTTTTTTTTTTTTTAAATTTTAATGTAAAGGGCTAACTCAGCTGTCAGAAAAGAATTTCAAACCTTCTGAAGGTAAAGTCACAGCCATCTCACGTGTTCTTCTTTATATGTATTTACTTAGCAAACTGATACAGTAGGCATATGGTTAAATGATTTGCTAGTCATTTCCTCACACTTCTTTCCCTTGCTTTCTTACTGAAAAAAAATTAAAAAAAAAAAGCAGGTTTTAAAATGAAAAAGGAAATGTCTTAGTTTTGCAAACTGTTTACAATATATAACTTAAATCTTCTGTGATCTCTTTCTCCTTCTCTTAGATGCCTGCATTTGAATATGTTATGCTTAAACCAATCTTTTTTATTGGATATTTTAAAAGTTCTTCATAAAGAAAAAACTCAGTTATACCATGCAGACTTTCAATCAATTCCACTGAACTGTTCAGTGTCATGACCGAAACTACAAGAAGGAAGACATACACTGCTGAAGTAATTATACGAAAGGGTCAAAATGCTATTGTGGAGATTAGCACCTGTCAAGAAAAGGCTGACAACTAGCCCAATACACGCAATCTGTATTTACGGTAAGTATACAGTTCTCAGTGTTAAACAAAGCAGAATTATTTTTTTTTCACAAATATAAACAAACTGATGCAATTAAGTTATCCGACAAGCTGAAGAGCTTCAGCTTTCTCTCTGCAGTCCACATTAAGAGTGGCTGTAAATGCTGGAGGAGAAGCAATATAAAATGTGCTGAAGTGCTTGGTGTATGGCCATGGCTTCTGTTTTTATGTATTAATTTGCTAGCTTTCTACTCCTACAATGCAAGAAGAAATATTTTAAGTGAAACTAAGTGAAACAAAATGTTTCTTTCTTCGTGGATTATTTACAGTAACACAGGTCTCAAAATCAAGCAGTGAAAGACTGAAGGGGGGGGGGGGGAAGGCAGCATAATGGCAAGTACAGACAAAAAACAGCCTGAAATGACTGGCAATATTTCATTCTGCAAAATCTCCTCAAAACGAGTCATCTCATTAAACAGAGATATATAGATACACTAGTCTGAGCATTTTAAAAGAATGTTAAATAAGTGACTATGTGGGAGGCATTGCACACGATGCGATTAAAGCATGGGCAGGTTTCTTAAAGGAGAAATCTCTGACTCTGGAGATGGCTGGATAACGCTTCTTAATTAACCAAATCAGGCAAATCAGTGTTTATTCATTTCAGAAAAGATCTGTGAAAACGTAGAGTCTCGTGCTTTTTTTTTTTTTTTTGGGCTGACACTAAATTAAAACCAGCAGCGATACTTCAGTGGTTGCAAGGTTGTCGCTTTGCCCAGTCTTGAGTGAAACTTTGTCCCAGTCACATAAAAGTTTTTTTTCCCTGCTTTGCGCAGCCAGCACTCCAGGCTGAGCCAGGCTTCTGCTCCCGGCAGCTATAATTTCAACTATTTTACAATGCCAAAAAAGAATAAATGCTTTCACCAAAACTCCCATATTGTTGTGTTATATTTGTTAACGCTGCTTAAAGAACAGCACTGGGCTTTCCCCTGCACCACCAGATATACATACATCTCTCAGGATTCACACTTGAATCTCAGACTACAGTTTGCTTTACAAATAAGCCATGGAATCATTATTTTAGCAGAGAGGGGAAAAAAAAAAAAAAAAGAGTAATTTCCTGAGGAAAGAAAACAAAAAAGAGCAATACGAGGGTTACTCCCCAAGGAAATTCCTCTATCCACTTAATCAAATGTATTTTTTCCCACCCAGCTAACACAGGGGAAAAAAAGGAAGCCTGCCAGACAATCCAAACTATCTTCTCCAGTAAATTGTAATCACAATTTTCCGACCACAAGGTGGAAAAAACAGGAGTCTTGGAACCACGCAAAGGCCTCTTCCAGTTTTGGGGCAGCAAGGAGAAGGAGGAAGATGCTGAATGCCCAGGATTTGCTCTGCCCTGCCCTTTCCATAGAACTTTAGTGCCATCTATTGAAAACGTACTGAATAAGGAAGAGGGAAAGGATGCCTATTGATTTGGTATAAAAATAAGACGTTTACTTGTTACGGGTTTTTTGGTTTATTAATACTCCCATGATGACTACAGTTCTGTGGTCATCTGATAGCAACAAATATTTTCTGTACGCTATACATGCCCCATAAAGAAACGAGACGTCGGCTAAAACATCGAATACAAACATCATACAGATTATATATATATACACGCACACACACCCATTTACCAAGAACGTAAGTCTAAAGCTACATCTAAAGGCACAGAAATGAGAAGGCTTTAAGGGAAAGGAAAAATAGCATGGAAGCGCTGCTGTAAATAGAACATACTGGAAACAGTAAAAATATTTAAGGCACCTCGTCAAGACCTTAGTATTAAAGAAGAGGGTACGGAGACATGCAGACATAATTACCTTCTTTAAGAAACTGTGAGTGGATGACAAATATAAGAAAACAGCAGATCGCTGCTCCTGCTAGTGCCCATAGAGCTTTCAAGAGCTGCATCTCGGTCTGAAAACTCAGTAAATACCCAGAAAGTCACACAATGAATTTCCACAGCGATGCATCAACGCGTCCCTCTGTGCGCCAGGCGCGGCGGCTCCCGGCAGGGACCACACTCCCGAGCAGGGCGGGCGAGCCCGGGGCTGCGGAGGAGGGGCCGGGGCTTCACACCCCGCGCGGGGGCAGCGGCGGCGGCAGCGCCGCGCTCCTCTGGCCGAGGCGGCCGCCGCGGGGCCCCATGAATCAGCGCTCCGTCTCCGCGGGAGCCGCGCCGGC
>VZSF01004270.1:346600-463952 GCA_013398295.1 Chionis minor | reverse complement strand
TGCCGTTGGCAGCACCGCGGGAAGCTGCGGGCGGGAGGCGGCCGCAGCCCCGGGCGGCCTCGGCGGTACGGTACGGTACGGCCCGGCCCGGCCCGGCCCAGTACGGTACGGCCCGGCCCGGCGGAGCGTCCGCGCCCGCGGGGAGCTGGAAGTGCCCGTGCGCCAGGGCTGGCTGCGGATCTACCGGCCGCCCTCAGCGATAGGCGGTAACGCAGCGCTGGCCCCGCTTTATCCGGGATAGAAGTGAAAGCGAATCCATAGTTTTGAGCATACAAACCACCAAGTCAGGCAATAGTTGCACGCTAAGAGCTTTGTTTTCCTACCTCTTTGGTTACATGTTGGCATTTTTTTTTTTTTTTTAAATACTTCAATTATTTTCTTCATTTTAAAAACCGGGAGGGCTTCCAGACGCTCGGAAGGATTGATAAAAGACCAGTATTTTCGTTGGGCAAACATCTCCCTTGTTGATGATGATGTGTGTTAAGTTCATCCCTGCGCTTTTTAGGTTTTCACTGATAGCGCGGAGAAACATTAAAAACAACCATCTTTAGAATTTTCAACTTCACACAAATCCCCATAAACCCATTTATTGCATTTACTTACTATATTTGAAGATTACAGCAATGCAATGTTAAAGGAATGTCACGGCTACACTAGAGATATTCCGCTATAAATCTTTCATTCAGAAATGTACACTTTGGTGAGAAATTGGCCATGCATGGGCGCAGTTCAAGTTGGGGTTTGTTTGTTTATTTGTCTTCTGGGTGAAAGAAAAAAGCCTCAAGTAGCTAAGAAAATTCACACATTTCATACTTAAGCAAACAAACAAAAAAACCCCTGACATCGCAGCTTTTAAACCCACAGATAAGTGGATTTTAAAAGTGTCTCAAACCTGAACTTATACAGTCCAGGATAAGCAATGTGTGTCTTTCCATATGAAAATGCCAAGTTTGGAGAGGAATCCAATGAAAAATTTTAAATGTTCCTTTCCCTTTGACTAAAAGCATGTGAAGGCCCCCTGTGAAATGGGTCAAAATCCCCAAATTGCTTGCTTCTTTTGAGGTGCAAAATGATAGCCCTTCTCCCATCTTAAACTAGCGTTACTTCCTTGAGCTTCTGAATGAGACGAATACTCCTGGGCTTCCGTGGGCTTCGGATCAGACCCTTTTGTAAGCCAGACATCAGAATGCGGCACTGTGCTTCCCAGCCACAGGGGAGCCACTCTACATGCACACTAGTGTAAGTGGGAGCAAAATCTGGTTCAGCGCTCACACTGTACAGAGATATTTAGTCTCATAGCAACAAGGGATTCCAGAAGACTTCCCATTTGAGAGGACAGTGGTACCTGGCAACGCCGCTTGCTGTACTAAATATGGTTCAGTCTGGTTTTGCTGTTTTCTAAATAGCTTTGGACCTTTCAAATAGGGTGAGTCCTGTTCGAAAACATCCGTCTTCAATTTCTGCACTTGTCACCTCCATAAAGATTTATAAAATATTAAAGACATCTCAAGTTACCAGCCTAGACTTCTCCGGAAGACTTTTCTGAATAAATTCAACAGACAAAAATTATTCGCCCTTACCTTTCAGCCTATTAAGATCTGCATCCCCAACTAATGAAATCACACCCATCAAACAACTGCTAAGCTACTTAGGCCATGAGAGATTTACGGAACTATCTCACTGCGAATTTTCAGGGTTTTGCCAGAGCTCTGACCCTGTACATCTCCAGCAATACAGAGGCTCTGGTCCCAGCAGTAGCTCCGGCCAGGGAACCACTCCACAGGAACTCTCCTGGTTGCATTTTAATGTTAAAGGAGGGACGCTCAGCACCTGAAAGCTGGTAAAGGGCAGTGAGAGTGTTGGAAGACATTTCCAGTACAGTTGCAGCTGGGAAAAGTAGTGAGGAAGCGAGGAATGCATTTTTCTGATGATCAAGGAGCAAGAGAAAATGTGCATGAGACGTAAGTTCTTCTGAGAACATTCTTATGGGAAAACAGCCCAAAAATGAAGTGCATAATTTCCAAATGTCTGTTCTCTTTTGGAAATACAGCTCATTTGTTCTTTTTACCAAATTTTCAATCTAGTTCTACAGAATTACTAAAACGGGAACTCTGCAGCAAAGACAGCAGTCTTTGCTCAATTCTAGAGGTATAAAAATATTACCTATACTTTGCATTTAATTCTGTGAAAAGATTCCACCAAACTTTAGAAGATTTATTCTTCACTGCTGAGATATTTTATAAATAAAAACATGCTAAAATTCCTGGAACACAGTCATGTGCAGACTGTATTCCATATACCTATAACTAAGCCCTTAGTATTTTCAGTTGTGTCGAATGCTTTTTGCATAATTATTTTATTCCTGTTCATGCAATAAAACCTGAAATTATGCACGGCCAATGCAGATCTAAATGCAGCAGCACAAGAGATGACGTTAGCCCATTTTCACTAATGAATTTGGAAACTACTACTGGCTTTGAATCACAGAAAATAGAGCAGACAATATCTATTATTAGGTTATCTAGACTAAACCTTTGCCAATGCCCACCGGATTTCATTTTTGTTACTTTTGAGTTACTCAGGCAATAGTCTGTCACCAGTCACTGGAGGTGATTATTCCAGCCCAGTGGTTCTCTCAGCTGGAATGTTTCTCCTGATGCTAAGTTTAACATTTTATTTTGTTGAAATTCACCCAGTTCATCTTTCACATATGCCTGAAGTGGCATTATAAATCTTTTTCCATTTTGAATCTAACCAAAATAGATGATCTATTGAATATATAGTAATGAATACAGATGGATATATTTCCAGCAATTAGTTTTTGAGGCCTTTTTTGAGTATTTCTTCCTACTGTTCTCTGCATGAATGGCCAGTTCACATTTCTTTGCTACTGGGCTACTCGCAACTATAGGAGTCCTCAAAATTTTATTGCTGATCCTCAGCTGATGCTGGGCAGGTGCCACTGGAGTAGAAATTAATCTCTAAAGAGATTAATTAATATCTAAAGAGATGAATTACGTTAATCTCTGTTTGATGACATGATGCAGCTACCACAAGAACTACAAATACACATCCATTGGACCATCTGAAAGTTTCCCTTTCTTTTTCTTTCACTTAGACAATTAGGTGATATGTTAATATGTCTTTAATAATTTTTGACTGACCAAGCCCTGTTTCCAGTTCTTTATCCTCATGGCAGATGCATAAGGGGGATAGTGCAGCCTAGATATTTTAGAATAACCCATGTGCAATTTCCATGCTACAGTGCATCATGTCTGCTTAGAACTTCTGATGTATTTTTCTTTTTAAGCCATGTTTTTTCCTTTGGCTTTTCAGTTCTTTGCAGAACTTTGCTGTTCTTGTCTTCTTCCTACCGTCTTAGTGGCTTTCTATTCAGGTATGATTTTCTTCCTCTTTTCAATTTCTAGAGAAAGAACTATGCCAGCAGTTCATGTCGTATGGACAGTTGCCCGTTGGGAACTCCTGGCACTTTCTCCCACATAGCAGTCACCGGTTGGTAATAGCTTTTGGCCACTACTGACAAAGGCTGTATAGAAGCTGCCTAAGAAGAAGTGAAAGGTTCTCTAAGACCACTCTGATGCCTTGAACCACTGGTAAATTCCCCCGAAACACAAATCTGAAGTGCCACAATATGCCAATTCCAGATGCAACGGATCATATATTCAAAGTTTGCTCCTCTTTCCATGTTGTACTCACAGATCATCTTCCTCATAGCTGCTCATCAAGCAATCTCCTCTTACATAATTTAAATCTTTAGACAGCTCAATTCTGAAATGTTGCTTTTGTCCTCTTACATTTTACCTTGTACACTTAACCTGTTACAGGGAGCACCTAGCTTTGCAGTAGCTGCTCTGACACATTTAACAGCACAATTATAGATGACTTGGTAACCACCCATTGACTAAAAATAACCTGGCAACTGAAGACACGCTTAGGTATTTATACTTAGATATCCCAGAGGAACCCTTCACAGCTCCTGTAGCTGGGGGAAACATATGTATCTCACCAAATGCAGTAGGCTAGGAATCCTCAGGGGTGGGGGTGGGGGCACGTAGGGGAAGCAATAACATTGCACAGCTGACAGATTTCCCAGACAACACTCTGCCAGCTAATCCAACTCTTATTCAACGAGCTCCGCACTTAAGGTTTCCTACTGAGAACAATGACAGTACTATGACCTGGGGAATTTTCTAAATAGAAAAACCCCAATGCATCTGGGATTACAAAATTTGGAGCCTCGGAAAATGCAGCTCCTACACCGATAGTACTTGCAACCAGTACAGATCCGAGGGAACTAGTGCCAGGATGCATATGAGAAAATACATGAGCTGTAATGAATGAGCTGCCAATGAGGAGGGAGCCAGGGCAGCATATCCTGTGTGAAGAACCTGCAGTGCTGAAACTTATTCTTGCCTTCCAGAGTATGGATTTTTTTTNTTTTTTTTTTTTTTTTTTAATATGAGATGTACCAAGTTTTCACTCAACCTGTTCAGGAAGAAATGGTCTAATGTCTGAAGAAAGAGACATCAAAATTATGTGATTTAATTTCTACGATACATGCTTACATATGCTATAGCTGCATATGAATGGTTTTATATACTTGAGGAGAAAAAGAAACTCAGTATTGACAGAACCACACATGTCTTGATGGTGAACTTGTAATACTACAGTGTCTGTCTGTGCATCCTTTCCTACCGCCAAGTTTTTCCGGTTGGTTTATGGCCTTCATCTATTCTTGTTTTCAAAATACACCTTCATTCAGCTAAAAAGACCTGAATAGGTAGCAAGTTACATCCAGGAGAACTATTAATGTCAAAGAGAGAGTTTGTAAGGTCTCAAGGGCCTTTCTGCCTGCCTCCAGTTGTAAGATTATTGCCTTGAAATGATAATGAAGTGTTCAAAGTCAGGTTGGATGGGGCTTGGAGCAACGTTGTTTAGTGAAAGATGTCCTTGCCTATGGCAGAGGGCTTGGACTAGCTGATCTTTGAAGGTCCCTTCCAACCCAAACCATTCTGTGATTCTATGAGTCTATGGTAATTCAGAGAGAGCATGCAACTATTGAAACTCACAATTAAGACTGGTGGGCAAGGCATAGGCTTGAACGTTTCAAAGATTATAGGGCTGTTCACAAAAATCACAATGAAATTGAGAGGGCTTATCCTCATATTTTTACTTTTTATATATTTTAAGATCATCTGGATTTTTTAACACTTCTCAAAGTACAATTGTGTACTCCCATTTTAGAAAAAGGATTTGTATTATAATCAGGATGATTAAACACGTGAAATTAATGGAATTTAGTTATGGTCCATGGTTTCCAGCATCAATTACTGAGAGTCTAGCCTAAATGCACACCACTGAAATGGTGTAACATTCACTGAGTAAGTTCTTAACTGAAAATGAGACCTCTGGAGAAAGCCATGCTGAGTAAGCAGTGACTCTGTGTCAAATCACATCAAACCTTTACAGAATGGCCAATAGCAGCTTTGTATGGAAAAGTTAATAAGCCAATATATTTGGGGGTTTTGCTTCCTCCTCCCACCTTAGTGGAAGGGGAAAATAAAAAAAAATTCAAATTATCTAAGAGTGAATTATACTACACATATATACTCATACTCATACTACACAAACTCATATTCACTGGCAACTTAACCAATAAGCTCTTTGACCTATAGCTTGAGCTTTAACCAGAGAACTTACTTTACATTTATTTAGCTGTTGACTTTACTCCTCAAAACCTGGATATCACAAAAATTGATCAGGTGCTGAAGCCTGACCACAATGGACACTTTTAATTCTTTCCATTAGCAATTCTTACTGTAGTAATTATGAAAGGGAGCTGCAGCAAAAATGGAACAAACCAGGCACCTCCACACTTAGTTAGAAGAGGTTCTGAACACATAAGGAAGAGACAATGACTGCCTCTGTAATATTTGAGCACGTTGTGTGATATTACCAAGGGAAGCGGTAATCTCTGGTTGCTAATAAGCTAGTGGAGGGGAAACAAATATTTTTCAGACAAACGTTAAGTGCAGATGCTTTAAAAATTATTCAAAACCTCGAATAAGCAGTTGAAAATTGTTACATGCACAAAAAGAACAATTATTACATTTTCAGTATAAATTAAAATGGGTTTACCACTATGGCACTCTTCTTTTTTTTTAACCTGAAAACTCATGTTTTCAAAAGATCTACACCTGCATCAAACTGTGACATTAAAGGAGGCCCAGAATTTTGTATCTTAAGTTACTTCTGGGCCTGTGTTCAGGACTTCATTCCAAAATCTTGAATAAGTAAAGGAGAAAGTGGGTTTTATATTTAAAATCTTAATCTTAGAACAGAAACTGGTTTGTTATTCTGAAATAGAAACCAATAATTTTACAAGCCATTCATGTATAATATAGTCCACTAGTTCCTGATAGTAAAGAAAAAAAACAGTCTTAGCTAGTCTCTAGCCGTTACTAGATATGGCCAGTTAATTCTAAATGGTATAAGACATATTTTGTTCAGTAGGATGAAAATGGATTACTGCAAACTAATCTGAGATTTATTGCTGGACTCTGGAATTAACACACCGGAGGCCCATCTCTGTATACCTGGGGTAGGATAATGGCAGGAACTGCGGATTAATATAACCTTCCCTTGCATGCGCAACCTATTCTTTATTTGCTTGTCTGTTTGTTTTTGTGGGAATTTAATTTCTTCTGTTGACCAGATACATCAGGCATCCTGTAGCTTACCACAGTTAATGAAGTAGCCACTGTATAGCAGCTTTTCCCAATTTTTTTCTGAAAAGCGTATTTTTAAAAGGGAAAGAACCTCTTTGGTTTTGTTTTGAATTATGCTGTTCTAATAGGAACCATTTTTCTGCATGCTTACATTGCTTGAAAATAGAAAACTTTAATTACAGCGTGAAATGGAGCATCTAAGATTTTGGCATTTAACAAAAAAGCCAGATATTAAAATAGTACCCTTGGCACATGGGGCAGTGACAGTGCGCAGCCTGAACTAACTTCTCTAAAAATCCTGGAGACGTTGTAGCTGATTCAGCTGCATTTCAGCTGGATAAAACATTACGAGGGGCGTTACACAAACACAGTAAGAGATAGAACATCCTTCTCTACAGCAGAATAAACATTCTCCCCGGACACTGCTTAACCTTAACTAGAGGAGGAGTGAAGTGGATGACGGACCCCTCTTTGTGCCAGCTCCTGGAAGGTTTTAGCATCACACCTGTGCTGGACTGTCCCCATCATCACACCCATCAGCAGGCTTTTGAACAAGAAACAGAAATCTTTCTCTGATTTCTTCACTTAAGACACGCTCAGTGAAAGCCCGCACTGACACCCCATGTCTATACTGTCCGTCACGCACAGGTTCAAGTTCACTAGCCCGTATGTTTTTTGTTGCCTGTGTCCATATATGAAAGGGGAGATGAGTCATGATAACTAATTGCTCCTGACTGAGCAAGAGTGTATAAGGTAACGTGCAGATGGTAGCGATGATCCAGGAATTACGGCTTGAATGTGAGTTTAAGTCTTAAACTGGCATATTAGTGAAGCCATGCCCACAGAAAGAGCTTTGGCCTTCAAGCCACAGTAAAAATCCAAGTGTGGTTTACCTCACTAGTATACTAATATAATGGTAACATGATGACATTACATTAGTATAATATTATACATTGAATGGCTACTATAGCAAAAGTAGACACATCAGAAGTGGGTAATGACAAATCAAATTTTTTACGTATGAATTATCACAGACAGATTATTGTTTTCAATTTTTTTAAATACTTAGCTTTTTTTTTTTTTTAAACAAAAAAAAAAGTTTATTTGGTTTCCTTTAACATTTCAGAGGAAACTGGTATAGTGTATTTTGCCAGTAATACACAGAACAATAGGTCAGTAACACAGTTTATAAACTATATGCTCTCAATCCATGCCATAGTGCTTTGAGAATGTGTCAACACTCAGCGATTTCCTTACCCAGCTCAAAAGCATCTTGGAAGCACCCCGGGCAATGTCTCATATACAGCCATTGAGGGTTATCCGCTCCAAAATAGCTCTTATAATCTGAATGGAAGAACCATAAATGATTCAATTGAAATCACTTCTGAAAATGCAAAAGGAAATGAACACAGAATAAACTACAACATTAGGGGGTCTAACAACCCGCACACCTGAAGATTTAGGATTGAAGACTTCGGTGTTTCCCCTTAAAATAAACCTACTGTTTGTAACAGCCACTTTAAGATGCTGAGAACAGTAACAATAAAATTGACCTTCACTGATTTTAGAATAGTTTTTTGCATCATTTCAGATATAAGTTAACCAAACACATCCAACTGCATCTGACTTAACTGAAACTCTCTCCTTTTTCTCTTTGAAAGAGGTTAAGTATTCATATCTTCCCTATAAAGAAGATATAGTATAGTACATAGCACTTATCTAGTTATAGCCTTCATAGTAAAACCCTGTTAAATAAAAACTTAAAACTTAACGCCACCAAATGTTGGATCCACAAACAGCTTGCCTTATGGTTGGGGTTTTTTTTTCCTTTATGAAGAAACAATGCTGGATTTTTTTTTTTTTTTTTCCCCACAGGAAACTGATGGAATTCTATAAAACCAGAACAAATCAAACTCCCAAAACACATGACAATTACTTCTAGAAATGACGGACTAGCAAAAGACAGTGTACTAACCAGAATAATTGTTATGGTTAAAAAGGATATTTTAGATTTATTTTAAATGCCAACCACATTTTGTATTGTTTTCTTCTCTTTGCCTACACATAATAGATTTTTTTTTTCTTCCATTAGGAACCATTAGGTTTTAAAAATTTCTTTTTTTTTTCATAATCACTTCAGAACAATATAGAGGAGATATGAGAAGCAGGTGTGTGCTTTATGTAGTAAACTGAAATATCAGTATAAGCAAGATAACATCTAATTGTATATTAAGTGTAGTCTGAGGGATCAGCAAGGGAGAAGTTATTGTGTTGATGTAAACACGTGCAACTGGCATCAATCAGAAAGACGTGCCATAGGTGCGAAGGTGTTTATCAATAATGTTGTCCTAGCACAGTGGATAGAATTGGTATATCACCAGTGACCTCCTACTATGAGAAACAGCTGCAGTTTACTTTGCCATAAGGAAAAGGCCTTACCCTTTCCAGATTATGTACCCTGCTGCTTCTCATACGGAAAAACCTCCTCAAGAAGGCAGTCATTAAAACAGAGTCATGCAACTGCAATAGCTTGAGTAGGTTTAACTGTTTTCCTTTTCCAGATACACTGCCGAAGATGTGTATCTTCCTTTTGACAGACACAACATAGGACAAAAAATTTTGAACAGAAATTTGAATTTCCCATTGTTTGTGGTGCTCGTCTTTTTTAACTGGCTGACTATCAGAATTGAGTTTTGTAAACAGGCATCTTTTGGGTTTTTAAACTGTTTTTTTTTTACAACTATATTAGTCTTTATAATCCAAATTATTTTTTGTGTGATGCATACAGTGTATAAAAGATTAGTTTGACACAAAATGTAAAATATTTCCTATTTTTTAAGAAGATAAAAGTAATCCTTTGAGTTACATTTTTTCCTGAATATTTTGGTAGATAATTTATTGTCACTGCAGCAGCCTACTTTGAAAATATACTTGTATGGGAAATTTTTGGTAATGAAGGATTTTACCTAAAGAATGCCTAATAAATGGAAACATGAATAAACTAAAAGTTGAAAAGGCATGTTATGGTGTAAAACAACTGAGAGACAATAATTTTTCATTAACAATTGTTAATGAAGCTTCCTTTCCTTGACTTTATTAATCCTGCATCAAATTATATTATAAAATACAGAATTCTGATTAAGAATCCCCTAATACAGGTCCTGATTTACTGACAAACCGAAAGAAAAGATGGGTCTTTGCCTAAATCCAGAAAACAGGAATAATACATGAGGTTGGGAGCAGCCTGATGGTTGTGAATCCAATTTAAGATAAGGAGCTGATGCTTGTGGATCCTTTTGTAATAAGTTTGTACAACACTGCAATAGTGTACTTTACTTCTTTCTTCCATTTTTAGTCCTCTCCAGAGTAGTATATATGTATGTGTATAATAGAGGATAATAGCAACTCCATTCAAACCCCAATACTCACAGAAAGGAAAAATAAAAAAAAGAAAATAAAATGACACAGCTGTCTTCTCCTGTATGGTGAGGAAATTCTAACCATGGCTCAAAGCAATATTCATCTTGAGAAACCACCATCTTGAGAAGCATTTGCACTGTCACTCATATGGGAACTTAATTAAAAGCAGATCTATTCAGTACATATTCAAACAGCAACAGCAGAGGGATGGACTTCCCAGCAAACAAGCAATCCCATGAACCCCAGAAGAAATGAGGCCTGTATGTTTACAACTTGTAATTGGCCACAAGCTTTGATTTCCTATAGTTGGATATTTTTTAAGACCATGCCAGTTCTCTGCATTTAATACAGTAGGAGAGGACATAGCATTTATTCCCACCATTGGGACATTTACAGGGTCTCTGTCTTCTAATGATCACCTATTTTCATAAACAATTTGAAACTTATATTTGATACTTCTGTCTCTTGGAGAAATTTGGTTGAACTCAGCCCCCAAATTAAAACGTTTTACATGGAAGCACAACAGAGATCTTGTTTCCTGAGCCTTAAAAACTGCAGAACCCACAGGGCCCACTGACACTCTTCCAAATCTTTTACTTCCATAATTTGTCTGCTGACACTAGTTTCTGCAAATAAAAACCAAACAAGCCATAACAAAACAAAAGCTTTTATGAAGTCTTAGCTGCACCTGTTCCCCTAGGTTGGAAATCTCTCACCAACAAGTCCTCTACAAAGGTCTTGGGAAAATTGAATATCCTTTTTCTTCTCCTTGGTGCTAATGCTCTGAGCCCCATATTCCAATTTTAATACTGTACAGCACTCAGCAAGGCAAACTATCAAATCAAATTACAGTGGCTTACCAATTTACCTCCCATCAGCTCTAAAGCAATACCTTGTTAACCTGCGGTAACTGTGCTGTATGTCTGAACTGAACACGTATGAGTGAAGGTTATTTCAGAAAGAAAGGACAGACTGAAAGAGCAGCTTTTATCCACAAGGGAAAAAAATAGGATAGACATTTAAGCAAACTGTTTAACTTTAAAGGCAATTAGGCAATGGAATGGCTTGCCTGAGGAGGTAGTTTAGACAATGTAATGAGAAGTGCTTAAAATAGAATAAACTATTTGCGAGACAGATATAGATGTAAATAATCCTCCATGTTTGGAACTGGATGGATCAGGAGAGGTATCTTTTCTGTTCAAATGTCTGACTATAAAAATTCTATTCTCTTTCCTTGGGAACAGCTTTCAAACTTATGACTGTTTACACCTGTTCTGAATACTAAAGTGAAACTGCACTCCAAAAGGCAGTTTAACCTCACTGTATCATTATAAAGTAGATTTATTCATAACATGAATCTATGAAAAAACTTCCAGCAAAAAAGTCCTTAGTCAGGGAGATGCACATTGTTGCAAAAATGGATTGTTTTTCTAAGTGCTTATATGGCCCCATCGCTATAGTATCCCAGCGCCTTACAAACATTAATGAATGTATTCTCACAACACCCCTGGGAGATAGAGATAGCATTATTAGCTAATGCACAAAGAGTAGCTTGTCCAAAGTCACACAGAAAGTCTGTGGCACAGCCAAGACTCAAAACTGATTTCCTGCCCACTGCCGTAACCATGACTATATTCTCCTGTCCATATACAGCATTTCAAAATATGTTACATATAACCTCAGATCTTTACACAATAAGCCTTTCTGTTCAGCTGTAGATCCAACCGCTGACTTAATAAATAAAAATAACTTTGTTTATCGGGAAGCTTCATTACGGCAACAAATTTGCAGGTTACTGAAACAATGACAGTTATATGGGCCATAACCGGTTCTGATATATGACAGCAATGAAAGAGAATTCCCCCATCGTCACATTCAGAACAGGAGGCATCATATCCAGAACATGATTTTGATACCAAAAATATTTTCCTTCAGATAACGTAAAGTGTTACATTATACAGAGGAGTCTGGTTTTGAGAAAAAGAGGGGGGAAAAAAAAGAAAAAGAAAGGCTAGCTGTATTCCTACACAATTCCTTTTAGATAAACTATTTCTGTAATAAGACTTATACAGTATCTTCAGTTTCAGTGAGTTCAAATCTGGAGGACAGATGCAGTAAGCGTATTCACCCCTGAATATCAGAGAACAGAATTTGGCTTATAAATTTAATATTATAATCATGAAAATGAATTATATTTATAAATATATATATAGTTTTGCGGTCCTTTAGATTCATTTGAATGAATGCAGGGATCTGATCAAATGATAACAGAATTCTTCTGAATCAGGAACACAGCAACTTGTCTTTCATATTGGCAGAGGGGAAGCATAGGCATTACATTTTTCCTCATATGCTGAACAATTAAAAAAGAGAAAATAGAGGACAGCTGCATAAATAATGGAAAAGGGTAAGGGTAGCAAGGTGTAGTAGATCATAAAGTGAATAACAATACAAAAAATAAAATATTGTTGCAACAAAGTGAAGTATAATTTTGGAATTCATTGACAGAAACAAAAGACAAGGTAAGTGGTGTCTCCTAAACTTCACTCCTGAAGTTCCAACAACAGCATTTTTCTCAGTTTGTGGCTTCATGTTTTAGGAAACATGTAGATAACTTAGACCTGGTTTTAATTACAGCTACCAGTATGGCAAAAGGGATTTACATTAGATGCTAACTGAAAACAGCCCAGCTATCAGGACAGTTAAATGATAGAGCAGATTATCATTGACAGGGAATCCACATTTCAACATGTGTTCAAGAGCAAGTTAAATAAATATTCATGAGGGGTGACCCTATTTCACATAAGAGGATACACTAGATTGTATCCTCAGATCCATTTCAGTCTAACATACACATTTAATCACTGTACAAATAGTACAAACAGCTATTCAGATCACTTATCCTCCAAGAACTTATCCTTCTAGAATCCTTTATTCTCGCCTTTTCCTCTCCCTCTCTCCCCTGCCTCTTTCTCTCTTATTCTCCCTTTCTCTTTCCCCTTCCTTTCTTCCTTTCCTTTCCTTTCTTTCTTTTTCTTTCTTTCTTTCTTTTCTTTCTTTCTTTCTTCCTTCCTTCCTTTCTTCCTTTCTTCCTTCCTTTCTTTCTTTCTTTCTTTTTCTTTCTTTCTTTCACCCCTCCCTCTGTTCTTTCTATCTGTTTTTAAACTGACACATCCCTAGTCGGACTGGAAATTCCTTAGGTGTCTACCTTTAGCAATTTTGGCATGTTACAGAACATCCTATTCTGAGGGACCAGATATCTGTTCCCTGTAAGACTATGTAAAGATCCAAATTTAGATAAAATATGATTTAAATTCCTATCATACCTTCCCTACAGGACCAGAAAACTTCAATGACTGGTGACTTCTGGGTATTTTTTATTATCATTTTTATTACCATTGAGTAATAGAAAAATTATAAAGATAGACTGTGCATTAGCAAAATTATCAGATCAGAGAAACAGAGACTCTTGCTATTGAAGAGCTTAGGTGCTGAGTTAGGTTGCAGGAATAGCTTTTAATTTTCTCTCATTCAGGTTTTTTTGCCTATTCCTCCACGCTACCTGCTTACATGCAAAAACACACTCTGATTCAATATGATGAGTATAGATTGTTTTCTTTCATAAAAGCCAACAAAATGTCACATGAAAGACAACAAACTGATGTCCTGTACTATCACTTTGTCTTCTTTCATTTCTTTTGAGACTGTTGAAACCGGGACTGGATGGAGATAACGGGAACTGCACTCAAATAAAAGAATAACAGGATTATGTAGCTCCTAGTTCCAGGTGGGACGTGGAGTTTAAACAGTCAAACAGGACTGGAGGAAATGTTTTTAAGGAAAGACTAAAGGAAGACTTTAAACTTGGAGGACCTTATTGGAGATATAATCCTCTCTGGGACTGCTTTGTAAAAATGAAATCAAACCATATTATCTGGTTAGAACAGGTCACTGTATTCTTCATTGTAGTTTGTCCCCAGAGATAGACAGCTGACTGGGAGAAACTATTCAGTTATCTGAAATTATACAAAAGCCATAATAATATCAACAAGTGTATTCTCACTATGTGAAATGGCAACCTACATAGCAGCACTAAGGAGTATGGTCCCTTATAAAAACAATTCATATTCACCAGAGTACAGTTTATTACAATGGATATATATATGTGCATTTTAGAAGTTACTGTAAAAGGATTCATTAAAAAAAAAAAAAATATGCGCCATTTGGCAAGTCCAGAAGTGCACACATGGAGCAAAATCCTCACTCAAGGAGAAAATGAACCTTTGTCTAGAATGCGGAGGAACCTGCAGGAAGCTTTTCAGAAAATCTGGAAAGACAGACTACTGAACCTAAAAGCGGGTACCAGAGAGCCCACTTACAAGATGTTAGCAAGGGCCCTCTGCTGTGAAGTTTGTGGAGTGCCTGGCCAAACACTAATGAAGAAAGCCACAGGAATCCCATACTGGAAACTGAAATTTAAGCTGTTAAATATGAACATACGGAGCTAGGCAAGCTGTAGAAGTCCCAGCTACTTGTGATGGTTTAGACAATAGCACTTGTCGTTCCTCATAGGCAGACGATACCAACAAAAGGAGTCTCAGAATCGTGTCAGTTAAATGGCTTCACTTAAAATGGACAACCACCATCGACATAACCAGCAAAGGAAATGATGAGGACTCAGTGAACAAAGAAAAATGATAAAATGTTACTTGACATTTGGTTATGAACAGCGTTGTGCTAATTTTACCAGGAGCTAACAGATTGTCAACAACACAGAGAGGTAAGATCTTAGAGACCGGCACGAGCAAAGCAAATGCATTGTCTCTTGTGAAAGGTCTCGCTTACACTGCCTGCATTGATAATCTCCAGTCTAGCAAATGAATTCTAAAAGATAGTCAGAAATCTAGTTGTGGGGTGGTTTTTTTGTTGGTTCTGTTTTGGTTTTTCTGTGTCTGTGCTTGAGTATGGGAGAGCACAGTCTTCTGACTTTCGCTCAGAAAACAAAGGCCCAATGAATGAGAAAAATCTGGGGGATTACTGGTAGCTATCACATAGGAGCTCCAGTGAAAACATGAGGCTGCCTCACATAGCCTCATTTCACTGTGAAATACAGATAATTTCCTCTAATTTAATAGAACCATAGAATCACAGAGCAGTTGAGGTTAGAAGGAACCTCTGGAGATTACCTAGTCAAATCTCCCTGATCAGAGCAGGGTCAACTGGCGATGCAGGTCACTCAGGACTGTGCCTGTTGGGATGCGGATCACCTCAACCTGGGTGAACAACATGTTCCAGTGTTCAATCACAGTTCAATTACAGTTTAAAAACTAAAAAAATTAAAAAAAAAGATTTTTCTTATGGTTAAGTGGAATTTCTTGTATTTCAATTTATGCCCATTGTCTCCCGTCCTGTAATAATAATTTAGGCAAGGCTTAACCAAAGCTTTGGCAAAACAGAAGAAATCAAAGTTGATAGTAAAACTTTTATGTAAGTCAAATTGTTGGGTCTTTCTTGAAAGGCAGGATACTTCATATCACATCTAGTATCAATTTCAGTGAACTAAAAAGATTTAATTGCACTGTCTGTGGTTAAAGAGTCATAATTATGCTCATACGTATGTGCAGTAATATATGTATGATGGCATAGTTCAGTCTTCAGGAAAGAGTACCACAACAAAATAACTGGTGTTAGTCTCAGGAAAGTAATGCCTATCCATCTGTTTCCATGAAGATAGTGCTACTTTGCCTTGTCAGATACACCCTAAGGAAATCAGTGAATAATTCACTCACAAGATGGAAGCCCAACTGGAACCCAACAGACAGAACTATGCCTCTCATATTCAAGTGGTAAGCATACAGACTAAACTCTTATGATCCCGTTTTCCATCCACACCACAGTGGATGTGGACCAACAAATAATTCAAATTGAAGCCAAGAAGCAGGATAAAGAAAGAATGCAATAACATGCCCTTGTTCATGTTACTCCACTTGCAACAAACGCTACACCGTAACAGTAAGTGAAACCAAGGAAATTGCAGCATTATTTATAATTTGAAAGGACAAAGACGTGAAACTTTCATTTAGAAGTTTATAATTCTGGCATATGGAAAACAACACACTATTAGAAGTATTTAAAAAACTAATTCTTACTAAACACTGATGAAAAGAACTGCAACTTTTATTCAGGAATTTCAAATATACAAGGCCAAATTTTATTCTAAAGCCTGTTTCTGTACTAGCTCCTGCTGAAGCTTAAGTGAAGGCAGGTCCATGTACTAAGCAGAGAACCTGGTCACACAAGGTGTGATAGATACTTATTTTAAACATTTTCAGGACAATTTGAGCTCCAACATTTAAGGCCACAGAGAGAGCTAGTAGCAGAGTTAGATCAGAATTCTTTATGTCCCTGCACATCAAGACATCATTCCTGGTCATTAATTAGACAATTTTGCATAATTATAATAAAAAGCCTTCTTTGTCCTTAATAAGCATATCCTCACATTTATATGTGTTAAAGTACTTAATTTAGTGTGTATTTCAGACAGTATTTCTCATGTTTACCTCCAGAGCAAAGTTTGCGTGTTTGAGAGGTTTATTTGCTTGTCTTCTAAACTGAAAAGCATATGTATAGCATATGAGAAGTGAAAAGGTCAATAGGTTTTTCAAAGTTTGCTCAAAATATCAGAGATTAAATTCCCAACGAATGGGTAAATGGGTAAGGAAAATTAAAGCAAAATGTTCATTGTGAGTATAATTCTGCTGGTTTTGTTTCATTCAATTAAAGCCTAATAGTTCGAACTATTCATCACTACTGAGTAACGTGACAGATTAAAATCGTACTGCATGACATCCCAAAACGAGGGATTCGCGGGCAAGCTGAGGGGCAATACCACATCATGCTATAAATCAATGCAACAGCTTAAACAAAAAAACCCAAAAAAAACCAAAAACCAAAAAAACCAAAACTCACAGGGAAACAAACCAATACTCAATATCTCAGCTTGCTGCCTCTCCTAAGCGTTACAGGAGAAAGGACTTTATCACAGCCCTCCTAAAGGAGAGGTTTCCATGACATCAGAGGATGTGGCGTATTCCTTAAGGAAGAAAACTATAAATAACCGTTTATAATCAATAGGATTTGTTATAAATGCAGTGTTGAAACCTTCCAGCTGGTCGTGTCTACCCGACGATGACGTTCGAGCCAGCAGGTTCTCGGCGCAGCGCGGCGCCGCGGTGCTGCCGTGAGCTGTCCTTTCAGCACCACACCCACCGACCACGAGCCATCGTGGAGCTACTTAAACCCCTCCAACTAACTCCAGCGGTTAACTACTTCAGGAAACAAGAAGAGAGCTGCCACCGCTTTCAGACTCTAGAGATCTATGCTAAAAACACACAAGTTAAACTGATCAAACCGAGATTGGAGTTACACATACGTAGAAGTAGTCATTGACGATGAACTAAAACACTGGTAATTTTATAAACCACTGATTTTGTAGGAGACAACAGAGAAATTCCTTAAAGCTATGTATTTGTTAAATCTACATGTGTTTGAAAATCCTGTAAGAGTCGCAAAGCAAGAAATCATTTCAGCTCAACAACTGAGCATGCAAAATAGAATTCCTTTAAACAACCAACTGATTATACCGAGTTGCACGTTATAAAAATTCATTCTTTATAAAGGCGATAAGTGCAGATTTTCCTTCCAAAAACTTTGTGTCTATGTGACAGAAAATTTCTTCTCTGTAACCACTAATAAGATCATCTGCAGCAACATCTTAGTGAATAGAAGAAAATGGAAAAAATATTATTAGATTGTAAATCTACTACCTTTTTTTATTTCTTCATCTTTTTTTCCTTTGGGTCAACTATGCACATACATGACAAGACGAGATTAAAAAGTCTAGATTTAAAACCCGCCCTAACTCCGCATTAAGACTCTACCTTGACCATAGAAATTGTTCCAAAGTTATTGCCGCCTTCTGTTGAATGTTTATACCTATAAACACTCCTGCAAATTTCAGATGTAATTGAAGTATAATAGTTAAAACAAATTATGTTTACTCCCTTTTGATATAATGAAGAGATTGTTCATGCTGGAAAGTTCAGAACTCCACCTTGTGGTGATAATTTTAACTGTATGTTGGAAACGGGAGAAGAAAAGGAACACTGAGATGCAATCAGCAAAAGGACAAAAAATTCAGGTGTGAACTATGGTGAGCAAATTCTGTGGAAGTTCATTTGGAAAAGCTTTCAAATTCACTTAAGACATGTGAGGCAAAGCAAAACCCTAGAATGTTTTCTTTATTTTGGGAACAAATTTGCAGAACAATGTAATGTGTAATATTCACTGCAAAGATACATAGGCTTCCATCACTGCTCCACTTTTTCCATCAAGCCAAATGACTGAAAGTTAGCACATATATATATATATATATATATCTCAACANTGTTGTAGATTTTTTTCTTAAGCTACAGTAGGTTCTTGTTAGCACATATATATATATATATATATATATCTCAACAGTGACCGCTCTATGGGTTCCTTTAGCTTTCTTCCAGCACCAAATACTAAGCATTCTGCCGGACTTCAATTGTTTAAGGAAATCCAGACTGACTGTCTCCCACCACAGACTGCAATAAATAGCAGATAATCAACAACACAAATTCAATCAATGTTCATTTATGAAAAGCAAATACTCTGCTAGTAAAATATCCATCCTCTTTTATTACTAAAACAATATGAAAGGAACAGAGGATCTGGAAGCCTTCTCCAACCTGAAGTACAATTATCATAGAATCAGGCTGAAAAATGCATATGCATACATATAAAAGCCTCAATCACTGTCACTTTCTTCTTATGGTTATGAAAAAAAACCCAAAAAAACCAAACGCCCCCAAAACCAACCCCCCTCAAAAATGATGTTTTCATTTATAATGTGGTGGTTTAATTTTTCATTATGCTATAGAACAGGAGGCTTAAGGGTGACAAGCTGGCCAAGAAAGTTAATATGCAAAATTCCTACAATTCTATAGATTTATTGGTTTGTTTATTTTGGAGAAAGCACCACAGATTTTGGGGATCCCCCTTTTCTTTCACTACACTGCTGAGTTGTGAGCATCATGTGCTCTACTGCTGATGTATCTCTGCAGAAAACAGAAACTGAATTAGCTCAGCTACTAAAAAAATAAACCAAAATACTACAAATTTGTCTGCTAATACCATTTTGTTTGTTTGCTTGCTTGCAGTATTAGTTTAATTCATTTACATGAAAAAAATCACTGTCATGCCAGAGCAAACTCTTTTCCTGAAGAACAGGCCACTATTTGAACCTCTTCAGTCACAGAAATGCTTGAGGTAAAAAAAAAAAAATTAATCTAGGCTGCCAGGGACCCTCAGCTTTTCAGTTTAAGTAGCAAACCCCCATTCCCAGCCATACACGCCTTCATTCACAGAAGTATCAGTGTGTTGCAAGAGATATGAATAGCTTTATGTATCATCACATGCAAACTGAAGGAGAAGACCTCATTAACTATTCCTTTGTGTGCATGTCTAAGCCCTCATACACCATCAGGAGTCTCCTGCAGAAGGACGATACAGATAGCAAAGTAAAGACACTCTGCTAATCGTCTTACAGAAGACGTTAGAAAGAGAGTCTTAAAAAGAAGTCTTCCTGTGTTTACTGTATATCAATTCTTTGTCTCCGAACAGCTCACAATAAAAGCAATATCTGCATGCAAATACTGAGCACCCCTGGAGAAGATACCATTTCAGAAGACCACTGCGTAAAGCTTGAAAAACATGGACCAAACCTTTTCCTCAAATAAATTAGTCCATACTTGTCCCTGAAATATACTCTCATGCAACACCATGTGAATAGACTCTTTAAAATGAATCCACTTCTACAAATAAATGTACACAAACCAAACACATAACCCACATATACACTGGTACGTACTTATTCTGACATGAAACTAGTAGCAAAAGCAATAAATAGCTTACTTACAAGGGTTGCATACAATTGCATGACAGAAAAAAAGTTATACCCGCCAAAGGACAGTCAAATCTATAAAGCAGCTATAAAGAATAGTAAGCTTTTATTAGTTTTTAGCATGGCTGCCTCTTAATGAAATGTTGCTATCATTATTGTGTGCTACACAAACAAAGCAACAAGAATGAAAGCCTGCCAAAGGAATGCATGCAATTGCAGCAGAATTCTGCAAGACAATAAAGGTTTTAGTGGAAGGAATTAAATACTTTTCTTATCTACCTTTGGTTCCTGTAATGACCAATTCACACTACCTTGAAGCAGCTGATTTCAAACTGAGCTCAGTGCATAAATTATTGAAACATAATAAGACATTTGGCAACATGGGCAGGCACAAAAGCGCATCATACCAACACCTCTCCAAACCCCAAACATGTACATTTGCACTTTCATGTACATCATTTGCCAGGCTCATAAAAGGTTTCCTGGATCTTCTCTCCTTTCAGTCTCACCTTTTCCCCAGCAAGAAGCCCTCTCTGCTGCCCTGAGAGTCCTATGGCCGACTCTGCCCACAGAGCTCGCCCCACAACAGCAAAGGAGACACAAGTTTCCTTTGGGACTTCCACATTTCTGTATCTTACTTTCTGAATTTACAAGCTCAAAATTCACCAGATACCCATGTATCTTTTCTACATTTTATGCAGCATTCTCTCTGGTGGCAGAGAATAGCAAGTAAACCTTGTGCTGCGTTATTACCTTCTTGGCTGTGATGGCTTTACATAGCTTGTAAATGTATTATTTTTATTTCAGTATTTCAAATGCCCACTCTTAAGAATGTTTTATGTGCGCACTGTGTCTGTGACAGTACTTACTTTTTATTACAATTTTTATGATACAATGAGTTTTAGAGAGGGAATCCACTGGCAATAATTTAGGGCCAATTTCTGAGCGAGAAATTCTTTTCTCAACAAGCTTAGCCTACATGCCTTTATCACTGCCAAGTTCCTACAAGATACAATTATCAGAATTCACAGAAACGGTTGCTTTCATTGGTGTAATTGAGTATGGACTGTCTGTAATTATAGATTTTCTTCAACCCAGCGAGATGTTTTTTCAGTTTCTCAGGGATTCCACTCACCTGCTAAGGACCAAGGAGCTCAGCTGAGCAGTGTCCAGGCACCTTCTACTGTGCTGACCTCAAGTATTGCTCCTGCTCTGGTACTGTCACTTGCTGACTGTGAGATGCTGCCCTTGCTCACTCTCTTTCTGCAAAGCCACCATTTATGCTGCACGCAGCACCATCAGCCAATGTTACTGACAATCCCTTACATTGGGAAAAAATATAAAAGTAGTTAAAGAAAATATACTTTACAGTAGAAATTCCACTGGAAATGGAAAAGAAGCCCTACAAAACTAAACAGAAAAAGGTCCTGTAAGCAGAGATTATGTTTCTTGAACAAGAGAAATTAAGAAATTCTAAAAAGCAGATATATAAGGAAAGCATCTTAATAAGGCTTGTGCAATAAATTCCAAACAGTGTTTCTGGTGAAATAAATACTACTTTCACTTTTACATTTTTAGAGAAACTGTATGGCTTTCTCAATGACCTTAAGTTGCACTGCCTACTAGAGTTCTCCAGTAGTATCCTTGTTAGAATCTGTATATTCTATTGTGAACTACAGTGAACCATAAATCAAGTCCACAAATTAGGATAATTAGCTATATCAACACATAGGTTATTTGCACGTGATTATCCACCGTTCTAAGCTAGTCAGGATAACTATTCACACTGATGAGATTTTAAGTTCAACACTTTCAATTTAGTATTTGTAAGTACACACATGCAAAATTTGTTAGAACATGTGGCGCTTCATATGTTATGTTTGTTTTCCAAAGACCAAATATTTCTAATTTGTCAAATATTTCTGATATATATGGCTACAGTCATAGGTACCTTTCCTTTCTGTGAAAAAATACAGGCAATAAAACACAGCAACACATTAGACTACTATTCCCAATGCAGCTTCATTCAAAACCTGGAAATTTAGATGTTTTTCCCTTTAAAAGATGGTATCTCATCAGACCAACTTCTCACTTGAGTATGATATCATTTCCAAGAAGCAGTAAACATTCCTGCTTATGGACGACAACTTTAAAATGACTGACACTGTAAAATAGCTTTATTTAGATTTAAAAGAGCAATCACAGAAACCAACAAACAGGTTAACTACAGCTGTATTTTTTGAAGTATTTCAGAATTTTTATATATATATATCTATCTCTCTCTACACACACACACTATATATGAATATACAAAGAAATATTTTTCTTTACAGAAATTTCAATTATGTTTAAAACCAAAGCAAATTAAGTGCCAACTGAATCCAAATAGGATAATCAGATAATTTACATGCTAGTTTAGTAGTTTAATGTTGAAAAAATAATAATCTGTTTTGAAGATCGTACTTTGATTGCAAATGATATAATTTATGGCCATTCATTTGACTTAAAATCTGGTTTAATCTTATTATCTTATTAATCTTATTAATCAGATATATGTTACAGATATATGAACTGTAATATATTTTTTGGAGAAAAGTAAATATGTCTCAACTGAATTTCGATTTCCAAGAAAAAATAATTTCTCATTTTCTTACTGGTTTGGTTAAACTAACAGTATTTATGTGAGAAAAATGTGCCAATACGGAGTAGAATGCTTTTTTTTTCAGCAGAAAATTACTAAGCTTAGTACTACAAAACCACAAGTAATGCACAGAAAACCTTATTACTTCCAGGAAAGGAGAAGGAGGTATCAGAAAGTCATTTGAAAATGTCATGGGACAGTGTAGTACTGATTGCTGCATTTACAGTAATTACAAAGGAAATGAAAATAAAAATCAGCAACTACAGACCTTCTCAAACATTTAAAATACTCAAGATGAAAGGATGGATCTTTTGACAAGTTGTTTTCTGGCTTCAGACAAATTCCTGTCTTCTCAGTTCTTCTCACTACCCTATTATTCCTAACTTCAAGTTATCCAACATTTGCTCACAGGATTTTCTTAAGTCCCCAGCTCTGCAGTAAAAATAATTAGGCATAAAAAAACCCCATATACTCTGAAGGGTAGTTGTCATCTGTCAATTGTGCAGGCACAATATAAGCACAACTGTTTCCAATTTGGTGCCTGGCTTAAAGCAGATGCAAACATTCCATTCGTGGCTGTTGGCAGAGGCAGGGTAATAGACAGTATCTAACATCTACTGCTGTTAGCAATGTGCCAAAACAGAATTCTGCACAAGAAGATGTTACAATTCTCTTTGGAAATACAAAATCCGAGGGAAATCATTCCGGTACAAAACAGCACTTATTCATAAAATATATGTACTCACTAAAAAAATCTTTTGACTGTTTGGCTTATATTTATAAAAGGGTCATAAACAGTGTTTTATTCACATTCCAATTGTTTTTAAAAAAATTATCAATTTTCCTAACTGCTTTAATAGCATTGACACTGCGTTGATGTCCAGTAGCTGCTATCTAAAATACCCACTACAAAAGCACAGTAATAGAGAGGGAAATGTGGAATTTTGTACATCAGTGAACTAACTAACAATAGAAGACAACTTAGGAAATATAACTTAGGAAATATAATGGAATGTAACTTCCCTGCCTTTACATGCCTTTTATGTATTTGTATTATTTAGAAGAGCATTTTAATGTAAAAAACCCCCGAACTTTAGACAGGCAATTGTAATTCATATTTTCAGATAAGCAACTACAGGAAACTCAAATGCCTCCTAATAACGTACACAGCTCCTAACTGTTCAGCTGAATTATAGGAAGACAATTGAGGTTTCACATCTTAAAATGGGAAGTGGCAGGCTAAGTGAAACAGCGCTAAAGATACAAAGCTTACTGAGGCCTGAACTATAGAGAGCAGTATATAAGGTCTTCTCAAGGAAGTTGTGCAAATAGGGTGATGTGACAATAGAAGTGTACCCAGCTCCTAGGTCAGTACCGGAATATCTCCAGCATAGGTTACAACACTACAAACAGAGTTCTCTGTTAATTGAGACCTCTCTCACATGCATTTCTTGCCATTAGCTTACAGACTCAAACACTGCCTGCTGGTTTATTTGCAGGGCAGAGTACTCAGTAGTCCCCAGCAATAATGAGACATGAAATACCATTTATCATGCAAACAGTAACTAGGCAAATATTGGTAGTTTTCAAAAGCAATTTCTGCTTACACCATCAATTCTCCTACCCCATCAACTTCTAGAGAACCTGGAGATAAAAAAAAAAAAATCATGAAAAATTATATATGATATTATAAAAAGCAAAGTTTACTTACTTTGTGGTTATTAGCCTGGATAACTTTGCCTAATCTTTTGGGGCAGATGTTTTAATTTGTAGAAATTAAAAAAGCATCTTAATATAACCACCAAAACAGGGATTACTGGGGGTATTATGGCAGTTGACAAAATCCTGGTGACTTGCGGGAAGTAGATAGGGACCAGCTATTCCTTGTCTCCTCCGGTACAAGAACTTTGGACTATCAAATGAAGCTCCTGGCAGCAGTCATGCTGGAGGGAAAGAAAAGTATGTGGTTCTCAACACAAGTAGACCTGTGGAACACCTTGTGATGTTGTGGATGGATTCAAGAGAAGACAGGGCAAGTACGAAGCAGAAAGTTTCACTGAGACTTACTAATGTGACAAAACACATCAGGCTCAGGGAAACTGCTAATCTGGGGAAAGGTGGAAGAGTTGTACTGGGAAATACTATATATGCTTGTCTTGTTTTTATTCCTCCTGAGCACTGACCTACGAGTGCTGTTGGAGATAGGCCAGAGGAGGAGATAGACCATTGCGCTGAGCCCATACAGTCATTCTTAGGTTCTTATATTCTTCCTTAAAAGCATCTATTTTCTTTGCAATAAATAAGGTAATGAAATAAAAACCCCACAACATTTTCCTTGACATTTGCATGTTACCACTTCAATGGTCTCAATTCAACAGACCACATTTAAGAATTATTGCTTATTAGTATTGGTTTAGGATGGCCACAACATTTTGTCAGCACATTTTCACTTTTATTAGAAATATGATCAGTGTCATAATGGTTCTGGTTGCAAGTTACTGACATATTTCCATACAATTCTTCTCACTATATATTTTCATTAAGTCTCCGATGTCCCTATAAGGAAATGCCATCAAGATGCAGCAGCATGGAAGCCAATGGTGATTTCATACTGGAGAACCACACTCATGTCCTTTTGTGGCCTTTTGCAGTAAGCATCACACTAAAAAGAATTCTTGGCATTTAAAATCCAAGCCAATTTTTTACTGCCACTTTCACTCACCTTTGATAAATTAAAAAAAATAGAGACCTCAAAGTAGTTGTCATCCAAGATCAGATGTCGGCTTATGGTATACATCATAAATTATGTTTAGCTGACTCTTGACATTATGAATGCAATGGAAGTTTCAGGGTGGTGCACAAGGGGTGTAAATCAGTTCTCCAGTAAAAAGATCATTTTCTGTAATTTGAGGCATGCAATTTTGTATTATTGGAAAGAGCTAACATTGCTGGTATCTATTCTCTGATTTAACTCTTTGCTAGTTTTCATTTGAATGCAGAACTCCCTTCTATAGAAGGCAGCTTTTAAAATATGCATTTTGCATTTAGACTGTCAGATTATCTACTTTCCAAGTTTTCAGCTATTGCTGAATTTAGGTTGCGTCATTACCAAGATGGAAATTTATTTCTTCACCACTGTGTAAGATGCAGCTTTTGTTATTGCTACTACATTCACATCCTAGATGCCAAGAAATTTTAGTTTTTAATAATCCTGAGAAATACAGTGTAGGTTTATGATTAGTCAAAGGTCTGTTAAGCAGTTTCAGCTCACTCCCATGTCCTCACATTCAACAGATCATTTCCATGCGTAAACTGTTTACAGTACTTCAAAGAGGATTTGTGACATTTATACTTTGTTTTCAAAGCATTAACTATACCTATAGATTGTTCCTAAAGAGAAAATAAATTTTGGATTTCAGCAATTGATGCTGTAATATAATAGTTCCAGCAATTAATACGTTAGGCTGTTAATGTTGCTTTCAAACAAAATGTAAATGCTTTAAAAATGCTGTAAAATAACGTAAACAGCATTTATGTAAATTAGAACAAAGTTGTTTTACATTACACATTTACAGTAAATACACATTGTAAAGATAAATGCAAAAAGAATATTCTTTTCGAAAATGTTAGCTTTTACTATTAAAAAGAAAATATCATTTAGTATTTAAAATGTTTCTATGGGTGGATTCTATACTTTGGATGGACTGAATAAATTCAAATGGATGTTTTCTAAAAGTTAACAAGTGTATAAATAAAAGAAATAAATAAACTGACCCATATTTTGCATTTTCCCCAGAGATATATCCACCAGATAGAGCAGAAAGGTGGCAATCTGAAAATACATTGTTACATATGCCTAACGATGCTAATGTTAAGTGTTTCAAAAATTGCTAAGATTGAAATTTTGTTGAAGACATTTGGGAATTATTCTTCTTTGGTAAAATTAATTAAATTAGGAACATTAGACTTTCATAGTACAATAGAGAGAAAATTTATTATGAGGAAGCTCTCTACAACGAGTTTATTTAGGAGTACCATGTGTCAGATGGTACATATTCAAATAATTTTATTCTTTAAACAGATCATATATATCCTTCCTCTATGGGTCATAATGAATAAGCAATAAATTATTTAAATACACTTATTTTTTAGGGGTTTATTTGATTCATTTACACAGAGTGACTCAGAAGAACCCAGAAGAATTCTCCCTAGAACAAGATCTAAACATCTAAAATTTAATTAAATCGATTTATTTTTAGTAATGTATAATGTAACCTAACCTCATTAGGATATTTGCCCATACCCGTATTTCGAAGATTCCTTTCCATCCTTAGTTATCCTGGCTTAGGTCCACGCTGCCTGTGTGTCTCTGAAGAAGATGAAAATACTAGACTGAAGAGATTGTATTCTTTGTCATATAACCCATCTTTGTGTTTACAGCATTCATACTGGAATTGTGAGATGGGTTTCCATCTCTCCTCAGCTCAGAAATACTGAATCCCTGTCTCACAAGACATCTGCAGTTATCACTTTGTGTGAAATACTTCCTATTTTCTTGAAACTAGGCTACCATGTAACCAGGAGGGCAAGCAATGTAGACTCTAAAATAGTAGTAGCTGAAAGCAGAAATGAGCTCATTTGTTTAATGTCTAATGTTAAATGGTTATGCATTCAAGGAACTTTATTTGGGACTGTATCTATAGTTCATGCAAACTCATTGCTCATACCATTAGACTAAAATGAGATCTTTTCTACTTTCTGTTCTGCTAACATGACTATTCCATCTTTTGTCGGCATACAGGTTCAACTTCGAGAAGAATCGGTTTAAGCATTCTTACCTGTGATACCTGAAGCCTGGTTATTAGACCACTTGTCAGAAATGCAGAAGATGAAATTTGTTCTCCTTTCACCTACTGGAGTATTTTAATCATTAGCTACCAGGCAAAAGACTAGTGTTGTAATTACTACCACTCCCAAAGAAATGCAGGCAGATAGGATCTTCAATGGATGGGAAAGTATTTCTGGTATTTCCCTATGGACTTGATGAAGAATGAACTAAATTGCCTTCTGGACAGACAGTCAAAAGGCAGCTGCCTAACTGAGAAAAACACAGACTCTGCCTACAAATCTTGAAAGCATAGTTAACGTGTGTATTTTATATTATGTCATCTTTAGAATTACTGACTGCAATGGACGCAGGTTGTTCAATGAGGACAACTGTAGATACGGACATGGAAAGTGGAAAGGGATTTATAAAGTTCAATTTAATTTATTTAAAGAAGGAAAACATGAAAGAAAAAGAAGAGAAGAAATAGCCCCATAGTTGATTTTAAATATAACCTATGAGTCAAGAACTGAAAATACACTGGTGTTATGTGAGGATAATAGGTTGTCTTTCTACGTGCTATGTTTCAAACACTTAACAAGTTAAAAAGAACACAAGAAAGAAATTAAATTGTCAAAATTAATTACTTCTCCCAGCTATCTATTAGATAAAATCAATATCTATTTTCCATATGACCAGCTCAGACTAAAAAAACAAAACAAAACAAAACAAATGTATTTGCAATTATCTGTGAATTTCTCAGGGTCTTGAGTACACTTTCTCCTCCTGGGTGTTCCACGCGCTCAGGTACTTGCTCTTGGTTGCTGCCTGAATTACAGTACCACTGTGCCTGTGCCTGACTGCTTACCCTGATGATCTACATGGTGACCCCAACGCGAGGACTCGACTTCTTGGCTTGTGTTTGCAAGGTTCGACCTGCCTTCTCACCACAGACTTGCCTGGGCATCACTGCAGTGGGGCTGATCCTGGCTACCATCGCTGGACCTGCTCTTCACTTGCTGACTGGGCTTCCCAGCTTGACCTGGGACATCCCTCATCACTTCAGTTTTGCTTGGTGCTCTAGACTCTCCTCTGTCTCTGGCTAATGCAACTGGTCCTGCTCTTCTCACCTTCATTGGCCCTTGCTGGTGAGGTCACTGCTGCCCACCCTGCTCTCACACTTGGCTCCCAACTGGCCTTTCCTCATGGAGCAGTCCATTCTTACCACCCCCTAATGCTACTGATAAACACAGGGTTTTTTAACTAAATCAGGGAATGGTCTCATATTCAGTTATTTTCTTTTCCTACAAAGTCAATTTATTTTCCTACATATTAGAAGACACCATAAAAACTAACATGGTGATCTGGTTTTCAAGTAATGCAATTGCCTATTAAGATTATTAGAAATAATTAATGAATTAATAACTAAAAGAACAAGTAAATAAGTTAACTTAAATTGGACTCGAATGATATAGTGAAGGGCTAGTTTAGAAATAATAATCAAATCAGATGTTAAATTCTAGAATTCCAGATATTTTTGGGGAAAAAACCCAGAGTATTTCACTCAACAGAGTATTTTGAACAAGAAATGTAGCTTGATAAAAACAGTATTAATTCAATATTTTATGAGACCAGAAGTATATTTCTATTCAGCCAAAGCAGACTAACAGCCAATCCAGTAGCTACATTTAAAAACACCAAATAAAAATTCACTGAACGTAAAGTATGGATAATAATTAATAATTAGTAATAGCAATTCAAAACTAAATTTTTTTAAAGAAAAAAATGAAAACACAAACTCCTAAGACAGGTAAGCTAATGTAATTAAAAGCACTATTACATATAAGGTGTAAAGCTCACAACTCCTCGTAGCATTGTCTTAAATTTGAAATATTTCTCTTATTTCTAAAATAAAAACAGAATTTAAGACAAGTTCATGGTTATCTAAACACTCCACCTTGAATGTATGCATAGTTGACATACATAACCCTGGCAAACAACTGTTAAAATTACAAATGGAAGGAACTAGCTTTATACATGCAGTATGATGGGTCAGTAGGGTGTTTCAGCTATTACTGATTTGACATGGAGCTAGTAAGAGAGAATCAAATGCTGTAAGAAAATCGCAACTCAATCACATATGATGTAAAATATAAAATTATAATGAGATAAAGTGAAAAAAGTTAGAAACTAGATGCAATTAGGGACCCTGTTCAGTTTTTACAGTCAGAGCATTTCTACAAATAGATTTCATAAACTGCCAGAGAGCTAATGTACAAAGGAGATACAATGCAAAGCGTAAAGTTTTTACTATTCAACTCAGGTAAAAGTAAACTGGTACAAACAGGATTCATCTCACCGAACTTTCAGCTTTGAAAAGCTTAGATGCCTCTTCTCAGCTGCTCATCTAGACTCCCTCTAACCCTAGAGGGAAGGCGGGCACCCTAGATGGTTTCACTCTATGTTTGACGCCTACCTGAACATGCCTACCTCTCTCCTCCAAGTTGAAGCGCAGCCTAGATGTTTAGCTGTGTTGCTGTACCTACACTGCTCTAAGAACACAGATGGAACAAAGCTTGTAGGCAGATACATAGATATATAAAGATGTAGTATCTTTATCTTAGAGGACTAGTATTCTAATGCACTGGTCATTTGTCTAGAATGTTGGTATTACAGTTGGTTGGTGTTACCATGCCTCTGCCCTCATACATTCTTCAGCTAAAGCTCGACCCCTGCTGGAAGCAGCTCCAGATGAGGCGAGTCCCACTGAGTGAGCGCGCTGGTGGGGAACTTCAAAGCAACGCTGCACATACTTGCAAAGACGAACTTCTGCAGTTACAGATTTATAATACAACCTCAGCTGGAACAGCAACAACAACAAAACAGCATGCCGGTGTTTAAGGTGCACATAAAGAAAGATTAAAGAAGCACTGACTGACAGTGAGAAAAGACTCCACAGAAATAAAATCCCTAGCCCAATGGAAGAGATACAGGTCCATGCAGTGGTAACGAGGTGGAGAGAGGATTCACCTACCCAACCTACCAATTCAATCTGTACTGATACTGAAGCAAGGTTTGCTCAGAGTCATGTAGTTGTACAATTTGTACAGAGATCAGATCTGATCTGATTTCTTTCTGTCTTGCACCTTTGTGCATCCACAAACATAGAAGTACTTCCATCCTATATAAATAGTTTGACAGATCAGGTGCTCCTGCTGTGACCTGTTCTCTACTACAATAGGCAGTACCCACACTTTTGAGAAGTTCATCTTTCCACATAATGAAAATTTGCCCTGGAGTTATTTTGTTCCTTTAACAGTAAACTAAAATCAGTAATATGGATGAAATTGCTTTAAGTCCTCAATTTAATCTTCTTTGTAAACACCCAGCAGAAACATGTTCCATATTTTCTGGATTTTTCATCAATTTCATAGTTGGAAGTTTCCCTTCTGCTAAAATATAATGGTTAGGATTATTTAACCTCACCCACAGGGACGTTTCATGCATTATGAAGTTAATAATCTAACTTCAGATTCCAGATTTTGATGTAAGAAGGAAAAGGCTGGGGGCAGGGACGGGGACACACACACACACACACACGTTGGCCTCATAACAGATGCACAGTATTATTGATTTGATTTCACTTATTTTCTCTTTCTAAGATAGCAAGAGATACTTGAGTATGATTGTCTGATGCTGGAAACTTTCTCAAGGGAAAAAAAAAATGTTTTCCTAATTTGTTTGTTGGCACATGCATGTTTTTGTGGGCTTGTCTAACCAGTTTGGTGTAGAGAGCAGCTCATAAGCACAGCCCACGCTGTGCGCTGTCGGCATGGGACTTGCCCATGATGCAGCAGCTATTAATTCATATTTGGAGAGAACCGTGCCTGTGTCAATGAATCCTTCCTCTTACCTGATTCTTTAGATACCCATAAGAGTATATAAGCCATGGGAAATGTGACATGACTGGCTTATTTTAAGATCAGGAAGCTTTCCTTAAAATTGAAATGTCTGCTTACAGCAATAACTGGCCATACTCTTAGTGGCTAAATATTTATGCATTTATCTGCAACTCTGTAGAATAAAATTAATCTCTCCAAATTATATTATTTTAAGATTATACTTTATTTCCATCAAAGGAATACTGTAGTTGAGCAGTAAATATATTCAAACTGTCAAAATAGACACTTGAGCAAAGTATAAGAGCTAAAACCAAGTTTGCTTTTTGGTTTCTTCTCTTCAGGTTTCATGACTGTTTTAGATACAAGGAAGATTATTTTTCTATTTTCCCTCTCAACATTACATTCTGTTCTTCAAAACTATAAAGTCATAGGGGTGTAAGTTACAAGTATATTAAATTTCAATAAAGTGATTTTGCCCTAGGAAATTCAGGATTTTTATTCAATTTAGTAGAAGCATATCCATGCAACCTATCTATTTTTAATCGAAACAAATAGTTTATAGTTTCAGCTGAGAATGATCAAAATTGTTTTTTCAAGGAAAAAAATTGTTCCCTAGGCACAACCAAAACACATTTTTAGAACTCCTTTAGAAGACCATACGCAGTAATTTAAAATGTTCATTAAAATAAATAAATAAACAATCCCTAAATAGATTATTCTTGAATCTGTAGTTAAAAGAGCCAACTTAAACTGAACTGCATGTGTATGAGGACAGCTGGTCAAATCTAGAGCAATCATAATTTTGTGGTTTAATCTGTTAAGACAACAGTTTTTATTAATACTCATTTGTTACTTGTGAGAAGTTGCTGACATAAATTGATGATTAAGCTGCTATGACCTTCACTGAACCTTAGTAATTCTCATTTGCATTCTCATTAAAGCTGGGTTTCAGTCTCATTTTTTTCAAATCTGTAATACCATCCTTCTCAAGTCTTTATAAAGTCTTCCTCAAGAGCAATTAATTGGTCTGATAAGAAATGTTTAATTTATATCTATTAATAATAAGAAAATGTTTAAATGGATACAGATACCAAGTTAAAATATATATAATTACATACCTTTACATTGAAGTTTATGGATAATTCTTTTTTTTTTCATAAATCGGGAGAAATTAAGAGGAAAATACCGGAATTGTATTGAAAATGGCCACAGGGTCGTCATTATTTCGGATAATATAAACTATTTTGGTATTCTTCTGTAAATTCAGTACTCCTATTTTTTATATACACTTAAATATATTTGTTTAAGTAGTTCATATGATTTTGTGGTGGAATGTTAAGCTGAGCAGTTTGCCAGAATTAATTTACTAAGCCTTTCTCCATAAAGGTATGTATCCCTTCTCAAAAACAGGTCAAAGAAGACACAAGTTTTGAGATAAAGGCCTGGACCCAATAGTTTTCTGTCTTTCAGTAAGAATCAGCAGTGGTGAGGCTGGTGCAGGTACTGTGTATTTCCTTCTTGAACATAAAGATTAACAGAATTATTTTAAAAGGGTCTTTGCTACCAGCATGTAATAATTCTTTACAAAGAATGTGATGCCATATATCCATCTGAATAATTTTGGAATCTAAACAGGATTATATATACCTGCATATACCATATACCTGCAACATGCTAAATTCATCCTCAGAAAAAAAAGTGTTTTCAAAAAGGAACAGGTAATTTTGTCTTCGGAATTTTAGCCTTTTCCATGTATTCAAAAAATCTACATCCTATTTCTAGTGGCATGCTGGTAAGTGAACTACATGACAAAACAGAAGTAGTAGTAAAGAATGTGAGTATTCTTAATTTTTATTTTATGTTACTTTCAGAGACAGAAAATCTGCAGAATAATCAACTTATATAGACAATCAGTATTTAAACAGAGACAAATATAATAGCTCTTTGCCAGGCCTACTTTGACATTCATCCTTAAAACTAAATTAAATTAACTTCTAAGAATATAGTATTTCCAGTATCTCTGTTAGTTTGAAGGACCTAGAGAAATCAAATATAAACACCTTTTTTTAAAAAAAATAAAAATTCTCTCTTTAAGGATTATAAAAATAGGCAAGTGACAGAAATCTTCTGAAGACTCTCTCTTTTATGTAAGTTTCCAAAAGAAAACTGAACCTTGACAGAAATAATCATTAAAAAAACCCCAGCACAACCCCTAAATAGGTTCAGATAATACATATTAGAACATCCTGAAACTATTTCAAGCATCATGTGCCGAGCAAAAATGCTGATAGGGTATTTGAAATGATTGACCTAATTAAGCACATGTTAAATGTACTCAACAAATTCTAACTAATGCAATATCCATGACTGAGCATAAAGGAAAGAGCTAGATGAGTAACGCAACAGAAATGTGAATACCAATGATGCCTAAATTGGAATACACTGAAAAGTATTATATTCCAGCCCCACAAACTTGACAAAAGCCCAAACCCAAACCAAAATGACTAGATACTATGACTTCACATTCCAACTGTAATTCATACGTACTTTCAGAAGAATTAACGAAGCAATAGAAATCCATGTTCAATGTTCATGTAAATATAACACAATTTTCTTAATTAGGGAAAATTATCATGAAGCTAGCTATGTTTCTATGGCTAGCACGTATTAAATTTTAATCCTTTTGTCTATCCAACACTGACAGTTTCAGGTTGATATTAAGCATTGGTCACATCTGGCTGGAGCCATATGAGTTATACTATGTACCTTTAGACCTCAGTTTTCTAACTGCAACACAGCTGTCCATATTGTGCATCTCAACTCTCCACCAGGGCCCTTGCAGTAACCAGTTTTCTCTTTCCTTTCTCATCTCTCTCTTAATTCTGGGCAGCAGAAAGAAGTGTGCTATGGTAACGTCATTAGTAGATCTTGTAAAAATTTTCATGATATCCAACGTTTCCCAGGAGGCACTCAAGAATAAGCTTTCATACTGAACAAAGAATGCATCTATCTATTTCCTATTTCAAACATTTCAGGAATAAACTTTCATTCTTTACTTACTGAACTCCTGTCCTTGCTTTGAGTAGAGGAAGAATTTATCTGACATCATTAAAGACCCCAGCAGACATGTCAGGCTAAGTAGATTCTATTTTAAAAATCCTTTCTGAAAAAAATATTTTTAAAAGTAACATGAAAATTTCTCATAAAAACTTACACATCATTGCTCCTGCAGGGGTCCACTGTTTAGCACTCAGAGATTTGGATGGTCAACTCTTGGTGGTCTTTTATGTCTTCTCCTTGTACGTGCCCAATAATTAAATAAAATTTATTTTAAAAAAAATCTAACTCTTCATTAGTATATTGGGAAACAGGTATACCTATGGCAAATATTTTAATACCTGTGGTATCACCAGATTGTTTTTATTACACTATGTCTTCTGTAACTCATTTTGGTTTGCCCATACAGAGAGGCAAATTAAGCTGGTATTGACTAGTAAGAATTCTAAATACCACCAGAACAGAAAGGATGGAAAGATTTTTACCTCACATCTTCAGGTGAATCAGATATTATTTTATATAGTACTACAAATATCTGTGTGAATACTTTTTTGCGGCTGAACCACTTCACTAGCATTCTTCATTAGGGAAATGATAGCAGAAAAAGTCATCAAAGCTTAATACATGAATAAAGAGACTTACCTTCAGACATTTATTGATAAGGTCCCTTAAAGATTCCCCATGATACTGCTATTGAAGGGTGAGCATAACCTAATGAATTATAGCAGGTAGTATCATGGTTACTACTTGAACACGATGATCACATTTTGAGATCAAGATCTTAATAGTTTCAAATGGTTTATCTTCTATAAATAACTATTACAGCAATTACAGCAATAAGCATGGTGTTAAGAATATATCAACTACAGGAGATGCCAGAATATTACATCTTTATTTATAGGACTCACTGCAGGACTGTTCAGGAGCTTTCTAGAATACTTGTACAGCCTATAAGCAAGTTATTGAACAATTATTTTGCTAGTGCAGGTTCACACTTAAGGTGATATGAAGGTCAATTCCTCATTTTTATCTACTTAAAAAAGAGAGAACACACTAGTCTGAGTGAGCACTCAGAAACTGTCTTGTCTAGTTAGTTCTTCACGCCATACACTGATAAACTTTCCTGTAAGTACAAATACATAGTAATCATCTTCAAGAAGAAGAATTTCAGAAAGGTAAGCTGATAATCTAAACAGAGGCAGATTCCAAACAGAATACAGTACTGAATGGAAGATCATATAGATCACTAAGGAAGCTTGGTTGATTTCATTAACCTTCCTACAAATCTAGCCTATGTTTGATCACCTTCATCACAATGGGATACTAATGCTTTAGCTAATAAAACATCAATGATTTACAGGATAATCTGTTCCACAAATATTGGACCAAATATGTACAGGCCTTTCTTTTACACCAATTCACACAAGCTATCAAAAAATAAAATAAATTAAAAAAACTCCTAAATGCACTTGGGTCCTCTAAAAGAAGTCTCAAAAATAGTAAACATGGTTTTATGAAATGGTGTGGCACTTCCAGGCTATGATCCTCTCTCCTGCCACATGAGAATGACTTCTGAGCAGAGTAGAAGAATATTTTGTACCCGATTAGTACACAGAATAGTAAACAGAACTAAGATACTATTTTTCACATAAATTTGACCCATGCTGTACCAGACATTAGGGTTTCTGTTGCATCTTTTTTGTTCATTAGTACAACTAACCAAGAAATGGCTGTTTTGTCTAACAGGAGAAAGCAATGATAAAATATCTTCCTCATTACTGTGTGGAACATTAGACCCCCCCTCTGCCACAGGCCTCAGCACCTGGACTACTATCAATATTACCAAAGTTCTTAAATTCAGGTTAAAGGACAGATTCACCTCCCTAATACGAAGGTTTGGATAAAAATCCCAAGAACGGATGTCCTTCTGACAGTGTAATTCTTCCTGTGTGTTGGGAAAGCATGTAACATGTCCATACATTGATTAACTGACCATGAAATTTTAGATTGCGATATGTCTTTAAAGACTGTGTTCCTGCATTTCCGTGTTTTCTAATTTGCATTCAGCTAACCTTGGACAGCAAGTCTTCTGAACCTGCTGTGCTTGAATACACTCAGGCTACTTGAAATTCAATTACCTTCTTCTGGCTTGGTAAATTACCTTGTGGTTTTGTACAAGATGGGCTATACTGTCTCGATGCATATATATTTCATGTACCTTATAGCATGGGTTAAAAATGTAGCTTCTCTTGAAAATTTCCAGCTAGTTTTTCCTAATTCAAAGGCTGCTAACAACCCTTTATTATGTAGTATCCCAAATTAAAGAAGAATGCTGGAGGTCTGACTATTTTCACATTTTGTCTGTAACTTCCTTGAAAGTCTTGACAACCAGAGTTTGGCTTTTAATAACAGAAAAGAAAAAAAAAAATATCTGTGTCAGCTGTTTCTCAGGTCTGACACACATATATATTATTTTCACTATCATACTGTCATAATTTCCTAAAAACAAACCTCCCACCCCTCACCCCCAAGTTCCAAGGCTTCTATCAGCCAGAAAGTGCATCACACTACTAGTAAACGACATGGATTACATGGATAACTATTTACGGAAAAGTTCTGTGTTTTGCTTCTTGTAGTCATCAGGATACAGGATGTTGACAAGAAGGATAAATCACCCTTCTGTCATTAAAATCAGAAGAAATACAACATGTCTTCTAACTTGCAGTTATTTAGAACATAATAGTTTTAATCAAAGTTAAACAACACTTGAACTCACTCACCCTCATGTTTTTCAGGGGTGGGAAACTGGGTCTCTGTGAGTGTCTACTCAGTATTTACCCAGGTATCACACTGAACACAACCGCATTCTTATTTAGGTCATAAAGAATTTACATTACCTGACGTTAATAGTGCTAATCAGTATTAGTACTAACAGGAGAAAGAAATGAACGCTTAAAGACTGATATTATATCACTACTCTATAACTGTTGTAAAGATATATGGGATATGAGGCCATTTAGTTTAGGATGCAGTATTCCTAAATACCTCATGTCACTTCCATTCTGAATTATTTTCCTATTATAATTAAATTTATTATGTTAAGAGATGTACCTGCGGGAGTTTGCACATTATAACAAATATATAATTTCTAATTTTTGCCTATCCTAATATTTGTTTTGTGGAATGCGTTCATTTAAAAATAAATTGATTATGCAAATTACAATATACTGATATTCAGTAGTAATGCATTATCATAGAGTATGCAGAACAGTTCAATATAAGACTTCTCAGATGAATATGATGTTTTAGCAGCAAAGTGTTTGCATACACTGAAAAGTTATGCATAACTGTACATCATTAAATTACATTTTGTTGAGACTTCTGGATCTATATTTTTGTTAAGTTTTAAAGCTATAGGTAATCATTTACACGATTAAAAACTGCTAATGGCAAAAATGTTATATGAAAGGTACTTTTCTGAACAACAGTACTGAATGAGGGCTGAAGCAAGGACTACTTCCTAAATACAGGTTTGCAGACAATTATTCTTCAATAAAAGCCAAAAAAATAATTTCACTGAAATATTCAGCTGGAATCGGGTCACAATACTTGCACAAGATATCTATGCATCATTAGAAAAGTGAATGGGGTATATTTACTGTAGAACATTTATAGTGAGGCAGTTCATCTTCTCAAACTCATTTCCTTTCATATTTTAAAGTTAAAAGCATGAGATAGATTGAATATTTACTGCTATCCAGGCAATCTTAGTCAGTCAAATGAGTTTGAAACCTTACGTTGCTAAGAGCTTTGCAGCTGAATATACCCTATGGTTCAAACATTTTAATGAGGGTTCAGTGTAGTCTGCGCTCCGAGCGATCTGGCCTTGCCAGATCAGTGACAGACACACCAAGTTTTTAAGCTTGGGCCCAATTACCTCTCTTTTATACTGAGTTTTACTGAAGTCAAAGCCAACAAGAGTAGGAGTAGTAGCGCACTGAGGAAACCAGGCAAATTGATCTCATGTCAGCATTTTTTTAGAGGCAAAGATTACTAGGCAGAAGATTAATAATAATCTCTGAGTAATAAATAGAGTTATAAATCTCTTTAAATAATAAAAGTGACAGCTATATGAATAAACTAGCTGTCATTTTGGGAAAAAAAAATCTGAAACCTTATAAAGTAGTGTTTTTACAGACTACATCTGTATTGCCAGTAAACAGATTCATCCAACTGGATTTAATGATTACCCAACATACTGCAAATATTTTCTTGATTTTATGTATTTTTATGTTGGTGCCAAGTTTTTAATGGTTTAGAACACAGCTTAGTAATGAAAGACACTGCTTACAGAACATTGGTGCACACGTCATATATTACAGAAACTTAAAAAAACCCCAAACCACAGGAAATACAGTTTAAAAATATCCATTCTGATTTATTCCTAAACTTCATATACTCTAGGTATGAACGTACTAGTTTATCACTTGGAAGATGCCTTTCTTGTTCCAGTAGTGACTAGTCTGAATACAAATTTTGGACATGATTCAGCACTGATCTCTCATCTAATCTCAAAGTGAATACCCTGATCTAATTTTTATGCAAGACTTAATTATACAAGAATTATTATGGAAGACCATTTTGCCTTTGTAGTTTAAATGAAAATTTTACTTTAGTTAGTGGCATTGTCGTTAGGTTTGTTATTTTTTAATTTATAAAGAGTAGGATAGTTGACAAATACTAAGGTCTTCTTTAAAGGAACAAAACCCAAAAAATACTTAAAATAACATTTTTAGAAAGTTGTTCCAAAAGCAGAAAGGTAAACTCTAGCAGTAAAACAAGAATATTGCTGCAACCCATGCAATAAAACCCAGTATATCTCAGGACAAGTCCTTTTACAGAAAGATAGGAAGAAATTAACGTGGTGTTAAATATAATTAACAGTGATTTCTCTTTCTTGCTTTAGTGTTCATTGTAATTAAAATGGAATCTTTTTTTGTAGTGGTTTGTGTACTGAAACCAAGCGTCCTTCTTTGTGGGATATTAATGACCGCATAATTAACTACAATAATTTTATGTAGGCTATTAATTAACTATGGAGTACAATACTAGCAAGTGAATGACTGCTTTCTGCAAGAAAGAATCCTAACTATTCAAATCTTGTAACTTCTCCCTATGTTTTTTTTTATTTTTGCAAGAACTATCATCTAATAGTTAGTCACCAATTTCTTACTGACCTTGATGCCTCAAGTCCTTAACATACTCACTGATCACTCCTCTTTTAATAATTTTAAAATGCTGGAAAGTAAAATAATTTTCTTGATTATCACTTACTACCATATAATTTTAAAAATTTCATTTACCTTCACTGTATCTCACGTCTGCCTTTCGAACCCAGAAATTCTTGCACTCAATTGCAACGCTCTCACAAAATTAATTGTACCTTCCCTATCATATTATCTTTCTGTAAGGCCAGCCTCTATGTTTTGGCTGCCAGTCACACTGGAGTGAAAAATCAGATTGTTCCACATGTAAAGAATTCCCAGTGAGAATCTATGAAGCCAGCATCTCCTCCACTGTTAAGTTTCTCCTGCTGTCATACACACTGGCAGAAAACAAGTAATAAAATGCTTAGCAACCAAGTATTTCACACTACTTGGTTGTGCTAAAACCTCTAATTATCTTTGTTATCCACTCTCCTTTCTTTGAGCTTATCTGTTATTTGTCATCTTCTAATCTTCTAAGTTATTAGCTGTTTGAGGTACCCCATTTGAATGGTGTCCTAACAAATGGAGTCTGAACTAATTGAGTTATACGTTACCAGCCATTAATGCAATAAATACTAAATATATTATTATTACCACAACCGTGAAAAGCTATGTGCCTTCCTTTATTGCCATGCCTCTATTTTAGAACCCTCAAGCAACAATTAGGGGATATTTGAGGTAAATGAGGCACAAAATAACTACTGTGCCTTTCTGGCCTTAGCATAGAAATGTTGCAAGGCTGCTTAAAATAGGCTCCCTGAAAGAGGACAAATTCAGGACAGCAACATCATTTCCCCATCCTACCTTAGAAAATGGCCCCTCTTTGACTGTTGGCCCAAGCAGCAGAGACTCACCATTCCTCAAAGTTGAGGAAGGATGCTTTCTGGAAGCAGCACAAGCAGAAAGGCAACCACTACCTTCCTGCTTAACACAGGGAGACAGCCGCTTAGGAGGAGGCCAGCCATTCCCTCTAAAGAGTTCCCTGCTGTGCTAACTCAGTTCTAAAAACCACAAACATGAAAACATTAATATCTGGCAGAGAAATCAATGGAAAAGGTCAGTAAACTTTTTAGCACTAAACTTAGTATTTAATAAATACCATATCTCATAAACATAAACACACACAATCCCTTGTCTCCTGCTGATCTTAATGAAAATATTCCCCCTCCCAGTTTCTTGTCTTTTCATCATTATTTTAGAAACATCTATAAGGGGCTTCTCAACACATTAAATTATTGTTGAATTGTTGCTTTTTTGCATTTGGGTTTCTGGGATTAACATTTTTTTTTCTGTTTATGGATATTAATAAAGAAAATTAGCACTTCTAAGCGTAATTTCTATTGATTAAGTTTTTCATCTTATAGATAAAGCAGCACTATAAAATGGGATGTCACCAGCTATTTAAGAATCACCATCCAGATACAGTGTAACTACAGCCAATTTAACTCTAAGCTAAATGTGTATTAACTCAGGATTGGTCCAAAGTTTAAGAAGAAAAGCTGAATATTAAGTTAACTGGAAACAGGAAGATGTTTGATGAAGAACTTGAGAGAAACTCTATTTGGAAGTACCACACAGGATAAATCTCATTTTCAGAACTGATCTAGGAATCTTCTGGCGTTTCAATTATTGAACTCACACAGGTCACATAGACATAACCTAGATAACTTCAAACACGGTACAATTAACGCAGTCTCAGAAGCCAGACTTCAGCATAGACTACATAGCAGACAAGCGTTTATCCAGCTTTTCAGACTCTGTAGTCTGTTCCAGGCCATAACAGAATCAGTAAAAGCTCTTCTCTTAGCCAGGTTAGAGCTAGTCCTAGATATAACTACAGGAAAATACGCAGGACATCATCTGCTAGGCGACCTGGTTATACGTCCTACATGACACAGTCCCTGGACAGACATTACTCAGAGCAAGGACAGAGCTTGGCTTTCACCTGCTGCTTCTCTGCCCCCAAAGACTCTTTTCAACTCTTGTTTTGTACAGGGACACCGTTCCCCGAGAAGAGGTGGAATAGTTCACCCCCCTTCTCTTCCACAAAGCCAACTTTACAGGGCCACCAGTTGGGAGTGGGTTTAGGTGAGCTTAAAAGCTCTCTTCAAGGCAGAGGAGGACAATGAATGCCATTGGAGAGTATGTATTTCACATGAAATATTTGCGAAATAAAGTATATATTATTTCGATCAAGGACAGTCATGCGAGTATACAAATTCATATATTAAGTACCAAATTTACATTTAAAAGAATTATTACCATCCAGTAAAAAAAAAAAAAGAATCCAACTGTGAGCCCCACACAGAGCAGAGCGGCACCGCTGTGCACTGCTCACCTCTGCCCCAGCGTTCTCCAGCTCTGTGCACAGCCTCCGGGCCGTTAAAACCTCATTCTTGCCCATTTACCAGGGATATTTGTAGTCCTCATACCAGTAGAAGTACAGTTACACCACAGGACATAAGAACTTTTCCTCCATCTCCTTATGGAGTAACCTGATATTCAAACTGTAGCATTTCTTATCACGAGCCGCTACATTTTGAAGTTTAAAGATCTAACAGAGATTTTCTCCCAGATTAACAGTTTTGCCTCGTGCCAGCTAAATTCTTTTGTTTACCTGGCTAGCCTGAGCAGCCTGCCTGCCCAATGCAGACTGCCCCAAGGAATCTGCCTCTTTCCATTTTAAAGAGTTGACTGACTTTTTGCACAAAAGTGTAGCAGCAGGTTAGGAAGAGCACTTCACATGACTGATTTTTTACATTTCTAGGTGAGACAGTGCTATGGATTTCATGTAAAGGCAGCTGAGATGGGAATTACTGGAATAGGAAGAGAAATAAACAACTCCATTTAAATAAATCAGCTTTTTACAATAATGGAGCCAGAAGGATCCTTTTCATTTTAAATGAACATCTTAATCATTGGGAAATTTTGCTGCTAGGGCAGCAGGCAGGGAGAGCAGTTTATGTTTTGCAGACGTGTCACTAAGTTATACCCATACACTCTTGACAGCTGCTTTCACTCAGCCCCAAAGCAAAAAATCACTGTGAACAGCATTGGCATCGTCACGACTGTGAACTACACACTTGGAACACCTCTGTCTTCAACTGGCTGGGACTTTTCTCAGAGACCACATTAGCAAAAGAGAAAACTTCATGCACTCTCAATTCAAGATCTTGTAGTTCAGACATCAACCGTTCAAAGCAATATTTACATGTCAAGCATTCCTGTATTTTCACCTAGTAACAACCTTTTTAATACAATAGTTAATAGTTGGAGAGGTTTAAGAGAGAAGCAGAAAACCAAGACCTGAAAAATTTAAAATACAGAAAAGGACACAAAATCACATCCTAGTAAAGTCCTAATTCAACAGTTCAAACTAAAAATCTAGTCTTAATTCCGTACTACAAACCTATTAATTATTTTTTTTTGCAAATTGCAAGCATATAAATAAAAGTCAGCTCAACAGATTCATATTTTTTTCTAATTGTTTTATGCAAACACATGCATCTGTGCTGTATACCATGCTTTCACAAGCAAAACATGCAGCAGAAAGGAGGCTCAGATAGGACATCTTGGAAATACAGTTCAGAAATAAGCAGAACCTTGTAGTTTGAGGGTTCTCAACTGGCAGGTGGTTTAGACATCTCTGATTTTCAGGAAAACTTGTGCTACCATTTGCCAATTTGATGCTTTTCTTAGTCCACAAGTAAATATTTTAAAGGTCATCAATTCATGTTTTAATCCTATTGTGGTTTTATTTCATCTTTTTATATTATCACACTAATAAAATACACTCTGTGTCCCCCAGTGATCAAATAAATACAGGAAACAGGTCCACACTGTACCCTCTTGGCTACAAACCCCTATCAGGTCTTCCATCCTGCCTGTAGCTCCAGCATGAAATCATGAGTTACGGACGCAGGATTTATTTAGTGCATTCTTAGCATTCCCTATCATTATATACAGCTGAATCGTTGGTATCCTGAGGCAGTGAAAAACCTCAGTCACCAGCTCTTCATACTGTTGTTGCACCATGTTCTGAAATACACAATGAACTTCTGATTTTCCTTAGCTCCAGGCTAGGCTCGTTACAAAGGTTGTTCTTTCCCTGCCCTACTTTCAGTTCATTTTATCATGCAGAGCTTAAAGCCCTTCTTCTAATTTATTTATTGGTCTGAACACCAAAGAAGCTTTCTATTATGATCTGCAACCATAGCTGCTTTCGAAATAGATTTTAAACTTAATATCTTGCCGAAACTAGAAGGCTTAATACTTGAGAGTGTGTGAAAAATACTGACCAAGCCAAAGAGTGATTTAAAAATATGTATACTCACCAACAGAAGGTAAAATTAATAGATAAGATACTGACCTAGTTGACTTATCTATTGAATTCAGAATTCCATTTGCTTAGTAGCACAGGTAGTAAGTAAACTAACGCAGATGTTATTTATGTATTTTCTCACACCACTGGCCCTGCAAGGTAGTCAGAGATTGCAATTAGCAGACTTTCTCCCTGTAATCCTGTTGATTGTTCCTAACAAAGCTAAAAATGGAGAGAATTAGGTTGAATGCATCACTGAACCCACACAAGAATCTGAAAATAATCGTTCTGCATCAGGGACACTGAAAAGTTTGGCAGTTTTGCAAATGCCAATAAATGCCTACAACCACCCAAAGTACAAGAAAAGGAGCCTTCTCTGCCTCTTAGGAAATAGATTTACCTATACGCAGTACTAAGTGCTGTCCAAAAAATGGGTAAACAAAACAAGTCACTTCAGGGGAATTAAAAAAAGATCCTATCTTCAACAATATTATGAGGACATTTATTTGAGGATGAAAGTGTATTAAAACTTGCCAATACCTGCAGTACTACTGTCACTGATAGGGAAATGTGAAATGTGAGACTTAAAACGAGTTCCAATTTTAAGTAACTAAGCAAAATCATTGGAAGTTATTAAAAAATTTGTGTACTGTGTTAAAAAACACATAAGTATGCATAAATATATACCTAAAAAGCTATAAAAGCCCAATAATGATTCCAGTCTTTATGACAGATGTTTAAAAAAGGCAAAAGGCCCATCCAAATGGTAAGCCTCTTAATAATAATTTCAGATGAAAAAAATGAGAATTCTCTTAGACAAATACTATCTTACCCTCACTCTTACAGGCATTACTTGATGGTCTACATAAAGTAAATAAATTGAAATTTATGAATAGTATATTCCAAACATACAGGATGTTTTGGTATAGAAAAAAACAAGTCTGCGTATTTGGCTGTTTTTCCTATTTCTTAATGACAACAAAGATACAGTAATTCTACCTTTCTCAAAGATAATCGAAGTGAAAGATTTTCACATTCCAGTCTCCTAATTCGTGCTAAAAATGAATATTTAATTTTAAGTTATTCCAGCACCACACCACTATGCTAAAACATTAATGAAAAATTGAGGTCAAATTTGCAAGACCCATTAGTGAAAAAAATCCGGCTCAAAAACTTTTAAAAATAAACAATTAGCAATTCAGGTTTCTGTAAGTACTGTATTAAGAAAGATGTGAAAAAAAGAAAAGATTCATTAGTCTGAATTAATTAAGTCACCATTATTAATTTCATACCCTAGTAGGACAACTTTTGCCCTTATTAAGTGATCTTAGGCAGAAAATGATGTCTTTTAGGCTTATGATCCCTCTGTCTGAAGTCTAACAGAACCAATTTTTGATTGCTGAAAGGTTTTAACTGCACACTTGCCTGAAGAATCAGATTCCACTTTCAGTTGCAATGACACAAAAGCAGCCATGACTGCGAGTTTTTCACAGTTCTTTGTGGAATGATGCTGATAAATACTAAGATTGTTTACAATTCACATATTAAATATATGGTTTAGCCTCTGTTCTTCACATCCTTCCTTAAGCAACTGAAGAGAACTGCGACAAACTCAACTCTTAAAATGTTGAGGGCTATCAGAGATGGGTGCTAGAACAGCTGGAAATTTCCGAGTACTGTTCATAGCACGACTGGGGAATAAAGACGGGATAGGTGGAACCATGTCCACAGGTGGCACTTCCCTTTGAGGAGCAGGATCTGGGGGTAGGTGTTACAGGATAATTTTGTCTGGGATAATCTCAGAGATCGTGTTCTTAGCAGAAATGTGACCAAAGTGTTTGATACTAAACCAAGAGATAAACTGAGCTGTTGCCCTTCTCATTCAGGAATACATGTAAAATGAAGAGCATGATCATAGTGTCTGAAGTCAGATCCCAAACAATCAACATCATTAAACCTATTTTCTATCACTTTGTAATTTTTTATCCCTGAAAAATGGTACTGTCCCAATCATCACAATCAGGTAACAGTTTGCAGAGTACATGGAAAATACTGACCTAAAGTATAAAGCAACAGAGGATCACTGCCAAAAAAATAAATTAATTATGTGGCAAGGTAGGTAGATAGATACTTCACAGTACTGCTGGATGGTGATAAGTAAAAAGAGGATTGGGTTATCCAGGTAGCAAACCAGAACAGAACCTGACCCCTATTACTGTTGATGAAAATTAGTAACATTTTTCTGTATTCCTGTATTTCTGTATTCTTTTTCTGTATTCCAATGTAAGTTGAACTTAAAAGCAAAGTAACTCTGTCTCTTTACCTCACACTCAAACATGAATTCAGGTTCAAATCATTTCTCTTTGCGAGTAGTAAAACAACTATACTCAGATGTACACTTCATAGAATCACAGAATCATAGAATCATAGAACAACGAGAGTTGGAAGGATTTGGAAGGGACCTTAAAGATCATCTAGTTCCAACCCCCCTGCCGTGGGCAGGGACACCTCCCACTACACCTGGTTGCTCAAAGCCCCACCCAACCTGGCCTTGAACACTTCCAGGGATGGGGCCTCCACAGCTTCTCTGGGCAACCTGTTCCAGCACCCCAACACCCTCACAGTGAAGAATTTCTTCCTCATATCTAATCTAAATCCACCTTCTTCCAGTTTAAAACCATTACCCCTCATCCTATCACTATAGTCCCTGATACAGAATCCTTCCCCATCTTTCCTGTAGGGCCCCATTAAGTACTGGAAGCTGCTACAAGGTCTCCCTGGAGCCTTCTCTTCTCCAGGCTGAACAATCCCCAGCTGTCTCAGCCTGTCCTCATAGCAGATGTGCTCCAGCCCTCTGATCATCTTCATGGTCCTTCTCTGGACTTGCTCCAACAGGTTCAAAGAAATGAAGAACTGAAGTCTTCTAAAGGACCATGCCAGTGCAAGTCTTTGTTAAAAAATAGAAACAGGGCACTTATTCTATATAGTGCTTGTCATTAGAGTAACAAAAATGTGGATTTAATTTGGTTCATCAATTCAGTGTGGGGTAGCCCATAAGAAAGGGTAATAGCAGTTATATAGCACATCTGGGGTGGTATTTTCAACATCACTTAATACTGGTATAATTCTGCTACCGTCAATATTTACTGGGATAAAATCATAGGTGCTTTTGAAACCAGTTTCCTCTCTTATCCTTTCTGCTTTGGGATTCATATCACTTCATAACAGGTAACATGCACATAGTATAGCTTAATATAACATTTTCTGCTCCTAGATGCATCACAGTCTTTTCACCTTTGAGATCTCACTTGTGCTTTAATATATCTGAACACCACAGGAAAAACTGAACTTTCTCATGTTAGATTCTATGGTTAAAAAAAATAAAATAATTCAGGCATATGAAAGAAGTAATACTGATGGGCTATTTTCTTGTGCGTGTTTGCACTGTTTATATGGTACGAACCGCATGTCTCAGTGTTTCTGCTACTTGCACAGGTTGGAAGTGATCATTTCTCCTGGTACATTATGCGGCTGCTGGTGACTGCTTCCCCTTGAAGCAGTGTGCGTTGACTGCCATGGGAGAGAAAGTAAAGTAGGTTATGCTGGTACTTCTGCAGGAATCAGACTCTGAAGTATTTGTTTTTCGTGTCTTACATGTTCAGAGCTTAATCAGTCACAGGATTCTCCATCAGGAAAAAGTTTTCCTCTTGTCAGATGGGCAGAAAACTTTGTCCTCTGTTGTTCAGGATACAGTTCACTTTGGCTTCTTATTTGGGAAGTTCACCTAATAGAACTCTGTTTCGCATTCCAGGATAAAACTTTACTTTTTAAGAGACTGAGAGCCTTTGCAGTACCCAGATTCCTCCTACTGTATTCTTAAAGCACATTGTTGTTTTGCCGCTTCATCATTTATGACGTCTAAAGCTCATTACAAGTCGTTGGCAAATATTCTGAACTCTGCATGTGGCTTCACTGACCCTTCCGAGTCAAATTTTTATGGCATTCCTGGCTAAAATTACAAGAGAGTGAACCTGCAAACTGGCTTGGTTCGGTTCCTTTAATTTCTGTATGCTTACAACAAAACAATCTAAATTTTTACAGTAAATTCACTGTTTCATTTCATTCTTGTTTCCAAAATATGATACAACATTCCCTTGGCTCAACATCAGTTTGTACTGAAATAGATGTGAATGAACCTACATGCACTGAAGATTCAGAAGAAAAGCTGTCAAGCCTACAGAAGCCTTACAAAGAGACTGAAAAAGAATCTTTAATGTTGGCCACTTGGAACAAACTGCATTGCTATTATTGATCAGGAGTGAAACTAAAAATATTATAATTTAATACTAGCCAAAGAAGACCAAAAAAAGAAAAAAAGAAAAAAAAGGAAAAAAAAAGAAATAAGCTAAAAGTAAAAAGTAAAGCCATGCCAAGAAACTGAATTATTTTCCTGGAAACAATTTAAAACTAATGACTAAAATGAATAAGGCATGGCCCATGATATGACTTCTTGTTTTAATAACATCCTTTTAAAATGCTGTTTCATGATAATGTTAGAGGATATTTTAAAGACCGTAAAACTTTTGAGCCAATGAGACAACAGGATCCTAGTGTGGCTCCAGATATTTTGTTTCTGGAAAATATGAATTTCAGATTGCCATATGAATTTGTATAGCAGAAATTAAAAGTGAATTGTGGAAATCCTAAAAGAAAAAAAAAAAAGTTGCATTAAAGATAAAAGGAGTTGTGATAGGATATACTCAGCTTTTTCTCAATACTGTTTCCCTATATGGAGAAATTAGGCTATATTTTGATAATGATAATTCATGGAGAGGTTAGTAAAACAAAAATCTAACAACTTATTGAAACTAAATTTATGTGTTATGTATGCTACAACTATATTCTCTCTTCGCAGTTCTGATTCACCAGTAATGACACTGTAAAATATAATAGGTCATGGTCAAAAATTATTCAATATTCCATCAAATTTTTGTTGCAACTTTACAGCAAGTACTTCAAGAACTTGAAGATAATTGAATTTTACTTTTCTGGAATTTTAAAGATTACTCACAATTCTGTTTGATCTATGTTGGTTAAGGCACCCTTGGCAGTAAGCTTCCTCTACATCAGATAATTCACAATACAGTGAATTTGCAAAATTAGTGAATTATTAATGCTTACAGTGACTCTACAGTCACAATTTCAATTCATTTGCATTGCTTTCTCTGTTTACTGTGAACGAAAAAATGTTCAATCAAGCACTAAAATCGAAAATGGAACAATCAAATACATTCAAGGATATATCTCCAGGCTATCAAGACAACTGGGGGTTTTCGGTTCTGGAAAAAGTAACCACAAACATCAATATCAAGACCATGTTACAAAAATAAAGGGGAAACTTTACTGTAAACTTTATTTAGTGCAAAATATACGTATATATAGGAAATATATAGATTTTTTTTTCCAGAATATACATATCTGATAAAATGGTATATCACAGTCTAGCCCTTACATAGCTTATCTTTCTATTATATCTTGTTTATAGATCATTAATGGAAGGAGTCCCCTTAGGAACTACCACAAATCAAATGAAGCAGATGATTGGGAAAAGCCAGCATGGATTTACCAAGGCAAATCATGCCAGACCAGCCTAATCACCTTCTACAACACAGTCACATCTTCTGTCAACATGGGGAGAGCAGTGGATGTTGCTTACCCAGACTTCAGCAAAGCGTCTGAGTTTCCCGCAGCCTCCTCCTAGAAAAACTGGCATGATACAGACTGGATGGGTGGTGGATCTACGTGGCTGGGAACAGCTTGCTGAAAGGGACCTGGGGGTCCTGGTGGACAACAAGCTGAACATGAGTCAGCAGCGTGCTGCTCCCCCAAAAGAGGCAAATCACATCCTGGGCTGCATCTGCAGAGGCATTGCTAGCAGAGAGAGAGATGTGATCATTCCACTCTACGGGGTGCTTGTGAGGCCTCACCTGGAGTACCGTGTCCAATTCTGGTCCCCACAGTTCAAAGAAGATGTGGACAGACTGGAGAGGGTTCAAAGAAGGGCTACGAAGATGATCAAAGGGCTGGAGAACCTGCCCTACGAGGAAAGACTGAGGGAATTAGGTCTTTTCTGCCTAAAGAAGAGAAAGTGGAGGGGGGACCTCATCACTGTCTCCAGTAAAGGGCAGCTACAAGGAGGACAGAAGGTCTCTCTTTACAAGGAGCCATATGGAAAGGACAGAGGGCAACAGGTACACATTGCACCAAGAGAGGTTTCATCTCAATATAAGAAAGAAATTTTTCACAGTGAGAACAATCATTCACTGGAACAACTTCCCCAAGGACGTGGCAGAGTCCCCATTGCTGGAGGTCTTCAAGGTGTGATTGGACAGGGTGATAGTTAATCTCATCTAGAGTCCCTTTTCCATGAAAGGCTGGACCAGATGATCTTTCAAGCTCCCTTTAACCTGGGCTGTTGTATGACTCAATGATTATATATCTAGTTCACACTCTCTAACATGGAAGAAAATATCAATACCTCAATTTTCAGATGGAAAGCTTGAGGAAAAGAAATGACTTGACCATCTTTCACCAGCAGAGTTGGAACTACAATTTCCCAAGAATGTTCAGTAATATTATTTTCAGGTAAATTTTGAAATGTCATTATAAAGGGATGGTTTCCACTGATTTGTTTTCACCAATTTCCAAATTCATTGGTTTTACCAGACCAATGCAGAAAGTCTGAAAACTCTTTTAGATTTCTAGTTCCCTGGGGAAACTATTTACTAAATAATTTTCTCTGTAGCTGACACAGCTAAATAAGATCTAAATTTGTCCAGAGCCAATATTTAAATGAACAAGTGACAGACCTAAAAATATTTAAAATGGGAAGAGGAAACAATTTGGTGGGGATAGCAAGGTTTTCAAAATGAGGCAAATGAATGCAATACCCCATGTAGTAAGATGCTATTTCAAACACATGTGGAAAGTAACTTAATTTCAAACACAAGACATAAACATGTCTGCAAGTAGAAGATAAATTTAAGACCACTGGGGATGATTTTGTAATACATTTAATCTCAAAATATGATAGGAAAATGAATTTAGCAAAAGATGTCCTTGATGCCTCCCCATTTAATTAGAGGTTACTGTGCAGGTGACAATCGTTTATCATAAATATTTTTTATGAGTTTGTCTATATACAAAAGTACCACACATAACTATTACCAGTACAGCAAAGACATTTAGACTTTCTGGAATCTTCAGAGTTGGACTGGAATGATACAAACATTTACACAAGGCAGGGGGAACAGCCAAGTTGATGCCAGCAAAAATGCAGCCCCAGTAAAGGTCTGTAGCCATTTTAGTATTTTGAAAGAAAAGTAGTAAATGAAAAGTTAATAAAACAATGTTTATAATGGATCCTATAAATTGCTCAATATAAAAAATAAGGCAATCTGGTGCTTTAAAATAATTGTTGTGAACTGTACAATTTACGAACAGCATATTTATGGTTCTACTAAAAGCTATTTTTATTGGAAAACTACTTACACTTTTATTCACTTAACAAACCTTACTTACCCATCATTCAAAAATCCCATGGACAGATGCTTTCCACTATGTCCAGAAGAACGGTGAATTATTTTATTATTTCAATTATTGTTTGCAATGCCATGTGTCCCATCTTCTTAGCATCTTTCTTTTAAGGAATAATTCCACAAGTATCTATTACTGAATGTATTATTTCTTCTATTGCTGCTATGATTTAAGCCAATAAAATAATTATCAAGCACTAGGTCAAATGGGAAGCGTTTGCAAAAGCAAGAATTCCCTAGTATGAGGAATGACAGGGATTTACTGTTTTGGGTATGTCGCAGGGTTAAGAATAGTGACAGTACATGAAATATTTAAAGAGTAAATATATTATCTCTCATGTCAACTAATTGTATGAATTCACAGACTATTTAGACTTTGTAGCTACATGCAGCTCAGTTAACTGAAGGCAGAGTTTGAAATGAATTCATAAATATTTTAACACTTACGAAATCTTTCATGTCCCTGATGTTTTTTTTTCACTTCTTCAGCCAGTTTTTAATAATAATACATCAGGACAGTCTAGAGGATGATCTATGGGATAAAGAGATGCTTCCTTTTCACCTGCTGTCCCTGAGAGATACAGGGATCGGATGTTCCAGAGGTGGACAAAGCTAAACAAGACAATCCCTTTTCCACTGGCCCTGAGCACTGGTAGAGCTAGACAGGAGTTCAGCTACTCCCGTCATTAATGGCATCAAAGACAAGAAGACAATCTTTAGTCATGCACAGCCCAGCACAGGGCAGGCAAAGGGGTACCTACATTATCTCGGCCCACGGGAGAGTCTCCTCTCTCCAGGGCTGGTGGTAACTGAACATTGTGCTTGAGCAGTGCTTAGTAGCACAAGAGTACTAAAGAACAGCAATGACTATATTAACAAAGATTCACAATCTTTCTTGCAATGTATAGGCTTCAGTAACTGCAAGGATAATGGACTATAATTCAAAAGCATTAAAACTTTAAACCTGCATTTAAATAGTAATTATACTGATTAAACTATTGCACATTGTTTTTAATATCTGCCTTTTTTTTTCTTCAGAGCAGCTGAGTATCTTGCATGATTAAATACCAAACTCTGCAAAGAAGCCCACTGTCTCTAATGACAAATAACATTTTATAAGTGCAGTTATTTTAATTTTGAGACGTCATGTAATCTGTTAAACGCAAAAGTTGAATAAGGCCCTTTGACTTTCAATATGCTGTGGCAAGTCATCTGCACATTAAATTTTGTGAAAACTCTGTAAAGCCACCATAAAAAATGAAAACTGCCTTTTTAAAATCACATTTGTATGGAGATGTGTCCCTGTGGCTTTCTCACATCGGCTGCCAATGACAGAATGCACACCAGAGGTAAATGGAACTGAGCTGCCCATCTGTGTGCTTTAAACACAATTGTGTGCCAATAGCTAAGAAGTATACACACATCTACAGACGCGCACATAGAGATGTACGTAACATCAAGCTTCTTTGTCCTGGAAAAGGCAGTTTGAAAAGTTAAACCACAGTAGTGGTCCATGACTGTCATCTAAGTTAACAGCGCATCCATCGCAGCACCATTTGCAGCTTCGGGACAGAAAGCATTAACATCACATCGCCTCCGAAGCCCTGCCAAGATGAACATGTGCTGTCAGGACAGACTTCAGTGGAAAACAGAGCTTGACAAGCAAGCACTGATTCTACCCTCTTGGTGAGAATCACTTGCCAATTATGTGGTACCAGTCAAAGGAATTTCTGAATTACATAAATAAATTGCTAAATGTAAAAAAATTTAAAAAAAAAAAATCATGCTCTTACTTCTGTTGCTTCATTCTAGACTCAAGAGGTAGCTCTTTTCCACAGATTACATTAATACCCACGGAAGTATGCCCCAGATTAACACAGATTTGGGTTGAGTTTAGATAAACAATTAAAGCAGTTTTTGATTGTATTCTGCTACAGTAGTGTTCTAATTTGATCTGTAACATGAAAGGTCGGAAATATTTGCAATTAAAAAGTTGAAAATACTGGAAAAAAACAACTCAAATTTAATTTGGTTATTTTTAGTACTTAATCTATACTTCTTTATGTATCTATTTTCCTTCCATGCCAAATCTAGTTGGCATGTATCTATAAAAGTACATTTCCTAAACATCAGTATAGTCAAGCTTTAAATGAGTTCATTACCCATTGGCCTACTTCCACCAGTTTTTCGTATGAGATCTTTCATTATGTAGTGTTTAGGGCAAAGGTTTCAAAGTGAAATACACTTTCATTTTACATACAGAGAAATATTCTCACCACTAAATTTAAAGCTATCTTTCACAAGACATAAAACATCCTTAGCAAGTCACATTCACTTCCTAAAGTAAACAGATTGACACTGACAAATCCCAGCACCCCAGCAGAGCTTCACTTCCTCACTTCACAGCTTTAGATTCACTAATTTCTCCTAGAAGCTGTTTCACTCTATTTCAAGCTGTTTTACTAATGTCCAAAGAAATCCTAAAACTCACCAAACAAATGATTTCTCAATATCTATAGTACTGGTTTTTATTGTCTACATACCATCCCATTGGCCCGTTCAGTACCACTCTCCTCCAGAAAAGCTGTCCGACTGTCTTCATGAAAGGTAGTGTTTCAACTCAACTCAGGTTGATCCTTCTTCATTACAAATGTATGTGTTTTGTATTACAAAATACATTTTAAGATCAAGGTACTAGACAGAATATAGTTTATAAGATTTGTTCTAAAGAAAGTATCCTTGCCAAACATCTAAAATGCAGTAGATAACATGGCTCAATACTGAAATAATCTTGTATGCAGGTTGTAGGGCTAATTTTGCAAGTATCATTTCCTTTAATGACACTAAGTCAGAAGCAAACTGACCAGACGTAAAACCCAGAGAGGTCCAGGTCATAAATTATGTAGATAAAGGAAGGCAGAAGACAAACACTGGCAGTTAGCTGGTAATGAGGGGCAATTTCATTCTTTGTAGCCAGATCTAGACAAAACACATGGAACAACTGCAAAGACTCCTTACTCCCTGATTAGAGTGACTAAACAAATTGATGCGTGCTCACAAGCAGGCTAATTGGAAAAGATCAGCCCAGCAGCAGAATTTGGTACCGAATGCACAAGGACAGTACCGAACAGGACAGAGGCATCCTTCCTGCCTACACAGAACCTGCTGGCTTCACCAGTGCTGCTGCGTGTGAAGAGCCCTCAGCTTGGCTGTAGGCCACCATGTGAGTCTGTCTGCTCTTCTGCGTGCTCCGTCTTACACCTTCGCTTCTGGCTGCCCCTTAAGTCATTAGCCCACCTACCAGGCAAGCAAGGATGATCTTAAGAGTGAAATTGTGACACACAAATTAAGTTTAGTCACCTAAATTGAGACTTTCACAATACAGATATTTAAATATTTTACCTGTCTAGATTCAACTGAGAGCCAAGGGCAAGGAAGGGATCCTTCTGGAAATGCCACTTACCGCTTCTCACAACGCATGTCTGGGAATGGCTATGTGAACTGCCCTCAGAAGTTTCTGTTTCCTTTCGTTAATAATAGAGAAAACCTAGAGAACTAGCTCAGATATAAACATCTACAGGGTGATTGATATGTTAGGTGAGATGAAGCTCATCTGTCCCTACATTCTGCCATTACAGTGTAGATCAGGTGTCTAGAATCGTCTAAAGAGGCCAAAGAGCCCCGCCACCATATTGAGGGGTGTTTTGCCAGTGCAGGTACTACAAAAGACAGTTTAAATAATGCCTGCTAAGGAGTCAAATTAAAGCTTGGCATACAGAGAGTGCCACATAGAGACAAGCTGGCTGGATTCTTGAAACCAGGCAGTCCCTAAAGCAGTGTAAGGAGACTCCCGTAACTTGACAGACAATACTGAGAGTCCAAAGTTTTAACAGGTCATAAGAAAGGGACGAAAACATCTTCCTTACAGCTTTTTTTTCTCTCTAGGCAGTAAATTTTGTCTTTTGTAGGATACGTCTCTATTAAAATAATTTTTTTTAACTGTGTGTTTGATGCCATGTTTATAAAATAGAGAAAAAAACCGTGATATGGCTTTGCATCTGTCTTTACAGTTATATAAAATTTGTAATTAATTATACTCCAGCAAATATATATCTTTATCAGCAATGAAGAACAAGCCAGTCTTTTATTATTCTACCACAACAGCCAAGTAGGATACTAAAGATGAAGACTGTCTGAGATAAAGGATACTGTGCTGCATTGAGGCTACGAATTGAGTCAACATTGAGTGCCTAATTACCAGAATGTAATTTTAGAATTAAATCAGTAACTCAGTATCCAAATCTCTGTGTCATACTGCTAACATTTAAACCACTTGATCTCTTCAGGTTAAAAAATTCTGATAGTTGGGGATTAGGCCTGAAAAAACAGACTAGGCTAATTCTTAACGCAATAACTTTTTTTCCGAGAACAGAAGGTCCATATGGGAATTATTTGGAAATAATTAAAGCAGAATAACTTATTCTAGTCCATTTCCCTGCTATAGACAAAACTTTGCTCTAATGTAATTCTACTAATTTCACAAGAATTACTCTCAATTTTCCCCAAGTGAAAGATGAGACTCAAGCTCATTGTGCTCTGATCACCTTCATATGTTACACTTACAAAATGGTCTTCAGTTAGTAATCTTTGTTGTCTCTAGATTTAGAGGTTCCATTCATCAAACTATAATCATCCAGTAGAGAAATTTTCAAAACATCTGTGGGTCTAAGGACAAGACGTGACTTTATCCCTTTATACCCTTCAGCTTTTCCCTACATATAAAATCATCTCTACACAGAATATAGATCCACTACATTCTTCAGTGTCAATTTGGAACATAAATGGGATCATCCCTCTTATCTGAGGGAGAAAAAGGACAAGGAATGGACTAATGGCATTTCGGAAAGATGCATATTTTTAAGAAAGCAAATGGAACCATATTTGCTTCAAGGAGCTATTTTTTTTTACATATGTTAGTAGGACACAGATTGTCAGTCATAGTCTGCACCCATCTTGAAGTCCTCCTTGAAATGCCTGACATTACACCTTTCAGGTGCCAAAATCAACCAGATGACATGATGGAGGGCTCAGAAGGTGAGGCATGTAAGAAACGTATTTCCCTCTCAGGCAAGCAGATCAGCTAAATTAGAAGCAATGGCTTAGATGTCACGGTACAAATTGTATCAAATCTGAAATGCTACAGATGATTTAAACAGTCTAATGTGTGTCCGTGAAAATCTTTACTCCAAAACTCCATTTGATATACAGAAGGCATCGTAAATATTTATAATTAATGGTGATTTCCATAAAATATAAATAACGACAAAATAACTGGTGGCATGTAAAAAGGACCTATACGCAAAGACAGTTAGCTGCCACTTATACCATTGTTGTCTCACAAAGACCTTAGCCACACCAGAACTAATCTTAGGATTTGTAAACCTTTTAGTACAACTCCCTATAGCTACATATTACTGTGAAACATATCGCTATTCACATGAAAATTATGAAAAAATTCAGCATCCTGTGTTTAAATTCTATATAAATCAAGCTTAACGTAGGTCAGTGCTCCCTATTGATTTCAGTTAGAGTAACCCCTGTTTGCGTCAATTAAATGAGAGCAGAAACAAGCCCAATCAATAGCTATTAATCTTAAATATCTCTGCAAGAAGTACTGGTACTTTAAAACAAAACACTGATGAGATTTGGTTTGTGCATATGTGTGTGTGTGCACATTTAACTGCAAGACCCTGAATTGGGGTCTTTGACCTTTGTGTGTGAAACCTCAGACAAACATGTAAAACATATTTCAGCAAGTTGCAGTCCTCATAATTACATAAATTCCAGATGATGACGGAAAATGCAGTACGTTATCAAACGGTTAATGCTTTAAAATATACAGCATATTCACACAGTGGTTAAAATCACAAAAGACAGTCTTAATTCTTATGTCTTCTAATTTCTGAGTACTTGACATTGAGACATTAATAACATAGGTAGTATATTTTTAGCTTATTTCTTACACGAACAAAACGTAGATCATTGCTTTCAATGTCTGTCTTTCCATATGGCACTCCTTAACTTTTTAATCTTCTGGGCAATTGCTGCCTATTTGAAAAACATCGTCCATTGCTTTCCTACAAGTTTCATAAAAATGGGTTGTTAGGTACAGAGTTTTAGCAAAAGTAAGATCCAGGGAGAACAGAGCTTGTAACACACCGTTTGACAGCAACCAGCTGGCCAGTCAGGTATGTGTATTGGCCACCTGATCAATATATGAACAGCTCTAAATGAGCCACAGTATGTGCTGTCTCTTGCCTAGAGGTTTTCCCCTAAGGAGAGAGCTATGCTTATTGCAGCAGGAAAGAAGGAAAGATTAGGGATAAAGAATACAAATCCCTAAGAAACCAAGTGTCGTTAGTTCCGCTTCTCATGGAATGAACGATTTTCCACGTACTTTTATTAAGTGTCACCAGAGAAAACAAATCCTAAAGCACTGGTGAAAGAGTCAACAGGTATTTTCAATCTTTTATATTTACATACAAAGTATACACAGTGCACAGAGGAAAAATATTTCTCACTCTAATACCACTGAAGGAGATTCTGAACGTATGGGAAATGGTGCTTTGTCTTCAGGCAGGGGATATATGGAGCGCCTGCACACGTGTCTGCATCACTTGTGCAAGGCATTCAGAGCCTGGTGGTAGCGCATTCAGTTCTACACACACATCTGATTTCCCCTCTTGTCTTGCAGAGGGAGAGAGCATAGCAAGCTTGGTGCGGCCCTAAGGCAACAACAGTAACTACGGAGTGAGAACAAATGATACTCTTTCCCCATTTTCTTTTTTTTTTTCTGAGTTGGAAGGAGATTGATTACTTCACCGTCATTTTCTCCGGTCATGATAGTGGTGAGAATTTGTTTTATTTATTAGGACAGATAGATAGTGTGCGTTTGTACTTCCAGAGTCTTTCAAATGAGACCCGAAGCTGCTCAGCACCATGAAAATCATGCAGTACCTGAAACTAAACATCCAAAATCAAGGCACTCAAAAGAACCCAACACTTTTGCTTATGATTACTCACATCCGCACAGTGAAGAACAGAAAATTGACCTCTGTGCTCCTAGTCTTGTTCTTCTGTCACCTACTTTAAAAGCTTACTTATCTAATTGTTGACATAAAGTATCACTGAAGCCTGATTATCATTTAATCAGGCTGATTACATAAAAATATGCTGGACTCGGCAATATAAGATAGTTTAGGTACTGTGCAGTTTATACAGAGCAGTAATTGCAGTTGTGTGAATTTTCTGCAGTGAAGATGAGGCAAGTAAGTCTTGTAATGGTTAAACATAAAATAGTCTGCTTCGTAGTTTCATGAATGGCAAAGATAAATCATGGAGACAACTAGACACAAGAAAAGCTGTTGGCATGGAAACATAACAGTTAAAAATTTCTCATGCTTTCTCAAAACATCAAATTTTGATAACTAGGTTGGATTCCCTGCTTCTTATAGTAAACTATTTGGTGAAACAAGTGCTGGCACAAAACTCTGACAACACATCATCTTCAGTGGTTGAGCAAAGCCATATGTCTACACTGCACTGTAGTACAAGAACAGAAGTTTCTCAAATTCCTTGGATAGCATAGTGGGTGAAAAACATCAACATTACCATATAAAACTCAGTTTTTGGACATCCTGTCATTTTTGACAAAGGTATCACTTGGGTTTTACAGAAGCTCATCTAGCCTTACAGTGCTCAAACATAAGTTAAATTCAACTCCTCTTTTCCATAAAGAATAATGACCATTTAAATACTTTTCACTCTAATGTTCCCAGCAGTGTAAATTTCTGCTAGTCACACCTTTTCCTAAAAGGCAGCTATTGTATGAATTGTGGCTCTGACTAACTGGGAAAAACCTAAGCGTTCCAACACCTGCACATCTGGATGTACCAGTACTTAGTTACTTCAAGAGGAAAAAGAAATAGGAAGACATTCCAAATAGCCTGCCAGCACTGTTACAAATTGACTTCCGCTTAGCTCAGCTATTTCATCTGCTCTCAGTGCTCTCTAGGGTTGGCTCAAATGAATGGAGAGTCCTCTGTGAAATTGGCCAGAGAAGCACGCTTGCAAGAAGCAGAATATTCTCCCGTCAAATCTTTTCAGAATGGCTGCCATAGCGAAATGAATAGTACAGTAATTCAGATGAGGTCTGGTAATAAACATGAACATTTTCTCCAGCATAATTCTAATCATCTCCAGAAGCATCTGTAGGATGAAGCAGCTTGAACTGGAAGACCAGTTAACTTTAAAATAGGAGATACCCAATTCATTGTCTCCTCTGCTTCTCCCAAGAAAACAGCAATGGTCTAGATGGAGAAGAGGAGAGGGTTCTGACACTACAGATTTGGCAGAACTATTAAAGAATTATACATTATTTTAATTTTTATAGATGGGAAAAAGAATCAGAATTTTTGCTAGTAGGTAATTCCTGGTTGGGTATCACTGAGTTTGCAGAGGTAGAAATATCGCCAGGACCTCAACATTTTATGCTAATTCACAACAAGAGAAAAACAGTCTGCTAAAGTACAAATATACTAAAAACCCTTCAAGCTTAATGCTGAATAGTGATTCTTAAAATGCCTTATGCCTTCAGAGTCAAGGACACCTCTTTTTTTCTTTTTCCCCTTTTTTTTTCTTTTGCAAAGCCAAATGTATGCCACGCAGGAGTATTTTATTTTACAAGAACTGATTTTCATAGGAGGGAAAGATTGTGTCTAGCCCCAAGCCTGGCTGCTGTTTTTAAAATTGGGGAAACAGATTTCAAGTCCTCTCCAAAACCGGGAGGTTCTTTTGCTATGCAGTAGATCTCTGTGTGAAGGACCTAAGTGTAGAAGACAATATTTCTCATCATGATCTTTCCCAAGGCTAGCATCATGAACGTACCACGATACTGTAATTGTACAGTAGAAAAATAAATGATACTATCTGAATCCCTAAGAGAGGAGTTGCAACCGGTCATTGTCTTTGCAAGAGATGGAAAAGAACTGCTAGACTTAAATGTGAATGACACGAGAACAATATTTTTCTTTCCAACACAAGGTTCATATATTGTCACACTTAGAAGTAATGGTAATAGAAATCCACGGATAAACTGCTTAGTAATTCTTATATCCTAATCTGTAATCACATCAGAAAGCTAAATCCGAAAAAATATCTTCAGGCTTCCTTAGAATTTTATTCTCTTCTTCAAATGCACATGTAACTCAATCAATAGAAGTAATATATGCATCATATTATTAAGAGAAAACAGACTCTTCAGTAATTTCAGCAGATGTTTTACTCCGGGAAGGAAGGATCATTTTTGCTAGCTTGGCTGCTTAACATTTAAATGCAATGTTCCTGAAATGTATCTTGTCTTTATGAAGAAATAAAATACCAGTAGAGCAACATAAAATTGTACTAAACAACATGAGAATAAGATTAAAATGACTGTCAAAATAACTTTTTTTAAATGTTTGTTCTACATAGCCATCTAGCTTAACTCCTTAGAAACTGAGCAATAAGAATCTAGGATGTTGGAATTTATCATCCATATTTGGAAAGACTGACAGATTGGAACATTTTTCTTTATCTCAGAAGAAAGTTCATTTCATTAGATGCTCAGTTGGGTGAACCATCACCTGAAGTTTTGACCTGTAATATAATTAAAGAACACTGCAAAAGATGGATATTATCTAATCCTGCTGCATCGATAAAATATAAGTTGACGTACAGGACATTCAGCTGATACTTGCATTAGCCACCACTTCGCAGTTTTCTAGGGATAAATGGTTAAGCCATAGTGATCACTGCACTAAACACATGCAAGCCTAGAAAAAAAATCAAAATAGATAAAATTTAAGACAAATATAATTATGTCCTTTAAAAATTTCAGTGACAAAAAGGACTCTCTTGGTACATACTAGAAGACAAGTGACCAAAAACTTGTTTGTTGTCAAAGTTTAAAAATAAGTAAGCAACCAGAGAGATGTCCAGGTTTACTTCTGTTGGCAGAAGAATGCAGAACCTTACTACGATATGTAATGGGGCATCCATCTTTCTGTAGCAATAATGAGTTTGGCTCAGCCAGTTAGTACTGCTGTTAGGTATCAGTATGAAAACTAAGATGAAGACAATGTTTTGGGAAGGGAAAGCATCAAGAAGCTCAATTCATGTTCCAAGAGAAAAATTAGGGAAACAGCCGGACTGGGGCAAGCAGTATAGAAAATACATCCTGTAGCTGAAGCGCACCATCTATTACAAGGCTCTTTAAAAAATTGCCATTCTAACATGGCTTTACTGAAAACTTCGCTATTACTATGCCTTCTTCTTGCTATGATAAAAAAAAAATAAAAATTATTGCCTATTTAAACTGTACTTTAGCAGGCTAGTATAGCAACAATGGTAACTGCTTAGGAACTGGATTGCATGTGACTCTGAAAGTGGGACATGCCAGTGAAAGCCTCTGCTTCTCATGTGTTTGCAAAACAAGCTTCAGGGCCCAAATACAGAAAAGTAAGGTAGGGAGGTCTGAACATATGTGATCTGGGAACATTTAGAAAAAGGATATGCCACATCAATGAACTGCAAGATGGTCTACCCCAAGAGAAAGTAGACAAGCTCACACAACTCTCTGTGTCATTTAATTCTCCTGGTTGCCAGCAGGAGAACTATCACATTCCTTTAACTTCATTTTCACTGAAATTCATTATTCACTTTTTTCTTCAGAATAAGAGCAAAAAAAAATAAGAAAACATGTCTGAAAGGAAACAACTAACTTTTTTCAGAAAAAAATTGAGCAAGGGACTAGGGGAAGACATTCCACTAAAAAAAAAAAAAAAAAGAAAAGAAAAAAAAAGAAAAAAGACTGTTCTTTTAAATGGCATTTCAAGATCCAGGCTAATCCAAAAGAGACCACAAGCAATCTGTTTCCCGAATCTTTATTGTGTTCTGTGAAAATCTTTCTGTAAATAAACCTGCCTAAATTATTTAGATTAGCTTGACAGATTAAAGTTCTATTTTCATGGGATCTCATATAAAGCTTTTACCAGCAAGTGCTCACTTCTGGGACAACATTTCAGAAAATCTCCACATAAAAACGTGTAGTACTAAATACATAATCTTCCTGACAAAAACATCCTCTATCCACCTTCTGCCTCCATTCTTCTTAGAAACAGGAAAAAAAATTTAAGGAAGCTCTTCTCATCTGGTAAGATTATAGTTCCTATTATTAATATTTCCCTAAGATTTTTAACTAAAATAATTTACTAGCAAAAGAAGAAAGACATGAAAATTTGCATACAGTTGCACAGAAGTGTTTAGAAGGTATAACAAAATGTATAAGAAATCTATATAAAGTACGTATCTTAAAATAGAAGAAAAACTGGAGAAGTCCTGAATATTTTTCCCCAGGTCCTTTTGAGGCAGAGTTCTCACTGGGGCATGTTGAACTGTGCACCAGAATCAGAACAAGATGACCTAATTTTATGTTATGCTGAATAATGTGTGATTTCAGGAAAAGTCACTTAATTTCTCACAACTTCAGTTTTCACCTTTAAATAATAGGGGCAATATTTTTTACATTATCAAAAGATGCTTCAGAGAAGTGAAATATATTATTTCTCTTCTCAGTTTTATGCTTTATCCTTCAAGTAGCTCATCATGGAAAAGGAAAGCCACAATCAATTCCTTGATGAAATATATGCTGTATTTTTGCTACACATTGGCAACTGAATAAAACACTGCTATTGCCCTCTCCTGCTGCTTCTTCTCTTCCCTCCCATGAAGGATCAGTTGGATTTCAGAGAAAATCACATTTATCTGACATCTTTGAAGTTGGAAGCATGATGAGAAAATGAGAAGTATCCTATCCAAAGGGAAGGAAAAAGGCATTAGGATATGTCTAACGGTGAAGCATGAGGACAGAGGGTTGCTAAAGCTACACAGGTAGCAGCAGAAACAGAGGTATCACAAAGAAGTCATTGAATCATTTTGGTTCAATGATCTAATACAAAAAACTTGCTAATGGATAAAAATGTTAACTCCAAACTGTAAATACAGGTGGTATCCATATTATACTTCAAATGTCATTGCCTGTTTTTCCAACTCTAAAAATAAATATCCAAAAATAAATACAAAACAAGAACAGAAATTGTCATCCCACTGTTCCAGAGAGATGGTTTTATGACAAGGTTCAGGTTTCATGATCCAAAATTAAGCGATGACTTAGAAGCAGCTTGTATTCAGTATTCACCCCTGTCTGGCTATTTTATGCATTTGTGCTTCTTAGAATACAGCATTTCTGAACAATCACAGTGAAATTCCTTTATCCAAAAACCTGCATTCATATTCTCCTGTCCTAACACTTTTATGAGAATGGCAATATCAATCAAGATTGAGCATTGTGAAGAAAATACAATTTGATAGAGAATTACAAAATTCCTAGCAGCATTCTGCTTTGGGAGCTTCTGGATCTTCTGGGGACAGGGTGCAGGATCATCAGGGGACTCCTGGGAACCCTCTGAGAAACACAAGGGTACCTGCTGCTGCCAGAGAAGAGCAAGGTAAGGGTAGCCATGAGAGTGTGAGCCTGAGGAAGCTCTAGCAGCTTCTAACAAGGTGAATCATCTGCCCGTGACCGTAGGCTACCTGCAGCCTTTGTTACAGGTGCCCCACAATTCAGGAGGGTCAGGGACAGCTTTGGGTGGTGCTAGGGAGAGGCCAGGGCTGAAGCACGGCTCCCAGAGTGTAGCTAACTGATGCAGGAGCACAAAGAAGGGGTCCTCATCTCAGTTCGGACCAGCCTAGAAGTTTTCCAGTTCAGTGGCGATATGCCACAGAGCACATTCCCCAGCAGGCGCTGGAGCAGCTGGCCCTGCCAGGGCAGAGGCTTCAACCCAGACAGAGCTTCAGACGGTGGGAGCAGCCTTGTGAGTCCCAGGCTGCAGGGAGGGCCTGGGGCCTTTCCCTGAGGCTGGACGGGGGGTCCCCTCTCCTGAGGAGGTGTGCTGTTGTTGAAGAGCTGTGTTGCCAAGTGGAAGAGTTCCAAGAGGAAGTGAGAGGGCTATGCGGTGTCAGAGAAGATGAAAAAGAGATGGACAGGATCTTCTCAGTGACCCTACAGCCTCAGAGCCCGGAACCCCAACTGCAGCGGAGACAGAATCAAAGTCTGTCCCTATCAGAACCGTCAGTAGAAACGTTGAGGAAGGCAAAGGCTGGAAGTTGGTGACTTCTAGCACCAAGAGGAAGGCTCCTGCTCCACCTTGAAGGCTTGCAACTATGCAACAGGTTCATGGCCTCTCAAGCTGAGGAGAAGCTGGACGTTCTTCAGGTGAAGGATCTGGGGTGACTGACCTTGAGCTACACAGGAGCACCAGGAGAAAGTGGCAAGTGACAGCAGTGGTGACTCCCTATTGCAGGGGACAGAGGTCTCCAACCATTGACCTAGAGAAGTTTGCTGCTTGCTGGGCTCCTAGATCTGGTATGCTGATGGAAGACCGCCAAAGCTTGTCTGAGCCTCTTACGACTATTTTCCCTTGCTGTTTTTCCGTGTGGACATTAATGAGAGGTGATGTCCGGGGCAACCTGGAGAATAACAAAAGTGACTACAGAGCACTGGGGGTAATAGTCAGGGGCATGATGATCATCTCAACCCTGCTGGTGAGAGGAAAGGGTGTGTGGAGCATAGGACTGATACTGCATGTCAAAAATTGCTTGCACAACTGGTGTCAGAAACAGGATTATGGCTTCTATGACCATGGGACCCTGTTTGAGGATCAATGGCTGCTTGGGATCCACACCACAAAGTGGGACAAAAGTATCTTTGCCAGTATATAAATATATTTTCATTCAAAAAGGTTTTGATATTAGTTATTTTTTTAAACAACCTATGCAAAATTTGTCAAACGTGATTTGAAAAAACTTCTTGAGTAGTGTGTCCTCCTTCTTTCAATCAGTAAACCATTTCCTAAAAAAACAGTATTTAAATTCATCTCTTCCACCTAATAAAAACACCCTATTTTTAAATTATTACTCTGATGCATCAATTTCATAGAGACATTTTATATATTACACATAGGATACATTGTTTTGTCCTATAAAAATTAAATGGTAGCCATTTTTATTCTTTCACATGACAGCATGGTCAGACAGCTGTTGAAGAGATGCTTACTCACAAAATTACACAGAGAGGTGCGAGGAAGAGAAGAGCTTTTTGGCGATGCTACTTTGTAAGTAGCTAATTGAAACTGGAAACCTGCATTCTGGATGTACAGAAAAGTCTTTGTCGGATCAAAACATTGACCAGGCTTCTGGCAGGGCCCTGGAGCCATGCAAAATTGGCCAGCAGAACATTTGATGAGAACCAGAATGGGAAATAAAAATTCTAAAGAAAAGAAAAAAAAAATTTGATGAAGGCCTGAATGTTTTGTCTTCACAATTTCTATCTATGGCTTGTCCAGTGGTGCCTGCCAATTGAACCTAGAGGAGCACTAGACCTGCTGTGTACCCAAACTAATACATTTCCCCTCAGAACAGCTGATAAAACTACTGGGCTTCAAGAAGATGTCAAAACAATAAATGGAGTGCTTTAGTCTGATTGCGCTTTGCTTGCAGTCTCATTTCTGCTTGGGCAAGATGGCTGCAAAATCCTAGCAAAATTGAATTGTGGTTTTCTTATCACCACTCTGCATGGTGCAAATGATATGTTCAACTGTGGGTATTCAAAAAGCTTTCAGATTAATGAGTTTCAATGGTGTCAGAAAACTTTTAATTTTTTTCTAACCTATATATTTCATAATATACTATACAATAGCACCTTGAAATACTGTCTAGAAAGAGTGATTCAGTGTTCTTTGCTCTTCCCAGCTGCCAAGGCTTCTGCAATGCAGAAGGACAAAAATTAGTTAGGAGAAACAGGCTCCGTTATAGTCAGAGGCAGATGGCGGGCAGTTTAATGCCTCCATTACCTTTTTCTCCACCCTGTTCCCCCAAAGTCATCTTAAGTGGAGAAGTTCTTTAGCTTTTGTCTCTGAATATGTATTTAATAGATATACTGTACCTCAGCATCTTCTCCTGCTTCTCTACTATTATTGTCTGTGTCCAAAAGGCAATATTAGTAAAACTCCCATAAAAACCAACTTGATCAAAAGATTGACCTCATTTGCTGCAACATTTTGCGAAGCAATATTAATCTGATTAATTTATTTCATAACATTAACTGTACTGCAACATTCAAAGGTAGTTTTTAATTAACTTATTCTCTGCTGATTACTTGCCTTCTGTCCTGTCTCCTCACTAATCCTTTGGTTTGGATTTTTGTTTGGATTTTTTATCATCACAAATTCTTTCCTCATCAGCACAGATTCTTGATGTTGTGATCACAATTCAGAGACCTTATTATAGAAACTTGTTATATATAAAGTGTTCTTATTTTTGTTTAAGGGAAAAAGACTTTTTTAAAAATTACTTCTATATTCAAATAGAACTTTGTATGAGGAAGTTTACAAATTTTGGATCATTTAGAGTACATCGCTAGGGTAATATATGTAATATTTAAAATAATTTATCTTTTAAACCAAATCAGAAATATTTTCCCTATTTTTTTAACAGAAGGCCATGCATCCTCAGCTGCTGATGTATTTGTATTATTGCCTAATAACTGTTTGAAACTAAAATAAACGTGTTTTTAAAAGCATCTGTTACACTTGTTTATCCTATTTCTTTAAACAAGCAAAGAAGTTAGCTAGCAAGGTTAATAAAATTTCTCACTTAAAGATGTGCTAGGCAGATTACTGGTATGAGATTTCAGCAAAATGCTTCAGGAAAAACCCAGCAAACAAACACTATGCTCAGTACACATACAATTTGGTGACATTCTATGGCCTACTTAACATGAGAAGTGATTAGATACTGTAATAATCCCTTATGGTCTTCCATCTATGGATAAGGAGTGTGTTTTCTAAAGAAAAAAGAGGAAAAATACAAAATTTCACACGTGATAAATGTTGTCTCCAGACTACATTTGGGTCAACTTTTTCCTCCTCTTCTCTTGCCAATTCTTCTGCAGTTTGCAGCAGTACAAGTCTGAAATGATTAAGCCAGCCTCTAATTTCCTTGCTGTTCCAAATATACCACCTAGTCCTAAATATTCAAGATGAGCAGCACTGCATTAGTAGTAATGGACTCCTCTCGTAAAACACTAGCAGTGTATGTGGCAGGCCTGAAAGAGCCTCTGCTCCCATAAAGTTCTGATTACTGCTGAAAATAGCAACCACTGAGCTGTACTGCAGGTAACGGCTGCAACTAGCAAACAGGTTCTGATCAGCAAAAGAATATGGATGTGCTAAGAGGAATACGTAACTATTTAATGACAGATAATCCTGTGTGGGATGGAAAAGTTAAGATATCAAAAAGTTAGTCCAAACCTTCATTCATGAGAAAAAATATTATTTAGAAAAGTATGCCTGAGTACATCTCCCTTAATTTTGGATACTTAATTGAAATTTAAATTAGGTACTTAGATTTTTCCAAAAATCAGTGGAGAGAGATCAGTTCTTTTTGGTGGAGGTTCTAAGCGAGATCTGCCTGGCTGCATTTCTATCTGACATAACTGAGTTAGGAGCCTCTTGGATGAACCTTGACCTTCCAGATCTTTAGAGCTGATAGTGAGGATTAATGGGGAGCTTTATATTTTACCTTGGAGAACATTTCAGTTCTTAGGAAGTTTCCAATAACATAAATTAATTCGGCCCTCTAATTGCATGTCAAACAGACCATACCCATATGCCAATGAAACAAGATGCTTTCTAAAAAAATATTTTAAATTGGAATATTTTTGTATTATTAATGCCATTATATAGACCGATGACATAAGAGCAGTCACACAAACTAAAATTTCTTAGACTCACCATTGGTTTAGGTTTTTGTTAAGTTTGTTTCTAATACGAATGTTTTCCCTTCCAAGCTTTAGATGCTAGGCATGCAAAAAAAAAAACCCAAACCAAACCAAACCAAAAAAACCCTGTGGAAATTGCACAGTGCAAAGTGAAAAAATAGTAAGTTTAACTGAAAAGAGCAGTCTACAGAACAGTTATATGCAAATTAAACTGTACATTCTGGGGATCATCAGAGGACTGACCAACTTAAAGCACTTAAGTGAATCCTCTGCAAAGAAAAGTGAGACAGTACTAACATCAATAGTTACTTATTTTTACTCTTTTTTAAATAATGATTCAGCTGTTTTGTTTAGACACAAAGATGATGTTGGTGTCTCCATGAAAGATCTATTGGTCAGATTAATATTCTAGTGCTTGAGTACTTCAGCACACTACAAACATTTTATTCTCTATACATTTACAGAATAAATGCATTGATTAGTCACAAATTCCTTGCATATTTCCTGCTCTCTGTTTCCTTTTGCAAAATGTATTTAATTATTCTTTGGCATGCAGATTCATGGTAGGTTTTTTCTAGCATTCAAAGAATATTCTTTAAGTGACTAGTTGTCTTCTGATGAAAGGTCATGGCTGAGAAGTTCTCATTATATAAAAGAAACTAACAGAATGTGAAATGAACATACAGATGACATAATCCATATCATATACTGAAATCCAATTATCTGAAAAGGAGTAGGACGGTTGGGTAAACACCCAATTAAAAAATTGTTTTCCAAACTAGCAGTAAAATGGTCAAGAGTGCAGAATGTCAATCCCTTCTTTGCCATAGGGGTTTTTAATTTCCTTCAGCAAAAGGAAGTCTCCTTAGCTGAGACTTAACTGCAGCTACTTTAGCAGTCTAAAAGACATTTAGCTGACATTAGTCTTCTTGGTTCCATCAGGGGCCACCACAGAGACAGCTCCAAAAAACTATTCATTCTGTCATAAGAGATATGCCCAAAATAACAAGATGAATCATAGCTGGTTGTGCCTCCTCTTTTCCATTAACTCTGGAGAAAGTCTAGGGAAATGGCTTAAATTGGACACTTTTATTTTTAGATGGCTAAAAACTGTCCAAAGCCAATAAAGTTAGTGACAGTTTGATATTTTGGGTTGCTTTCACAGTCAAAAACTGTGACTGTTTTTCAGTCACAGAAATCAAAAGAACAGATAAAGCAAAGTCACCTGAGCTACCTACATAAAGCTAAACACTGGGACAATGATGAAAATGATGAAAAAACAGATGCCTCATTCGCAGATGGAATCTCCTGAAGTTGTGATCTTTCTCCCAAAGAACAAAGGATTCTGGAAAGATAGAAAATGTACATGTCGGCATAAATAATCATATAAGGCACTTAAAAGGGAGGAACTTCAGGTCCAGCTCTTGCTTCAAGGCATAGGAAGGAACTGAATGTTTGTGTCTCCAAGTACCCTTAAGAGGCAGGACACCACTACAGCTTCCTCCTAACAGCGTGGAGTTTTACATACTGCATAATGCCATGACTCACAGACTCAAGCAACTTTTATAACCTTTTCAAAAGAGAAACAAGAGCAAATACAACTCCTGTGTTTAAATCACATTTAGTTTGAGATGTGCAAGCCCACTGCTCCCAGATTAGAAAGTTACCACGCAGACAGTGTGGGCCCTGATCCTTTGAAAACCATGAGATGAACCATCAGGTACAGCTTTTGGTCCTCAAGTCACCAAAGAAACAATAAAAATAAAAAATCAAAGAAATTAAAAGAGGACTATCAGACATTGTTATGTATCATGCTGACGTTTACTTGCATCATTAAGAACAAACTGGTGAAAAAGTCAGCCTCAGACAGAAGAGGAGTTAAGTGGGTATCAGAATTCAGATCTTATCAGAAAGACTGAATCTCAAACTGAGCATAAAAAATAGCATTGACTACTTATACAATATAGCATAATTTCTTTATGTTATGACCACACCAAGTGAGCGTTCCAAAATTCCAGAACTGTAACTGTGTTGTCCAAAAAGCGGATTCATGCCCAGCGTGCAATTAACCAATCTCACACAGTCAGGAGAGATATTGTATTCATTCAGGCTTGGGTGCTAGATGGAATTTCCACAAATCAAGCGCACCTCATGCCATATTATATCTATACACAAAAGTTACAAGGTATTACACTCCCAGTAACAATGACTGGTTAGTGATTAGCATATATGATTATAATAACTGCTGTGTCATTTTCTTCTGCTATTGCACTTGCACAGGTGTCTTCACCTGGTCAAGGATCTTTTTGACCCGCGGGTGTGGTTTTTAGTATTATAATGAAGACAGTTCACTTTAGGACACCTTAAAAGTAGGTTTTTGTTGCCAAGTTGGCCAGCTGAACGTCTTCCTTGCCAGGCTGCTACATAACTCATCCTATATACAATCAACCCCTGATGTTCTTTCTTCAATGATGGTCCACAGAATAGGGACACCAAGCAACGCAGCGTTCTGTTCATTATTAGCTAATTAAAGCTAACATAAACAATACTAACTTAGGCCACTTCTTAGGCCAGGGTGACCTGTATCGACTGTAGTGGTCATAACCAGAAGACCATTGTACACTGAGGAGTCAGCAGTCCACAAAACAGCTAACCTGCGTAGATGCATACCTGTGCCATCCTACACCTACAGCTGTGCCACCAGGCCGGCACTGGGCTGAGCCGACCCCTTGGTGGTGGGACAAGCTTAGCCCACCCACCGTAACAGAGGATTCCGTAGGCAAATCCCACTTAGTACCGGTGATTACACCACCTGTGTGTCCTTGCATTTCTCTGAAAATGTGGCAAGAGGTTCTCACATGAACATCCCCTCTCTCCCTCCCCCCCTTTTTTTTCACAGTAGAAATTACTAATAGAACTGTTTAAAGAAAATCCTGTAAGAGCTCAAAAGACCTTCTTTACAGTATTAGCTCCACTGAATATCACTTCAAGTGGTGTTTTACAGTGTGAGTGCCCTTCTTATTACTTTCATAATGAACCATCACTTCCAGATGCAACACAGTAACGAAGATACCTCATGCTCCGGTTGAAATACCAGTCTTTAGACCTTGAAATAACAAACTTATGTCTACTAACGTCTCTGGTGTTAATACTGCTTTATCCAGAACACACCACTGTAAAGTCATCACTTCTTTTTTTTGAAAAACACTTAAGATCTGTCCTAAAATACAATGGTGAAAGCTGAAATTTTTGAGGAAGCTTCAGGTGCAGTCCACACTTCTAACATTCACGACGCATAAAATCTGCTCAAGAGTGAACTACCTGCCCAGCTTTTTGAAAGTACACAATCCCTAACATTTCCTTGTTTCTGGCACCATTTTTAAGAGAATGTCCTGGTTTGAGGTAAGACAGGACCAATTTTGTTCAGTAACTCTATCTTCTAACTAGGCTTCTGCTAACTGCTGAAATTGGAAGCATATTGCGCAGAAAACTGCTCTTTCTCAGAGCAATAAAACTCGTGTTTATAGCTAATGCCAAGGCATGGGATGCAGAGAGGCTCTTGCTTATACTTACTGCTATAACGACGAAGGGAAGCCAACTTTGTTATTTGCCCTGCTGGAGGGTCAGAAGTGGAAAAGCGCAGAGGGGTCCCACCTGTGGGGAGGAGCGGACAGGACAGGCGACCCCAAACTGACCAACAGGGTATTCCATCCCATCTGCCTCATGCTCAGTGTAAAAGCTGAGGGATCAAAGGGTCAGTTCTTTTTCTTCAATGGCTGGCGTCCAAGGAGGACTCTCTCTGTTCATCTGCCTTCGATCCTAATCTGTGTGTTCCTGAATCCAGATCTGGAATCCAGTTCCCGTCCGTCACTGAGTCCAGTCTGGGACTTCCCCAGTGCCTGCTGGTGACGTGATTGTCATCCTGGGAGCTTGCTATGGGTTTGTATATATTTCATTATTTTCTTTTTATTATTTTATTCTTTATATTTCATTAAGTAGTTTAGTTTTTACTAAACTAGTATCTCTTCTTCTGTCTCTCCTGCTCTGCAGGAGAGAGGGAACATCTGTCCTTCAGTTTGCTTCGGCCAGTCCAGCCCAAACCACGACAGAGCTTCATGCCTAACGTACCAAACTCTTTAACAATGTCACCATCTCCTACTTACATAACCAGAAATTACAATCTTCACCTGATTTTTACGTATAGTTAACAGAAGCATCTGCCTACAGGAGGGATTACAGACCCTCATCTATATCATTCCAAGTTTGCTATGGAAGCTCATTTAAAGTGAGGTCCGGGTCAGGGTGAAAATCCCAGAGACCACAGTGCAATCTACTCTCCTTTCAGCCATTCCAAACCTAGCTCCTTAGTTGGATAAAAAAAAAAAAAAGTATTATATTCATACATAGACCTCCTTTTCTCAAGCAGTTCACAAGTCCTGGCAGCTGAAAACGCATGCATATTTGAGAGGAGCAGCGAAGTGTGAGAGAGTTTAAAAGGTTTAACGTAAAAATTCTTAAGTCAAATTTGGTTCTTACATCTCTGTAAATTCCGACTAAACCAGACTCCAGGGAAATACTCCAGATGTCTAGTAAACACAGATCAGGCACTAACACATAAAAGTCTCTCCTAATAATTCCAGTGACTTCTATCCTCTCTAAAATGTGCTATGACTTAAAGGTTGGAAGAAGACTTTTGCACTTTCTTTTTCCTGGAGCCGTGACTCCTACTGATCCATTTTCTTTTTTTATTTTTTTATTTTTACCTGCTCTATAAATGGATACAACAAATTATTAGCATTCTTTATCTTAGCTTCTTAAAGATAGGTTCCCCTATTTTAAGGGAAACATATGGTCTATGAAAATGCTAGTCCCTCATCTGCATGTTAACTAAGCACTCCTGAAGGTGCTACCCTTGCCCTACAACAACATGGCTACAAGGCATCATGTTGCAATCGTGACTAGGGAACAACTTTGAGAGAAAAGACCATTACTTAGCTATCCGTGCTGGACTGGAAATTTAATGCTAAGTTTTGTTCGTGACTACTTTTCCATCCAGTTCAACCTGCTTTTACAGACTGTGATACTCGCTGAATTCCTAGTTTTTTCATTAAAACTATGTTTTATAAAAGTTGGACAGTCAAAATACAGAAGTATCAAGTAAAGAAGGAAGAAGAACTCACAGAATATAAAAATCACTAAAATGCTTTCAGCACTCACTGTCAGACATACCACAATTCCAGTGAACAGTAGGTCTCTGTTAATTTTCCTAAACGACACATTCAAGAAACAAAAGCAAAATAAAAGGAATCATCAGTTCAGCATTTAAGAAAAATGCATTTGATAGTATATTTTTAAATGAAATCTCCTCCTCCAATGAAAGTGCCATGTTGCAATCTTGTTAAGTCTGTTCACAGTACACCAACTTGATCATCTCATTCTTCTCCTGAAAAAAACCCAGAGCACACATAATGACACTGTAATCAACATTTAAATGAATTCACAAGACATTGTCTAATCTTGTAAAGACCAGGAAAGATGTAACAATAAGCAGCATAGAAACCCTCTTCACTATCCTGGTGTGGATGAACTTCCTATAAGTGACTATCTCAAAGTCTGAAATGAAATTAATGAATAGAGAGATAATAGAGATAAACAGTATTTGCAGCCTCATCCAGACTGATGCTGAGTCTCCTCATCTTCCATATCATTCATTGTAAGGTGAAGACACTTAGCAGGGTTGGTACGTAAGACGATTATTCAACTTAATGTTTCATCCAAATCCTGTTATGTTTATTTCTATCTACCTGATCACACAAGACAATCTAGAACACACCTACTTTTTATTTTGAATATAAACTGCATTTTTTTTGAAAACGCATTTTTTCAAAACAATAAAGTTACAGATTTTGTACCCTCATATTTTTAGATGAAAAATGGATATATCAAAACCACTGATATAATTCATCCATCAAGATCCATGTAACTAAACTCTCCCCTAACCACACAAATAAAAATCCTTTAAGAAAAGAATAACACTTTGCATTAAATCCCTGAAAACCCAGACAGTCTATCTGGTTGCAGTAGAGGAAAGGATGCTAATCTAGCACTCAGGATCTTTATCATCCCTCAATGAAATACACAGAGCTACTAGTTCCATTAGAGGGCTGCTAACTGCATTGCCTCGGAGGAGCACTTTCTAGGAAGTCAAGCTTCAAGCCTTGTAGGACTCATAAATCAGTATCAACTCCTTATATTTTACCCTGACATAAATTGGAAAAGCCCCTACACTGTTGTTCCCCTTCCCGACATTAAAAGTCTGTATAAGGAAAATATTCCACTTTAGGAATGCACATAGTGTGCTGTGACTGTCATTCTTCATGCTAAGTAACATTATTTCCCTCTGGTCCTCTCAGAATTTATTTTCTTATCTGTAGTCTTACAGCTGAATTATAAATTCTCTGGAAGGAAATGTCTTGTTCAGTTCCTAAAATGAAGTCAAGTTCCTATCCAATGACTGTTCCAAGTCCACAACAGATTTGGAAAAGGCACTTTTTTAAATCTTTACCATAAAGTGACATATCTGTCACTTAAGCAACACAAAATAGATAAACATTTTTTTTCTTTCATTATAAAGAGAACTAAATCTTAGGCTGTATGTGGTAGCATAACACAAAGGCAACAGACTAGCTTATTCTAAAATGTTTAGAACAGAAAGTGCTTCTCTCATGTAGTATTCATTTTGCCTGCTGAAAACACGTGGTGGTTAGGGATCCAAGAGAGATGGTTACCACATCACATGCAGAATATTTGTAGACTGTCCAGAGTGAAGCATTGTCCTAGGCAATAGCAATTCCCAGTTAACCTTTGGAAGTCTATTCTTTTTGAAGCTCCATCAATTTTACACCAATTAACAAGAGCAAGTGGCAGATTCTCCTCCTGGGACAGGGTTATCCTGGTTACACGTACAAATTAGAGGATGAGAGGCTGGAGAGCCACCCCATGGAAAGAGATGTGGAGGTTTGGATTGACGGCAAGTTGAATATGAGTCAAGAGCATACCCTGGAAGCCAAAAGGGCCAACTGGGTCCCAGGGTGCATCAAGCCCAGCATAGCCTAGCAAGTGAAGTGAGGTGATTGTCCCACTCAGCACTGCACTGGTGTGGCCCCACCTCAAGTACTGTGTGCAGTTTTGGGCACTTCAATATAAAAATGACATCAAACTAATAGAGTGTGTCCACAGGAGGGTGACCAAGGTGATGACAGGCCTTGAGGGCAAGACTTACAAGGAGCAGCTGAGGTCACTTGATTTGTTCAGCTTGGAGAAGAGGAGGCTCATCTCAGTCTACAATTTCCTCAGGGGGAGCGGCAGTGCTGATCTCCTCTCTCTGGTGACCAGAAACGGGACACAAGGAAATGGAATGAAGCAGCATCAGGGGAAGTTCAGATTGGGCATTAGGAGAAGGTTTTTCACTGAGAGGGTGGTTGGTCACTGGAACAGGCTCCCCAGGTAAGTGGTCATGACACCAAGCCTGTCAGAGTTCAATGAGCGTCTGCATGATGCTCTTAGTCATACGATTTACTTGTAGGTAGTCCTACAAGGAGCAGGGAGTTGGACTCGATGACCTTTATGGGTCCCTTCCATCTTGAGATATTCTGTGATTCTATGATTCAATTTCTACAGCTTTTTATTTTTTTTCCTTTACACTTCTATTACCAACTTCATGCCTTTTCTCCATAAAATGAAAAGCCAATATCTATAATGAATTACATTATTAAACCAGGAGAGCTATTTGGAGAATAAATACATGTAGTACATACTTAAGAACCATACTGAAAGCATCATAAATAACAAGCTGTATATTATCATTGTGTAATCTATTGGTTTTATTAAATTCTGCTTAGATATTGAGAAAGAAGAGGCTAAACTAGCCAAAGAGGATTAACACCATAAAAAAGAAGAAACTGGATTAATTTAAAAAGGCTTGGAAAAAAATGAAATTGTTTAAGAAAAGGATATGACTCCGAAGTTTGGCAAGCCAGTAGTCTGAATCACTGGAAAAGGCAACGTAATGGGCTCCTTGGCTTGGAGTGCTACATCTGTTTACTTGACTATCCCCTGTCCTTTGTCCTTGCAAAATTTCTAAACATAGAATTAAATAGTTTCTAGCAGACAGCCAAGCTTATATATTCCTCAGAAGATCTCAGGTAGCTTTGTGTGTTTTTAAAGCTTATGCAGACAAAAAGTGGCAACGCGTCTCGTATAAAACGGCTCTGCATCAAATAATAGGTCCTCTCTATCAGTGAACAGACAGGCTCATGGCTAAGGAGAATTCTGCTGTACATCAGTCTGTTCAGGTGGGATCAGCTTCCCCATTTCCTTTCCTGATTACTGTCTCCCATGAGCTGAGATACTCCTACCTAAAATATTCTCAGAAAGAAACACTAAAACGTTGGTAGCTTCTTCCATGAATTCTATGCGCTACAGCAGTGAGCTGATAGTTTGGTGAAACTATAAATATATGTTACACAAGAGCATCCGTGATGGCTTATACATGCTGGGTTCTTCTAACACTTGCGACTGATTTAATACACAATATTTGTGATATATAGTACAGTGATGGATGCACAAATAAGCTCAGATCAGCAGCTACAAAGATTTTTGACACTAACTCTCCGCTTAGTTGATATGGGCCTCATTAACATCTATATGACTTTCTTATCAAGTTATATCGCAAGAGTAATTTATATGTAACAAGTTTATCGCGGTATTTGTTTTCTCTGTTTCACTGTTCCTCCCACTCGATCTGTTTCTGCTAACTGGATATGATAAGAAAAGTACTTAGTCCTATGCAGTGCTTTTATCAATACTCACAAAATGTTTTACGATGAAGGTTTAGTATTGTGATCTCCGTTGCTATCAACAGAGAAACTTAGGCACAGAAAGGTCAAGTGCCTTTTAAAGGATATTCAGCGCACAAATCACAGAGCTAAGCTAACAGGACTCTTGAGTCTCAGTCCTGTACTATATTAATACAGCTACGTTCCCTACCCTAGAGACACAAAAAGCCAAAATCAGGTGGCTAATTACAAGTAACCACAGAAAACCAATAATCCCTGAATAATCCAGTTTCAAAACCCCTGAATTATTAGATTCATAGATCCCTTGTAAGCCTCTGAAGTAATTAAAGCCTGACTGAGGAGCTAAGCGATCTTTAGCTCAAATCCTATGAGTAGATTAGCTTGCGAACATAATGTATGCTGACTATTAATGTCCTATTTTGCTGTATAAGCAGCAAGTCTAATTCAGAAAACCCTACCCAAACTGCACATATAATAGACTCACATCATCTTTACAAAGCTAAAGCTAATCTTAGGAGAAAGCATCAAGAAGGAGGATTTTATCTCTTCCTATACCAATGACAACATGAGATGCTCTGACTGACAGAATACAGCCAGATACTTCAAGGCTCCAAGGGATGCAGATCTGTGAATCTTTCCATAAATGACGAAATGGAGCACTGCCTGTTGAGGGCAGTGTAGTAACAGGCGTATGAACTGTCACTCTTCCACCCTTTTTAAACATTTGGAAAGAAATCCTGCAACTTAAGATTTTCTAGAATTCTTAAACTACTGTTAATTTTGTATGTTTTAACACAAAATATCCTGAATTCTCCTCTTGGAAGTGTACTATAGTGTCTAGAGTAAGTTAAACGTCCTTGAAGTTACCTGGAATCTCTCAATTGACCATGCAGGGGGCAGAGACAAATAGACTTGTATTTAAACTGCATGCACTGAACAACAAAATGTATAGTATGCATTTCTTTAACAAGAGGGTGGTCAAACACTGGAACAGGCTTTCTAGAGAGGTGGTCGATGCCCCAAGACTGTCACTGTTTCAGAGGTATTGGGACAATGCCCTTGATAACATGCTTTAACTTTTGGTCAGCCCTGAATTGGTCAGGCAGTTGGACGAGATGATCATTTTCGGTCCCCTCAAACTAAAATATTCTATTCTATTCTATTCTATTCTATTCTATTCTATTCTATTCTATTCTATTCTATTCTATTCTATTCTATTCTTATCCTATCCTATCCTATCCAATTCTATTTCTAATCTATTCAAAATACCACAATCCTTGGACACTATTTGAAAGGAATGTTCATTAACTCATCCCTATGTCTCAGCTCATTAAAACTCTCAGCACTTCATCACAGATTGTTTTTCTTAAGTGAAACTGGACTGAACCTAAGAACTCATTTTTAATAGTCACAGTCACTGGATTTCTGTCAGTCACCAAGACTGAAGTATCACTTTGAGCCATTAAGCAGCTCAAGTGTGAATTTGATGTAACACAAAGAGAACAACATCCATCTCTGCACAAATTCTTCCACTTTTTTCTATTTTCTGCATCCATTTTCCGTAGGTTTTTAGTGCACACTTGGAAAGAAATTACATCTATCAGCATGTCTGTCCAAAGAAGACATAGTTTTTAACAAGACTATGAGGCTAGAGCAAATTTGGGCCACAGCATAAACAGATCAGTGCTTGGGTTTGTCACATGCCTTCCTCACAAGGAATCATCTTTGCTGAGGATTCGTTACAGAGTTTTCACAGTAAAGAACCCAGGACCTGAGACATTAATGAGTGGAAGTGCCAGCTTACATTACTAACTGTCGTACACACAACGAATGCCTTGGGAAAGGTGGGAATGTGTATTGCCCTCTTAAGCTTTACCATCCCACCTGCCCAGATCTGCAACTTTGCTCTCCACGACACACCTCCTGTATTCCTTCCTCCTTTCCCAAGAGAATTTGATGCTAACCAGGAACAACAGGGTCCATCTGCCCAAGAAGGGAGGAAGAAAAATCAAAAGCTTAGTCTCACACAAGTGCAGCAGAAGGCCATCATGACTACAGACTCTGGTTTTAGCACTTGTTCCACCTCTGTATTATGATGCCTCCTCAGTGAAATAAACCAACTACACCAAGTCCACTTAATACATTGGCTTTGACATTCTGATTCCAAATGGCATCATCACTTCTCTATTCTAGTCACAAATCACAGCACCACAGAATCAGGCAGATTAGAAGGGACCTTTAAGATCATCGAGTCCAACGATCAACCTAACACTGCCGAAACCACCACTAAACCATGTTCCTGAGAGACACGTCTACCCATCTTTTTAAATATCTCCAGGGATGGCGATTCCACCACTTGCCAGGACAGCCTCTTCCAATGCTTGGTGATTCTTTTGGTAAAGATATTTTTCCTAGTATCCAATCTAAACCTGCCCTGGCACAACTTGAAGCAATTCCCTCTTATCCTATAATTTGTTACTTAGGAAAACAGACCAACCCCCACCTCACGTAACCTCCTTTCATGTAGTTGTAGAGAGTGATAAGGTCTCCCCTCAGCCTCCTTTTCTCCAGGCTGAACAACCCCAGTTTCCTCAGTTGCTCCTTGTAAGACTTGTGCTCTCGCTGGCTTTGTTGCCCTTCTCTGGACACGCTCCAGCACCTCAATGTCTTTCTTGTAGTGAGGGGCCCAAAACTGAACACAGTACTGAAGGTGCGATCTCACCAGTGCTGGTGGGACAATCACTTCCTTAGACCTGCTGGCCACACTATTCCTGATAAAAGCCAGGATGCTGTTGGCATTCTTGGCCACCTGGGCACACTGCTGGGTCATATTCAGCTGACTGCCAAGCAACATCCCTGGGTCCTTCTCCACCAGGCAGCTTTCCTGTCACTCTTCCCCAAGCCTGTAGCGCTGCATGGGGTTGTTGTGACCCAAGTGCAGGACCCGGCACTTGGCCTTGTTGAACCTCGTATCATTGCCCTCGGCCCATCAATCCAGCCTGTCCAGATCCCACTGTAGAGCCATCCGACCCTTATGCAGGTCAACACTCCTGTCCAACTTGGTGTCATCTGCAAACTTACTGAGGGTGCACTCAATCTCCTCATCCAGGTCGTTGATAAAGACATTAAAGAGAACTGGCTCCAATACCAAACTCTGGAGAACACCCCTTGTGACCAGTCACCAACAGGATTTAACTCCATTCACCACACTTCTTTGGGCCATCCTTCCAGCCAGTTTTTGACCCAGGAAGAGTACACCCATCCAAGCCATGAGCAGCCATTTCCTCCAGTAGAATGCTGTAGGAAACAGTGTCAAAGGCTTTGCTCAAGTCCAGGCAGACAACATGCAGAGCTATATCCTCCCATGCCTTCTCTTTGCTATTCTAAATACCTCCAAACTTTTTGTTCCTTTTCCTTTTGGAGGTTCTGAGGGTATTTCCTAACTCTTGGTAATATTAGGACTAGTCAAGTGTACTTCCATATTAAGAGTTTCTTTAAGCAACCTGTCTTCTTTTCTGGAGAATAAAAGAAGGGTGAAAAAAAAATCTCATTTCTCAATATATAATGCAAAAATTATGTAGTTCAAATTTAAAATTTCAAAACACTATTTCAATTATCATAATTGCTCAAAGAGTGCTTCATGCCTATGTAAGAAACTAACACTTCTGGCCCTGAAAATATGCAGGTGATGAAATATTTCTAAATCTCCATTAGAAGCTTAGATCACAAAAGCAGTTTAATGAAAGACTAGAATTAACCTTGCTGAAATGCAAAATTATACTAGAAGACTCTTTATATTGCACTAACAATGAGGTGAGATTATACAAGCTTTTGAGGTAGCAAACTGTTGGGTCCAATTTTTCAGCTGTGCCTTGCAAAGATTAGAAGAAAAGCCTATTATATCTCTGGTGCACTGCTAAGAAGCGCAGCATACATATAGTTAAAGTGAATAGGAACAATAGGTCAGCATGATGGAACTTGTGCAGAAAAAAAAGCTAGGAAATGTGCAGGTCTACAAAACACTAAAATAAATATATATATATTTCCCTTAAATGATCTTTGGACTTGTGNAAAAGGAAAGAAACAAAGAAAGGGAACCAGATCTTTGGCAAAATAAGAGAGCAACATAAAAGTAGAAAGAGAATTTGCAACTGTGCTAATTTGAATCAAATCCTGGAAAGCTTCAAAAGGTTCTGAGAACTAAACTTTATAGAACTTTTGTGTAGAAATTCAACAATAATCTGACATCTGCTTCTTTCTTCCGACACTTACTGTTACACCTTCAGATGTACATCCCATATATTCAGTTAACACCAAGAGATGAGAGAAAATTTAAGCCAACTGACCTCTATCACCTCTAAAGATTTCTCACTAAGTCATCCTATTATCTCCCAATAATCCTATAAAGCATCTGATGAAAACTGGGAACATCACTCACTCATATGCAATACAAGAAGCAAGTTACTACACCAGAGAAGGCTGGCGATTTGTCTAGTCTAGCACCATGCTGCTGACAATGGTCATGTTCACCTTCCTGTAAGAGCAAATTCTGCTTCTAACATGTACAGAATATAATGTCTATGTGAAGGCCTCTCCACCGCCATGATAAGCTATGGATAGGCTTATCTTGTAAATCATGAGGTTCTGTAAATGTAATTTTACATCTTATGCCTAGACTTAACTGTTTACATTTTCGACATAAGGAAATAAACATACTTTCAATTTTATCCAGCTTTCAACCTCCTTGATTGTGATAAGTTGAATGGATTCATCATGTGCTACCTAATGATCATTTTATCAATTTTAAGTTTGGGTTTTTTCAATTTTGTTAAATATTTCTTCATTTTTTAATTATCAGCAAGGAAAGAGGAAGCTACAATACATCTTCTACATAAAAATTGTTATCTTTAGATCACTGGTTTGCTTTCCACCACCTAAACTCCCCAGACAGTGTAAGTCCATTCATCTTTGGTCAATATACTGCCCACCTTTTCTCTCTACTTATCTGTAATACATGAGAAGCCCAGATCCACAAAAATATACATGCAACTATTGTCCTACTTGGATGCTAAATTCTCATTTATCTAATAGGACACAGGAAACAAAACATTTAAAGATTTGATTCTTCGTATTTTCGAAGCTCAAGGAAAAAATATTAGTAATTGTATTTGTACTTCATCCTATTGACTGCAATTTGAAACAGATACCTGAGTTACAAACTGTAAATTCAAAGAAAAAAAAAGAAACCAACTGCTAATAACAATGAACAGCCTGGAGCAATCAATGATTTTTTTAATGACAAATAGTGTGAGTCTAACTATGATTTTAATCCCTCTGTCATATCTTTCTTTCATATTTGATAGATTAGAATCATTTGCTGCTGTTTTTTAGTTACAGCTCTAAAGATGTATTAGGATATGACAGACCCAAGAAGCCATACTTTTAAATAAAACTTCTTCATCTTGTAAATAGTCTTTTAGAATTTCTGGCTTTAATCATCAGTTTAATGAAGTCTAATGGATCTGTTATTATCCTTTCCCTTTAATGTGGTGATGAGGATAAAAATATAATTAAGGGTGTTTGAAATAAAGGAACAAAAGCTGAAGACAAGGGAGAAAAAGAGATAGATACAGCAATACCACATCAATGAGAGGTCAAACAAGCTGCAAATAGCTTTTCTATAGGCAGTCACTCTAAAACATACTCGTATGATTCCAAAGCTTATTCACAAACCTGCAGACTTCGAAACTTGTAACAGAAATGCCTTATGCCCCATTGTATTATGAACAAAACAAGTCTGAGTGAACGTGGTGCATCAAAATTCATTTTAAAAAGAAAATCAAGCCATATTTTACTAAAAGCAAGTTGTCTGTATGAAGCAATCATTGAGAAGGCAATGATGTGCACGTTTTGCATATTGTGATCGTGTTTTATCTAAATTAAGGTGACTCTACAGGCAAAATAAAGTCTGATTAGTTCCTAGTAAGATGAAGAGAACACTAAATTTATGTTAAATATCTACTTTCCAGAACCTTCTTGCCTGAATTATGTTACTTCTCTACAGTTTTACTTTGTTAAAGATGCATTGGGTAGAGCACGCATTCTTAATTTGAAGAAAAATGATGAACAAGATAAGGACACATAAATAGCACACACTTTATAAGCAACAAAATAAATTATTCGTAGTGTCAATATTTTCCTTAGAAGTTATCCCAAACTCAGATGTTTCTACATTATGCATTTTAAGGCATTACATCAAAATACTTTTCCTCTTGTCCTAAAAAAAAACAAACAAGAAAGCACTTAATTTTAAATTCAGTTTGGATTTTTATGGCAAATGTGAAATCAAATTTCGTGGATCTCAAGCACAAATAGATAAACAAAATCTTCAGTTTTATTTTTCACATTCTTGGATAAGGAAAAAGCATATAAGCTATAAATAGCTGTTCTTACCCAACAGTAGAAAACAAGTCATATACCTTGTATTACACATTTTTAATTAACAATATAATTAATCAGTTTTATCACAAGCTTATGACTTCCCATCGTAGCAGTAAAAAAACCCCTGAAAATTCATACTATGACTTCTTTGTTTCTCAATTTAAATATGATCAACAGCTTTATAACTTAACATCCTACAGTAAAGTTAGTTGGTATTCTTTCAAGCACACTCAAAAATGAGTACATGTTTAGAAAACAGTTACAGGAAAAAACATGGGGTTTGTATATGAAGCAACAAGAGGGACAAGATTAAGTCATTTTACTTTGATAGATGATATGAACCTGTTTGGGAGCTGCGTGGGAAAGCTTATCTTAATGGTTTTCTCCTTGGACACTTTCAGCTACACTGCTTGTTAAAGAGAAGACAATATCTGGAGGTAGATCAGGAGGTAGATTCATCTTGGCTATTGTGTTATTTCAGCTCATCGATGAGATCAATGAAATGTACAAGAGAGAGATTTATTTAGTCTTTTATACTACAAAACAGCAAAAGCCACACAACTCCCCACATTATTTCCTCCCTACGTCACCCCTAGAATCTCTTCCTAGATTTTTGCAATGCATGCTCCTCCTTTAGTTAACTCCTTTGGCTTATTATTTCCACTACAGAGGATCTACACTTTTCCTCGAAGCCTAAGGGAATTCTGCCAGTGGAGCACAACTTAAAAGTGCTGAGCAAAATGACCAATGAACCTAGAGTAATCTTTGCATACAACTAAGTCACCTCACTGTTTTTCTAAAATGTGTGAGTTTGAAGTAAGATAATGCCATTTATATTTCTACTCTGTGTTTCATAAGCAGTTTAAAATAGCTTATTTTTTGTCAGAAACAGAAAATGAGTATGTAATGAATGCTATTTTTGAGGAAAACATTACTAAAAATTTTCAACTTGTTTTCCCTTCTAATACACAGAGAACTGAATTTCATCCATTTTTTTCCATTTCATATATACCTAAGCTCAATACAGTACCAAAATAATTTTTCTATGCCTTTGCTTGTTTGTCCTTTTGATGGAATAGTGGCATAAAGGAGAACATCAAGGTGGACAATTTTGAATAATTTATTCATGACTTCTTGGTTCCTATGAGTTGAGTACATGGTATCACAGCATGACTCTTGGGTTGTCCTATATATGCAAGGATAATTGTAATTAGACATTCTGTAAAGAATAAAAAGTTGAGCAACTCCTCCTTCCCTCTTTTTCATACAACAGTTGGAGCCAAATGGTTGTTCAAGCTTGTTATGCACAATCCTGTTGTTATAGGGAGAACTATTCCATAAGAAGATTAGATATTAGCTTAAGCTGCCTTGGTACAACTGAATAAGCGTGAGCCTGCAGATACACAAATGCTAAATCCACTGGCATTATCATTTCTTAAGCATTCAGAAACCTCCGAGCTTTTCTAGATGGTAAAGCATCCTACGACACGTAAGTCTATTTCACAGACATACTAAATCTGTTTATTTTGAATAGAAGCAGCATTGTTCAAGTTAAGTTATAGTGTAATAAACAGATTAGGGCATTAAGCAACAGAATTATTAAAAGTGAAAGTTCCTCAAAGTGAAGGGAAAGAAATGAATGCCAAATCCTCTATTTCAAACAAAAAGGCAATGAAATTTAAATTAAATCTACCTCAAAATAATTTACCTTTAGGCATCATACATCAGTATTTTAAGTACCAGTTCAGAAAGTAAATAACACTCCAGGTTGAATGAAAAATTACCCTGTCTGTTTTGATTCAGTGTGAATTTTCAAATTTAAAGTAACCTGCAGTAATTTATTTAGGGCATCTTAGAATCATAGAATGGTTAGAGTTGGAAGGGACCTTAAAGATCATCAAGTTCCAACCCCCCTGCCATAGGCAGGGACACCTCTCACTAAAGCAGGTTGCTCAAAGCCCCATCCAGCCTGGCCTTAAACACTTCCAGGGATGGGGCATCCATAACTTCTCTGGACAACCTGTTCCAGTGCCTCACCACCCTCACAGTAAAGAACTTCTTCCTAATATCTAATCTAAATCTCCCCTCTTCCAATTTAAAACCATCACCCCTTGTCCTATCACTAGACTTCCTGACAAAGAGTCCCTCTCCAGCTCTACTGTAGGCTCCCTTCAGATACTGAAAGGCTGCTCTCAGGTCTCCCCGGAGCCTTCTCTTCTCCAGGCTGAACAGCCCCAGCTCTCTCAGCCTGTCCTCATAGGAGAGGTGCTCCATCCCTCTAATCATCTTAGTGGCCCTTCGCTGGACCTGTTCCAACAGTTCCATGTCCTTTCTATGTTGAGGACTCCAGAGCTGGACACAGTACTCCAGGTGGGGTCTCACAAGCGCAGAGTAGAGGGGGAGAATCACCTCCCGTGCCCTGCTGGCCACGCTTCTTTTGATGCAACCCAGGATACGGTTGGCTTTCTGGGCTGCCAGCGCGCACTGCCGGCTCATGTTGAGCTTCTCATCCATGAGCACTCCCAAGTCCTTCTCCTCAGGGCTGCTCTCCAGCCATTCTCTGCCCAGCCTGTATTTATGCCTGGGATTGCCACGTCCCAGGTGTAGGACTCTGCACTTGGCTTGGTTGAACTTCATGCCATTTGCATTAGCCCACCTCTCAAGCCTGTCCAGGTCCCTCTGGATGGCATCCCTTCCCTCCAGTGTGTCAACCGCGCCACCGAGCTTGGTGTCATCGGCAAACTTGCTGAGGGTGCACTCGATCCCACTGTCCATGTCTCCAACAAAGATGTTAAATAGCACTGGTCCCAGTACTGACCCTTGCGGGACACCACTCGTCACTGGCCGCCACGTGGACATTGACCCATTAACCACAACCCTTTGAGTGCGGCCATCCAGCCAGTTCCTTATCCACCGAGTGGTCCATTCATCGAACCCGTGACTCTCCAATTTGGAGACCAGGATGTCATGCGGGACAGTGTCAAATGCTTTGCTTAAGTCCAGGTAGATGACGTCCGTTGCTCTGCCTTTGTCCACCAAGTTCGTGGCAGTATCGTAGAAGGCCATCAGGTTTGTCAGGCAGGATTTGCCCTTGGTGAAGCCATGTTGGCTGTCTCCAATCACCTCCTTATTTTCCATGTGCCTTAGCAGAGATTCCAGGAGGATCTGCTCCATGATCTTGCCAGGCACAGAGGTGAGACTGACTGGCCTATAGTTTCCTGGGTCCTCTTTTTTTCCTTTCTTGAATATCGGGGTTATGTTCCCCTTTTTCCAATTCACAGGAATTTCACCAGACTGCCACGATTTCTCAAATATGATGGAAAGGGGCTTCGCAACTTGGTCCGCCAGCTCCTTCAGGACCCGGGGATGAATTTCATCAGGTCCCATGGACTTATGCACTTTCAGGTTGTTCAGGTGGTCTCGAACCTGATCTTCTCCTACTGTGGGCAGTACTTGTTAAAGTACTGTTTGTAACACCAAAGGAGAGACAGGAACTTCCAAGATTTTAACTTGCTCCTGGAAACCTGACTTCATTTCACCTTTTTTCTATTGTTCTCAATGGCTTATGGCAACTTGACAATAAAGCAAATGGGCTATATGTAACATTTTCTTTCATCTGCAAAGGTAAAATGCACAGTGAAAAGGCTCATCCACTACCCCTCTCTATCAGATTTTAACTAATAGGGGGATAGGTCCTATGCCGGACCTAGACACAGATGTTACTACACCAATTGGTATTATAAAGCAAAATCTTGCATCGAAAATCAAAAAAGTCAGTGATCCTTCCTGAGTAGAAGGCTTCTTTATTATCATATGAAGCTGGCTATAGCTGTGTTTCTGGCAGTATGTATCAGTATTCCCATACTGAAGTATAAAGCCTGAAGACTAAGCACTTCTGAATTGTCTTTGAAGTGGTTCAATTTTTCATAGGAACAGATTTTGCAGATACTACCAGAAACTGCAGAAACAAGGTTGGGGGTGGAAATGTGGGTTGCTTTCAAAAAGTTATTAAAATCTAGTTATTTATAGTCTCTTTAAATCAAAGGGACTTTATAGTTGCCCTGCTTAGATTTAGAATATTGTGCCACATAAAACTGATAATTTTTCTTTCATTTAAACAGCACTGACCTAAGCTTCTATCACTGTGGTGGTGCACCACCACCACCACCACCACCACCCCCCCCTTAGGCCACTGAGTACTTGGTACGATTCCTCATCTCCAGGCCACATACCAACCTAGGAGATGTCAGGCATGAACTGAAAAAGGCGAAACACCGGATGCACTTAATCCACGCTCCCTCGATTGTTTGGAAATACCATTCCCTGATAACATAGTACTTGGATCATGATCCAAAGAGAGAAGGTACCAGCCTCCTTTGCTTGGAAATGTCTCTCTTTGATAACAAAGTACATCTGCACTTTGATAGTCATCCAGAAGGACATGGTACCAGAATCTGAAAAGCACCAGAACAATCTACCATCCAAGTTGTGCCAGAGTGGAAAAGAACCCTACAAAAGCCAATTATCTCGGATCCTATAAGTAGCGATTCTAGGAAGACCCTTTGAGCTCTTCTGGATTGCAGCGGGCTGTGGCCAGTACCTTCCCTGAGTCGGGATGCTGTCTCAGGCAACCACCTCCAGCACTGGAAAACCAGGGTGAGACAATCCGTCTCAAGTTTCAACAATCACCCATTGAGGAATGCCAATGCATTGTGAGTATTTACTCCGACCCGAACAGCGAAATTTTAACTATAGGCTAGCCTCTCTTTCATCCATCTCTCCACTCATATGTTTGTTTGCATTTGCTTTATAGATGTGGATGCTCTTCCATTTTCCGTGCACGTGTAAGAGTTAAAAGGTACCTGCCGACTTGCTACAGTCGTGCAATATTAAGAGATCCTTGATCTCAGTGGTTATAAACAGCAGCGTAGGTGTGTGTAGGTGTGTGTGCACGTGCACTTTTATATGCTTTGTATATATATACATATATATATTTTATTCTGAAATCTTCGCTTTTAGTCTCACATGCATATGTATTAGTTTGGGATACCTTGTAGTAAGTTAGTCTGAATCTTGTCATCTTCAAATCTGTAATCAAGTCCCTGTTCCTTTATTTAGTTGAATTACTTTGCAAGCCTTTAAATCAGTTAATGATTACATGCTGCTAAAACTCAATCTCTTGATCTCACTCAAATCACTAAAACTGAACTGATACTAAATCATTACTGTGTTGAAGACATCCACCCCGCGACAATCACTTACTAAACTTGACCAATATTAAAAATTGAGTTAAGTGTTGACAAACCATAAAATATTCAGCTTACAACAGAAGACCTAAACACAAGAAGCTCAGGCACTCTGTTTAAGCTCTTTTAAGAGAATACAATTTACTGGTAGGTGTATGTCTCAGGACTAGACCTATTCCCATCGCTAGTCAAGAAAGAGATAAAGAAAGAGCTACTGTTGTGGCAATGGTAAAAGTATCAGACCTTAAGAAAGTGAACAAAACAAACTGGAGAATATTCATGGGAAACAAGAACAGGTAATCTTCTCCCAGTTGCACAATTATCTTAGAGATACGTGTTCAAACCACATTTTAACTCAAAAATAGCTCTTTGTTATATCTAGGCTGTGTGCTTGTCCTAACAGAAATGGGGGAATACCACAGTATGCTCTTCAGACAGCATGGAAGTCAGAAAACCCAAATACATATGAAAAGTCATTGCCTTGGGTTATCTACTGTGGACACAGATGCTGAGGATAAATAAATCGTGCCAGCAGACTCCAGACTGCAGAAAACGGCCAGGCTTGCAGGTTCTCCTGCCACTGTCAGAAACAGAATACTAGACTAGCTGGACCCTTGGTCTCTGTCAGGAGCATTTCTTTTATTGTTACCTCTGAGTTCAATTTTCAAGTGCTAGATCAAATGAGAACATTATCTTCTAGGTTTGAATACTCTATGGCATTCTATACCATTTAAGTATTTGCAGTATCTTTGAAGGGATAGAATGAATTGATTGATGGGGTTTCAGACATTTCAGACAAATCTGGGGAATTTAGAGATAACTATAGTAGGATTTTTCTCCCCCCCCCCCCGCCATTTTTATTTTTAGTCAGTTCTTTTTGGAAGACTTCTATGTCAGGAAGTCAGGGAGCATGCGTGTCATTCAAGGATTTGCTGTCCCCAACCCTTCTAATCCTGAGCATCAAGAAACAGATCTAGCATTCAATTTGCCAACTCTACCTCATCTTGTACATAAGACAGAATACCTAGAACCAATGAATGAAATGTCTCTACAGTAAGTTGTACTGATTCTTCCTCTTATTCTGATGCTAGCCCTGTGGTTTCACTGCATTTATTCTTCTCTTTATCTCATTGTTCTGTGAGGTGGGAAACTTCTGTCTACTGTTGACAGTACTAGTTGCTGGGAAACACACTGCAGCAAACAATTATCCACTCGCCATTTCAGTTTTCAAAAAATGGAGTTTGAGAAGAAAATTAGACAACCAAATAGAAAAATACTACTTTTGGCTAGACCCAAATCCCAAAGAGAAGACATATTTATACTAACAGTCGCAGTTGTTCTCCTAATATTTGTGTATTTGCTTGTTTAGTTTTTGTAACAGCAGTGTTTTACCATGCTATTTAATGAAACACAACTAGCAATGTAAAGACCTTGTTAGTGAGAAAGAAGGCTTGAACACATATAACTTCTTAATTTGCCTGTCTATGCAATTCACTGATATGCTATGAGACTCAGTCTGCTACTGTGCACTACTCCTATCCCTGTTGCTTAGGTGTCTGTCATATCTTTCAAAAACAACCTCGTTTTTCATAAATCAGGCTGGGCCTACTTGAAATCAGCATTGACTTGTTTGTAAAGAACTAGCTTGCACTGATTTTATTGGTTTGCGTTTGAATTACCTTAAGATAGTATAAAGGGCAGGATTATGCAGCATTTAATGCTATACAAAATGTTGTCGTACATCTTTCAGATAAGGTTTTTTTATTGCAAACCCTTTAAAGGGAAAATCAAGTAGAAAAACTAAGTAAGTGAATGGAATGGATAAAAGAAACTAAAAGCTTAAGGCATGGGAATAAAATTACCTTAAAAAAAAAAAAGGTATCTATTTCAACGTGCAAGTGTGAAAAAATTCTGGAATATACCCTGTTGAATGCCTTCCTTGATCATGGTAGTGACACATTTTAGCAATACTACTCACTGTTTTTTGATAATAACTGAAGATACAACAGGGTAAGATTTCTTGCTGACTAGTACAACAAGGTCAAACTTTTCAAAATGGTCTTGCCGAATTTAATATGCAATCATATTAATGTAGAATTCCAGGAGGGTTATATGGAATTATGAAAGAATTTGAATCCTGTTTTAGCATAATTTATGAAGGCTTTACTTAATTTTATCTCTGTTCTATTCTGTAAGGCACATCTGCAAAATATGGCGATTGATTTCAGGCAAATAGTTAGAAATGCAAACTTTGTACTTTGGTGTAATCTCATTTTTTTGTGCAATCAGTTTTTATTACATGTGGCTCTTTTACAAATTTTGCATTTCTTTACCACACTGAATTGAAAACTCACTAAAGAGAAATGATTCTGTGACATGGCTACAGATATCTGTATTAGAAAAAGAAAAGACTTGTGCTTTAGGACACCAGCTGCAAAGAAAAGCATTTGAGTAGAAGACTCCCTAAGAACTGCTTCATTGCATAGGTCTCTGCAACACATTATCTTCAGCTTTTTCAAAGCAGTCATCATTGCCAAATTTAATGGGGACTTGGGCAAAGAATTTCCAGATAGCCCTTTACAAGTCCTATGAAACTCTGTGCAGGCTAAAAACCCATAAATTTATTCAATTTACATTAACAGAACATTTATTTTTGATGCTATTTTGTAGTGACTTCTAGGCAGTCAGAATTTGGCATTGTCTACTTTCCTTTTATAGACTTACTCTGCATCTTTCTCTAGTAAAGTTTCACCTCCAACTCTTATTCAACTCTGTTCTAACCTACATTAATCCATCCTCGAGGAAAATAGCAAATCTCATTTCTAATCAAAAATGACTGCCATGGTAGACAAGCGGAGAGCAATGGATATTGTCTACTTCAGTAAGGCTTTTAAGGCTGTCTCCCTCAAGATCATCACGGACAAGCTGTTGAAGTGTGAGCTGGGTGAGCAGACAGTGAGGTGGACTGAAAAACAGCTGAATGGCCAGGTCCAGAGGGTCATGATCAGTGGCACAAAGCTTAGTTGGAAGCCAGTAATGAGCAGTGTACCCCAGGAGTCAATAGTGCATCCAGTCCTCTTTAACATTGTCACTAATGATCTGGATGATGGGGCGGAGTGTTTCCTCAGCACGTTTGCAGATGACCCAAAACTGGGAGGAGTGGTTGATATGCCAGAGGGTCCTGCTGCCGTCCAGAGGGACCTCAATAGTTTGGAGAAATGGCCTGACAGGAACCTCATGAAGTTCAACAGGAAGTGCAGCGCTGTATGTTGCACACTGATCAGGTGGAAAGCAGCTTGGCAGAAAAGGACCTGGGGGTCCTGGTAGGCAACAACCTGACCATAAACCAGAAATGTGCCTTTGCACCAAAGAGGGCTACTGGTATCCTGCATTGCCAGCAGGTCAAGGGAGGTGACCCTTCCTCTCCACTCAGCACTGATAAGGCCACATCTGGAGTACCGTGTCCAGTTCTGGGCTCCCCGGTTCAAGAAGGACAGGGAACTGCTGGAGAGGGGACAGCAAAGGGCCACGAACATGATTAGGGGGCTGGAGTATCTTTCTTAGGAGGAAAGGCTGAGGGATTTGGGTCTTTTTAGTCTAGAGAAGAGAAGACTGAGGGGGGATCTCATCAATGCTTACAAATACTTAAAGGGAGGGTGCCAGGAGGAGGGGGCCAGTCTTTTTTCAGTGGTGCCCAGGGAGAGGACAAGAGGTAATGGGCACCAACTTGAACATAGGAAGTTCCATCTGAACATGAGGAGGAACTTCTTTCATTTGAGGGTGGCAGAGCACTGGAACAGGCTGCCCAGAGAGGTGGTGGAGTCTCCCACTCTGGAGACATTCCAAACCCACCTGGATGCCATCCTGTGCAACCTGCTGTAGGTGGACCTGCTCTGGCAGGGGAGTTGGACCAGATGATCTCCAGAGGTTCCTTTCAACCCCTAACGTTCTGTGATTCTGTGAATGGAGCATCTCTCATATGACGAAAGGCTGAGAGCCGGGGCTGTTCAGCCGAGAGAGAAGGCTCGNAAAAGGACCTGGGGGTCCTGGTAGGCAACAACCTGACCATAAACCAGAAATGTGCCTTTGCACCAAAGAGGGCTACTGGTATCCTGCATTGCCAGCAGGTCAAGGGAGGTGACCCTTCCTCTCCACTCAGCACTGATAAGGCCACATCTGGAGTACCGTGTCCAGTTCTGGGCTCCCCGGTTCAAGAAGGACAGGGAACTGCTGGAGAGGGGACAGCAAAGGGCCACGAACATGATTAGGGGGCTGGAGTATCTTTCTTAGGAGGAAAGGCTGAGGGATTTGGGTCTTTTTAGTCTAGAGAAGAGAAGACTGAGGGGGGATCTCATCAATGCTTACAAATACTTAAAGGGAGGGTGCCAGGAGGAGGGGGCCAGTCTTTTTTCAGTGGTGCCCAGGGAGAGGACAAGAGGTAATGGGCACCAACTTGAACATAGGAAGTTCCATCTGAACATGAGGAGGAACTTCTTTCATTTGAGGGTGGCAGAGCACTGGAACAGGCTGCCCAGAGAGGTGGTGGAGTCTCCCACTCTGGAGACATTCCAAACCCACCTGGATGCCATCCTGTGCAACCTGCTGTAGGTGGACCTGCTCTGGCAGGGGAGTTGGACCAGATGATCTCCAGAGGTTCCTTTCAACCCCTAACGTTCTGTGATTCTGTGAATGGAGCATCTCTCATATGACGAAAGGCTGAGAGCCGGGGCTGTTCAGCCGAGAGAGAAGGCTCGAGGGGGATCTCATCAATGTATATAAATACATATAATATAAAACAAGAGAAGCAATGAGGCTTAGTACTGGTAAATGTTAAAAGAGATACTGGGGAAACAAATTGATGCGAGGCAAGGGATGGGAATGTGGCCACGAAATGGTGAAGACAAATAAAGGCAGATATTGGAATGAACTGGGCAAAGGAAGCTCTGAAAAACTCAGGGAAAGTATAGGTTAGAACCACATGTGAGAAGTAGGAAAATACGGGGAAAGCTGAGATAAGATGTGGGAATGACAAGGAAATAAAATTAAAAAAAGAAAGATGAGGATATTACGTGTTTGTTCATGAAAGACGCGGTTGTTCATATGTACGGTTCTAGTGTCTATGGGATTGAATTTAAGGTGGAAATTGATTACATAATAGAGACTTTGAGTAAGCAGACTGTTAACAGTTCAAATTAGATCAACAGCCATTTTCTTCAAGTCCTCCAGAAATATTATTCTGAGATCTGAAGGGAGGTTCTAAAGAAGACAGAGACAGGCTCCTTTCAGTGGTGCAATGGGCACAAACACAGGAAGCTCCCTCTGAACATTTTTTACTGTGAGTGTGACTGAGTATTGGCATAGGTTGGCCGAGAGGTTGTGGAGTCTTCCTCCTTGGAGATACTCCAAAAACATCTGGACATAACCATGGGCAACCAGCTCTGGGTGAGCCTGCTTGAGCAGGGGTGTTAGACCAGATGTGCCCAGAGGTTCCTTCCAATATCAGCCATTCTGTGACTCTGTGAATCTGTAACAGAGACTTGTGTCATATACGGCTGTAGACCAGTGAAGGTATAGAACTCAACAAAACTGTTCAAAGTAGAATAAAAAGTAAGGTGGCAGCATCCTGTATAGAATCAAATTGAAACATTAATTGCATGAGGCTTAGCTTTAGCTGATACTATTAATCCTCCACTTAAATTAAGTCCAATTAAATAAAGTTATTTGCCACGTACTAATACCTACCAACACACTTACTTGTTGGGTAATACATTATTTATGTGCAAACTTATATCAATGTCCTGCTTGGCATATTCGTATGAAATTGCTAAACCTGTGAAGTATATTGATTTATCTTTTATCACACTGTTTCTCAATTTAGACACAAACAAGGGATCAAGGGTCTTTTCTGTTTAAATTAGTCTCTGTACTTCATAATGCTAACATTATTAGACTGGTTGGCAACTCATCCTACTGCTATGGACTTCATTATAACTAGAAGAAACATAGGGCTGAGGAAAGTAATAGACAATTATAGATAATAGACAAAGATAATTTTTCTCTTTCACTTCAACCATCTGAGACTCTCCCAGCAAAAAATCCTACCTAAGTCTCATCCAGTTGCAACAAGAGATACTCATTGTTAACTCCACATTCTGCTAGTTGATGGAACAGGTAGTTGTGACTAAGGAGTCATTTACACTAGGACAACAGAAGCATATAAAATGATCAAGGTAATGATAGCCCATTATTCAGAATCCCCCACAAAATCAAGACACAGTTAGCTTCATTTTATGAATTTTTTGCAGTGCTTTTAACAGCACCTGGATAAGGAGCAGATGTGAAGATAAAACATTATTCCATAATGCCTTATGATCATAAATCTCATTTGGGTGTTTCCACTCTCATTTAATTTTATATCAGTGCAAGCAACGGGACTACATATTTCCATGAGCCATATTCCATTCACTAGGCAATCTTCAGGTGGGAAATACTGTCAGTGTTTCAAAAGAGTTATTGGTATGGCAAGGGTAATTATGCTTGGGGGAGTAGTGTAACACAGCTCTGGTTCATGGGCAGCAAGAGAGACTGAAGTTATAATGTATGCGGTGTGGTGTGTTATTCTGTATTATTAGCCCTGCATGGCATTGCTAAAGAGAAATGGTGGCAAATCAGGGCTAATATAACAGGAACTAGAGTATTTGTAATTCCCTCCTCAACATCTGCTGCATAAAATGTAATTTGCTCATTTGTGCAAGCTGTGCTTCTTTAGAGGCAATCTCCAAACCCTTTTTTGGATGTACCTGCCCCAATTTGTACAATTTGAATGTGGCCCAAAATAGCCTGCATTTCAATTTCACATAATTTGAGAATGCTCAGTGAGCAACCTGTTTATTTAAATTACATGAAAAACAAAGCAACACAGGGGTATGAGTGACCAGAGAGTCAGAAAGAAAGAATTCGAAAAGGGATTGATTTTTTGTTTTTTTCAAGAGCCAGAGCTCTCAGATCACCAGGAAGAATATTAAGGAAAGCAGTTAATATGTAGTTAAAGGAATCGTAATGCACATGAACATATGTTGTTTTACCTAATTTTGATCAACTTAAAAGTAAAAATGTCTTTATTCTTTCAGTTTGGTTTAACACACCATCTGGTTTAATTATTCCTTAGGTAGCACACTATAAAGTTAATAGTAACAGTATTGTTAAGCCAATCAGAAAAAACATTTCTGATGTGATTTTTCACCAAGGATGTTTCTCTTAAACCCATTGACTATGAGGTCAACGTAATAAGCTTTCACACAAGTATTATATTACTGCCAGTGCTTGGCAGATGTTAACTCAGAATTGTCACCTCTAGATTGACTCAAATCTGCTTACTCAATGAAAGAATTTAGTCATAATCTAAAGTGCTACTTTAATTCCAAGTTTTGGACAGAATTTTAATTTTTAAATTATTTAAATAGTTTTAGGATAGTTAAGAATACACAATGGCATTTAAAAACACGAGATCTTACAGGATTGTCTGTTACAGGAAATAAATTGCAGTTTATAAAAGTCAGTTTGATTAAAGAGTCAAAAGACTAAAGTCAATCTCAGTCCACATTTCAGCAAGGAAAGATATGTCCAGTGAGACTTCTGAAATCCACTGCTTTGATCAACTAGGCAAGTGAAATATGGAGTGTGCATTATTCATTATAATACCAGAGGGAAGGCAGGGATTTAGGGATTCACTTCAACATCTTTGAGTCAAAAGGTGATTTCAAGCAGTTTTGCATAATCCCAATGTTAGAGAGTCCTAGTGAAGTTCACCACTCCACTCCTGCTGACTTTCAACAGGATCTAATTATTGTTTAAAATCGTAGCTAGAAACTACTTTGTGCTGTTTATCTTTAAAACCATTCTTCCAAAAAAAATGAATGCTGTAACAAATTCTCCAGAAGTGAACATATTTTTGAGGCCCTAAAAAAAACCAAACTTGTTTCCCCTGAAGGTGTTTCTGAACTAAGCAAGGGGGGGAAAAAAAAAACCCAACAAATCTCTGGAACAGAATTTCATCTCGATGGATGCATAAGAAATACTTTATGAAATTCACAACACAGTTCTGAATTTAGCAAAAGAAAGGGAGAAGATTTAGAATACAGTATTGGTGGGGGAGTGCTTGATACTCTCATCATCATAACATACATATAAATAAACTCTTAAGTCTCTCTTTCTCTCTCATGCCTCCCTTCAAAGCAGGGCAGGAGGGAGAGCATCCGTCATTGTGCCTGACTGGGCCAATCCAACCCAAACCACGACATTTGTATTCTCAAATGTAGCATTATGTGTTCTCATTCCCTATCCAAGATTTCAGCTGCCTGTGTGATAAAGAATGTTACATGATGATCATGAATTAGGAAAGCAGAAAGTAGACTAAAGCCTTATGAGTCATAGTGAAAAAAAATCAATTAAACCACTTGAAGCAAACAGGTGTTTTCTAGATTCTTAGTCTTCGCTGCCCGTTGCGGCTGGATACAACTTATGGCATAATACTGGTATTCTAAATTACACCAGTTACAGCGGTGTCTGGTGACCCCATGAAATACAGGAGGCAAAAAATAACTTCATTTCTCAACACCCATACTAAATGGAGTTAATGGAAATCATTAATGGTTTACTAACTGCCTGCAAATCTCATCCAACACAGGATTCCCTGAGCAGAAGACAGATGGGGGACAGGAGGGCTTCAGGGACAAGTGTCATGTAACCTTGTGCTGTCCTTAAAACTTCCCTAGATACCCATTTACAGCTACTGCTGTGACTATTGGGCTGAATGACTTGTGGATATAACCAAGTAAATTTGTTCTTTGAACTAAATACACCTGGAACCCATAAATGATAAACAAATGGTATCAGACAACTTTGGGTACTTGACTATGTTTCATCAACAGATCAAGAACAAATGTTACCCAAAAGATGTGGATCTCTCCCAGGACTCATTTTGGGAAGTCCTATGGAAAAGTACATTTCTACTGGACATACAATATTGATGAGTAGAAAACACTCCAGCTGTAAGTTGAAACTTGAACTAAAAAAGCCCTATCAAACAGTTCAAAGGTGCTAAGCAACACGTAGGAGATTTCAGTAGATGAAGACAGTAATTCACAGGCAATTCTACAATTTTAGTGCAAACCGTTATTGGAAAGCATAATGTCTCCCTTATCCCAGCCACATGTTTCTCCATACACCTTTATGTCGCCTATAGCACTCAAGAAAGCTATCTGTCTGAAAACCAGTTTGACCAAAAAAGGAAGAAGGAGAAAAAGAAATAATTGTTGGATGGGGATCACTTTCATGATCTGGCTTTCAATGTGGTAGGAGCTCAAAGTCTTGGTGACTTGAAGTGATTGAGAACCACTGGCCCAAGGGCTGCAAATATTCTTATTCTCTTTGGATACTGCAGTTTGTTCCAATTTGTACCAAGCAAACAAAAATACCCAGGTATAGGAACATTTAATAGATGTTGCTGGCTAGCTGTTTGACTGTATATGACCACTGACACCATGAATCACTCACAATCAGGACTGACAGTGGTTTAGAATCTTATAGCATCTGTTTCCTTCATCAAGACAATGGCAGCCTGTTCAGGTTCCACTCTTCTCAAATGCAAGTAATAAGTGCCCTAAAAGTCACTTATTCATAACCAGTTTCCCTCACTGGCTTGTCCATGAGGGGCACAACCCACAGTCTGGGAAACTTTGTTAGGGGAATTTCGAAGGCTATAGTGCAGAACTTTGGCACATAATAGCTTAAATTAGAAGTAAGCAGCTAAGTGGTGGACTGGTTGTTGGAAAGGAAAAAAAAAAGTCAACACAGAAAAAAGTTAACAGCTAGGTATTATCACCTCACAGATGCCTAACATTAAGAAAAGCAATATTATTAGAGAAATACAAGACTGGAACAGATCTCATCAAGTCATCAAATCCAGTGTCTTGCTATCACAGACCCCTATGTATTAAAATCCTTTTTCTAAACCAGCCAGATCCCACTTCCAAACCTTTCTTTTGCTTATTCTTCTGATGTATCTTATTACATCTCTCAGTTGTTTGACTAAACAAACCAAGCACCTTTAATCTTCATTTCTGGAGTGGACACTTTGTTCCTCTGAACATCCAACCACTTTTCTACCTAGTTCAGTATGAGTTTCTGAATAAAGGGAATTATACATAGCTTTGCTGATGAAGTCTCAACAAAGCTGTCTGTAGCAACATTAATACTTCTTGGTTTTCTAATTCCCTTTGGGGTCACACCTCTTTTCACAATCCCAGTAACGATTCATTAGCTATCCTGCAACTAACCAATATACCAAGGATCTCTATTCCTGGATGATGATAGGTGAGCTCTCATTTTACTGCAGAAAGTCATGCTGATAATTAATAAACACATAATGTTATACTTCACCCCTTTTCTATTACTTAAGTCTTCAATATCATCCACTGACATTACATTCTTTCTTATACTCTATCACTAGGATTTTAAAATGGAAGCTAAATATGGTACATGCACCCCAAATACATTTGCTTTTTGAAGCATTAGATACAAGGCATTCTTTGATATTATTTCAACCCTTGACTTCAATGCGAAATGTCCGAGACTCATGTTGTATCAAATGATGAATCATTTGTTCTAAAACAGTGAAACCAGCCAAACAACTAATTCTACATACAGAGACTACTGCAACAGCTATTTGATGTAAAAGAAAATGATTAATGATTTCCATTTAGTAGGAAACAGCTGCACTCCTAACTTTACTATCTGGAAAGAAGAAGTAGCTGTTCAAAAAAAGTATTGTTTTTAGTGAAAAAATGGCTTCAACTTTGAAAATAATTGCTGTTGCCCAGTAGATTGTTAGAAAATTACTAGCAAAGCAGTGAAATAAAATGTATTAAGATTCAGAAGATTTTAAAATAATTATCAATGTGAAAATTAATTACAAATATCAACTGTTGGCCTGTTCACACGTATCAGTAGTCAAGAATATGCAATTCCACCTTAAAATAAATTCTCCAGTCACTTAAATTTAGGTAGCTACTGTAGTGTGTATCAGGAAGCTGTTGAAAAGAGAGCCTAAAGTATAAACTGAAAGTAACCACTTAGTCCCTTTCTGTCATTCTCCCTCTTTTATTACAAGTTTTAACAACTTAATCAATGAAACAAAAGATCCCAAATTATTATGCTTTTTGCCATCATTTTTCTAAGTGGAGAATTACGTACTTGAGGAATAAAAGATGCACTGGGATTCAGTGAAGACTAAGCCTTATCCTATTCTTCCTGCTCCCATGTCAATCAAGTGCAAGAAAATATTGATAGCTTTTTCACCACTTTAATAAATGTACTGCTCTTTTGAAAAGGGGTCAAGCCAATGATTTTCCTGTAGAGAATCTGACACAGTATTTTCTAACTACTGAAGTAACTGCTTTTCTGTAAATGCAGTTAGGAGACCTTGATCTTGAGTTTTAATGTGCATGTGCAGAAATGTACATCACATTTATTTAGCCCAGAAAGACCGTTCTTCTGATTATGACTGCTGACCAGGTGTTAAAAGTACTAAACCATGCAACAGTCTAACACACCAGTGCTGGACGTGTTCCCAGCTGCTGGCCAGAATCTGATCACCTTCTTCTAAGCAAGGTGTTCAATAAAGTAGTAAAATCCCCCCCTGTCTAACACCACCTGTCAGCTGGGCTTCAGACCAGGCCACCAGTCTGAGACAGCACCTGTGGCTCTGCTGGATGACCTCCGCGTTACAGGAAAAAGGAAGACAGTCATATCAATTCTAACGGACTTGGCAGCTTTGGTATAGCTCGTCTCCAAAAATTCCTATTTTCATCCCAAAGACAGCTGCAAAGGGCAAACAGTAATAGCTTGAAATTACTTGGGTCATTTTTCTGAGATCACAAACTCAGGATAGTACAGGTATTCCTTTTCTCTACAATCTTCAGACTCTCACAATGACCATAATCCTCTTATTTACTCCTCATCAGGATCTAGATGTAGTGTACAAGCAGCAAAACACACACACAGCATTCAACTCCACCCCGTGCCAAATGTGAACACAACAAATGCTATAAAAGTTCCTGTTTAAAGAGGAGGCAGTAAGAATTGAATCCAGGAAGGGGCAAATAATGCTGGAAGCTTGACAGAAGTGCTCTGAAAAACAAACTTTCTCTAGCATTGCTCACATTTACAAAGATGTTTGTCTTTGTGCTACAAAATCAGGTCACAGCTTCAAAGACATCTTTTCTTCTTCATCTTTGGCTCAGACAGCCATGGCAGGAAAAGTATCCCCCTGGCTTTCATCGGAGACTTACTGGAATTTACCTGCTTTTCAGGCATGAAATGGTCACTCATATCTCCAGATTTGCACTGCATGTATGGAAGGAAGAGGGAACTGTGGTTTTATGTGGAAATTAAGCTCCAAACAAGAAAAAAACCACAAACAAAAAGCCATGCTCAGCACCAGGAAACATCCATTAAGCAATAAAAATGTGTACAAAGTCCAGTTCAAACTTTCAAAGGCATACAGTGGTCTGTGGAAGTAACTTCTAATGGCATCACCATTCCAAGAAAATAATTACGTTTGTCATTCTCGACAATGAAATGCAAGACACAAAAATTTTATGACAGTATTAGCATTGTTGTGATACTAATTCCCAGAAGATTAATGGAATAAAATACAAACCCAATTTATTCAGATGCATTTACCCTAATTTTCTTCTTTTACACACAAAATAGAAAGCCTTCTATAAATTAATTGAGCTATTTATTCTACAAAAGAGAGAGACATGCTTCTTGGCAGTGTTTTATGAACCTGAAAGGTAATGGGGCCCATAAAACTCCTTGACACTTGTTTCTGAGCTTTGCAAATTTAGAGTCTGTACCTCATACTTGAAATGTTAAAAAGACTAGTATCATTTGCCTGATTCATCTACCAGACAAATTTCCTGCTCACAAGAATCTGTTTCATAGATTTTTACTCCCTTCTCTTCAAAAAATAATATAATTTAAGTTCCTTGAGGTAATAAGTCCTTTATCAAAGGCAAAAATAATAGATGCATTATGCCTGTCCTGCAAAAAAACATGCCACAAACACTATTTTTCAATGTTATTGAAAACATAGATAGAAAATTCATTTATGTTTAGAAACATGTCACTATTGTATCATCAATATTCTTCATGGATATTCTTCATCTTACATAAATCTGCTTTTTACATGTATAGAAACTAGACAGGCAATGGGAAAAAAAAATACTATAAAATGAGACTTATGCTGTGTGTATATGCGTATCCTAATCTGTACAGACAGAATCACTCTCTAGAAAAGACATTCTAGGAACAAAAGACATTAATTTTCAGTATTTGTAGAAGTTCCATGTATACATGAAGAATTTTTTTAAATGTTACAGTACACTGAATTGAATAGAAAACCAGTCCATTTTAAGAGTGATACCTCAAAAGTACCTTTCGAAATCTGGCTGGTTTCAAAAAAAGCTGTATACTTAATTTAAACAGAAGTAAGAAATATCAAATAAAATAATCAGGCAGGTTTGAAAAAAGGTGGAGTTTGGTAGATATTTTGATAGCATTTGCATGCATTTCACACATGGATGCTCTTCTTCCTTTGTTAGCTCCACTGGTTCCAACACTCATACAAATTCCAATGTGCTGTTTCACCATTAGTCATCTTAAATCCAAGTTCAGGAAAAAAAAAAAAACCAAAAGAAAGAATGTCTTCTCTCTTCACCATTAATTCTCTTTCGTTATCTGCAATTGATTTAAAAGGAGTGTTTTCAACTGTTTACAGACAATAAATCATTCCTCATTTTGTGTGTTTAAACCTGCTCAAATTCCTTGTTCTCAGGAAATAAACATTATGGTCATTCCCTGGAATAATATCAACTGTTAATATATGTAGGTTTTGAACATATCAAGCAATATTCTTTCAGCCTGAGTACAATCCCAATAGCAGCTACTTTCAATATGAAAGAGAATACATTTTTATGGTTATCACTTTTATAAAGCAAAGCACTGCAACAGTGGATGAACCTGCTGGCCAAGATTTGTGTTAGTATACAGAGACACTGAAGGAGTTAGCCAATAAACATTCTATAAGATCTTGATTTTCCTGCCTCTCAGCTGAAATACTACCAATGTTGGGAACTACTATTTTGACAGTTTGTTAACAGCTTTAATTCTTCCACTACGGTAGTTCATGCATTAAGCAGAGAGACAGAAGCAGACGTTCTCTCTTTCACCAAGTACGGCTTCCTGAACATTTCAGACTCAGGTGCCTGTGGAAAAGACAAAGAGAGAGAAGGCTCGACACAGAATTCACTCCCTGAAAGCAAGCACTTAACCCGACTCTTTGCTTCTTTTAAATGATTTGCAGTCATAGACATATATCATACCCTATAAACCAATAAAGTTATTTATCTTAGAGTCCTAGAATTGCTGTTATCAATATTTAAGTGTTTTTATGTAATCTTGGAGGAGAGACCCACAGAAGAAAAAATATTGCATTTATTTACTGATCAAGCTAATAAACAAAATTACTCCTCTAAAAAATTCCAGACGAGATATAAATTAACCAATATGATGCATTTGTTTCCAGTGAAGCAAAACTGAAATGGATGATCCAGAGTATCATGTGGTTTTTTCATAAGTGTATCCTTGTGTTTATACATCGATCAGTCCTGGGATGTAGGTAAGAGGAAAAGCAACCAGCACACAAACAAGCCTCAGTGTGAATTTACAAGCTTTTATTTTTTAAGGACAGAATTTTCTGTGACAGTTGTCAAATCAGGTTGCACCTGATTTGAAAGGTGCTCTGTTGACTTTTAAAGAAATGCTGTCAAAGTCTGCAAATCAAATCTGCAAATCCAACTCCCTATTCTTTTCAACATGTCAGCAAGCAAAATTAAAAATATTACTTCCCCTGTTATTTATTTAAATTTATACTTGTTTTTCCTTCTAAGGTTCTCATATTACCTTCATATGAAAAACAAACAAACAAACAAACAAAAAACCACCACCAAACTCGTGGCACTATCGCTCCTCTTCAGGGAAACAAAAAACCATCAGCAAATTTAGAGATGTGGGGAAAAAATGTTACATTTTGATCAGGTAAGCTCTGCTACAGTGCTGCATCCTGAGAATAAATATTTGCATTACAGAAATATATACTGAGAAGAGTAAACCAGAAGGCAAAATAAGAACATGAAATTGGTCAAAAGCATAATTTAATAATGCTGCTCTTTGACTTGACAGAGAGCTCTGAAATTTTCATTTTATATGCTTTATGTGACTGTCCCTTTCAAACAAAGGTGAAAACCAACTAGCTCTGGTTCAAGCTCTAGCTTCCTGCCACACACTTTTAGGAGAGCTGTTCCTGCTCCACAAGTGGAAAAATGTATATTATCCACCCAAAACATAGGTATCCTTTGTCACATCAAACATATATGACCTAAGTAACATTAACATGCAACTGAAATTTAGACAGCCCTGTCATGACAAATGGCGTATACCCATCATATCTACCATGGCTCTCCAGCATTTTGTCAACTTAAAATATTTGTTCAAATTACATGCACTCAGCAGTTCAGTTCTAACCCTCTGTGCATAGTCATATCCGTTGCTTTAATACACTTTTACAATCATTTAGAGTGACAGAAGAAAAATTAAACTCTTATTTCGGATGTATTCTATTCTCTCTGCACTGCCATTTTACTAAGTTCTAGCAAGGTACATACATGGAAGCCTACAGTATGCCACCTCGTAGAGTTTATAATTGGGCTCAGAGAACCTGATGCATGTAGAAGAAAAACAGCCATGCCCAATTCTCAAATCTCTGCAGATCTAGCAGTTGGGAGGAAAAGTCTCTACACATATATCAAGTTAATTTGTCTGAGAAGTCACTGGCAAACTGTGATTCACATACCTGTACTTGTCAGACCAAGTAACAGAAAAGCACTTCAGGAAGTGGAAAGACAAAGAGTAAGGCCAATTCACCTGACCTTAAATAAGAAAAATAAGAACACAAACCTGAAAAATATAGCAAATTAATATTGGCAATTTATGCCAACATGGAGCACTAAATTCTAAAAGAAGCTCTCAGGAAGGAAATGGACACCAGTTATTACAAGCAGTGAAATATATTGGGAATGTGTTCTAATAAGGTGATGTAGGAAATATTTTCTGGAGTTCTACAAATTTGGGTTTTGACGGAGACAAAAAAATCCCTATACATTTCAGGGAATTAACCAAAAAAATGAGGAAGGTTGTTGCCTCATTTTACTTTGCATCTGTGCTTCTACTAAAATATCAGGAGGAAAAGATTACTTTTACTCTGTGAAACTGAGGATTCTGAAGGACATCCCTTTCCTCTATATGGAGATAAATTATCTGAGAAAACATGAAGCAATAGTTCTTGGTATTACATATGCTCAATGCAATGTCAGTCTTACAAAGTCAATGTAGTATTTGTGCCAAAGCATTTACTGGCTTGCCTATACTGTCAAATGTCAAAATGCAAAAAGATAAGCATTAAGCTGTTTCATAGGAATTACTTTTGAAGTGCTACCAACTCAAGTATTATAAGTTGTTTTAAAACTAATTCCTTGGAATTGTATCAGAAATACCTCAAATCCATTTATCATAATTACAAGTGGCAGCTCATGCAACTTGTTATCACCCTAAGAGTTCACAGCAGCGCTTTACAGAACTCTGCAAAAGCATAGAAAAGGAAGCCCATACAGCACCGTAAGATGTTAAAAAGTCTCTTGAGTAAGGCATTGTAAAGATTATATTGGAAAATAATCACTTTTATAGACAGGATTAAGGTAGAGATCTCTAGTTACACAGGCAGCACAACAGATATGGCTAGCTGTTAGACAAAAAATGTCAATGAAGATATATAAACCATGGAAAACGGTGAAAAGCAGAAATATATTCCTTGAACAAAAACATACTGATAAACAAATGAGGTATAGAAGGCAACAAATCTCTCTAGATCAAACGGAGTGTAAAAATAGCACTGAGGCTGAAGAATGTAGAATTGGAGGAACCACTTGGGTCATAAAGCCCAATACTCTACCAAAAATAACCATATAATATAAACTTTTTTCATACATAGCTTTTATTTTCCAGGTGAGGGGAGAAGGAAGGGCAGGAGGCGTTGAGGACGGTGGCACTTCAATGCTCAGTGCAATTCATATCTGCTTTTATATTCAAGGCAAGCATTTCTAGTCTTCTTCGCCCCTGCAGCTCCTTATATATGTGTACACACTGTTCACCTATAAACCTTTTCTCACCTAAATCACTAGATGAAGATGATTCAAATGTACTAATCCCAATATAAAAGCTTGCACAGTGCAAATGTGTTTAATATTGTTTCCTATGGAAGAGGCTTAAAAAATTAGGCAAAGAATGACAAAGCTGATAACCTTTGGCACACTCACGTAAAATTCACCTAGTTTCCAACTTTTTGGGGAAAGATAGTATTTTTAGAGTGCCCAGAGCGTGAAAATACTGGCAATGAAACTGGAGAATTTACAGTACGACAAAGCACATTGCAAAAAATGTTCAGCATACAAGCTGTTTGCAAAGATGTCTTCAGAAGATCCCAGTAATTTATGCCAACTACATCCCTCAATTTGTGCAAATGCTTTGCTGTAGCAGTTCAGTATCTTGACCTACAGTCTTAATGAATCTGTACCATGCGCCTATTTTTCTACATTTTTTCTTCCCTACAGAAATACCAAACCAGTTACTTGGCATTAAGCATTTAAATACTAAGCGTGGGCCTTGAAAATAAAATAAGCAACATTCTAAAGATGCTGTAATGGACTGGATTAGTCCGATAATATGTATGCTAAAATCTTAGCAAGTTGTGTGATCTGCTTTTTAGTCAACAAAGACAAGCACTTCCGCAGCACAATTTACCTCAAACTACATCATGTATCTGAAACAGGTCACATGACCTGCACTGTAAAAATGTCTTTAAAATGAGATTATGGTAAATATAAATGACTATACTGCAGAAATCTAAAGTAAGGAAAGACCAGTCCTTTTCAGACGGAATTAAAACTATTTGTCAGCCAAGGGACCTGAGTTCCAGACCGTATGTGTTTGGTCTTTTCTAGCTGGAGCTGATAATTTAAAGGAAAACATCTATGAAAATTCTTTAAAAGGTATCTTAAATGAATCATTTCAGGTATTAGGATATATAAAGACATGTTAGATCAAATGGCCTATAAAAGGTAATTTCAGGGAACTTAGCACTTTTAGGTAACATTCAGTGAGAACTATTTTTAAAGCCTCTTAATTTTACTTTAAATATTGATGTATTTTTCACTGAGCACACACATACACAAACAAATACATGCTCTCATCTTAAAATGAATGTTCAATAAAGCACTACTGACAGCATATACGGAAACAGCTCTGGAACACCTTTCTGATATCTTTCACTAAAATGATCTTTAAGATTAACTCAGATTATTGTACTAGTTCAATTCAGAAGAGAATTTTATATTTTTATGATTCAGGCCTATATATAGAACTACTTTGGAATTCATTCACTATACAAAAAATAATAGAAAAAGTCTCATTTCTTTCAGGTTGCACAGCAGAGAAGTGTCTCTCTCTCTTTATATTTAGAATTAAATATAAAGTCTATTTTGATTCAAAAAAATGAGCAACTGGTGAACCCTTTCAGTAACACCAGAGAATGCTATCAGTAACAGGTAATTTCTCACAATATCTGTAACACTTGTATTTAGTTTAATTTAAAGCAAGAAGCCAAAAGTCACAGAACGGTTTGGGTTGGAAGGAACCTTTAAATACCATCTAGTCCAACCCCCCTGCCATGGGCAGGAACATCTTCCACTAGATCAGGTTGCTCAAGACCCCATCCAACCTGGCCTTGGAAACTTCGAATGATGGGGCACCCACAGCTTCTCTGGGCAACCTGTTCCAGGGTCTCATCACTCTTATCATAAAAAATTTCTTCCTCGTGTCAAATCTGACTCAACTCTCTTTCAGTTTACAACCATTGTCCCTTGTCCTGTCACTACAGGCCTTGGTAAAACATCTCTTTCCATCTTTCCTATAAACACCTTTCATATACCGAAAGACTGCAACAAGGTCTTCCTGTGGCTTTCTCTCCTCCAGGCTGAACAACTCCAACTCTCTCAGCCTGTCTTCATAGGAGAGGTGTTCCAGCCCCCTGATCAGTTTTGTGGGCCTCCTCTGGATGTGCTAGAACAAGCGCTAGAAGTCACTGTTCCCACAGCATTTTGACATTTCTGCTTGCAATTGAATCATTTAATGAAAAGTGCAAGGGCTTAGCTGAAACCCACCTCTGTCATCTGGCTAAGCTGTTCTGCCAAATTTTGTACAGGTGTAGTTCAATGGAAAAATTAAATATCCCACTAAAAGGGATACTGACATCTGAGAGTATCGAAAGTGATACTGGCATTTGAGGTTAACAGCATCTCATATTGTCAGCATATCCTCTCTTAGAACACATTTGTCAACAGAGTTCTAAGATAATCGGGGAGTGGAGAAATAGAGTTCTAAGAGCAAAAGTAAAAGCCACTATAAATTAAACTATGATTAACAAGAACACAATAAGAATTTCCTTTTACTTTTTGATATACTCCAGAAACAAAAAATTCTTTTTTGTATTTAGTAATTTCTCATTTCTGTAAGAATTAAGGACTTTTCTCTCAGATGATGCAGCTCTGTCCACTAACGGAACCAGCAGGTTCTACCGCTGTGCTTGAGTACAGTCAGTCACTACAATTCTTCTCCACAACAGATGAAAAATCAGGAATCAGTCCAACCAACACAACTTGCAATTTGAAATGTTACCAATCTCCCAGGCATTCTGCTCTGGGCTTTTATTCAGTTTTTGGTACACAAAATACAAACAGAGCACAGCTGTTAACAATGTTTCGGAATTAACCTCTACACAAAACAAAACTAGAGACAGTCCCAGTTCTGGACCTTCAAAAGACCAAACCAAACAATGGGGTCGTAGCTTAAATTGCTACTTTTGGTCACAGGTAAAGACAGACGGAAGATTTATCTTGCCAGGTATGTGATCCTAAAAATATCGTAAGATCCTGCCCTGTTAAAACACTCTCCTGTTGGAAGAGCAGGAGATGCCAGCGGTGGAGGTCTCTTAAAAGACACAGATCAGCTGAAAGCATGTCTTAACGCCAGCTGCAAGAGAAGGAGGCATTGAACATCAAATCTAAAAATAAGTCCTATCAAACTACAGCCTCGAAGGGAATGGTAACCAGGGGGAAAATAGTAGCTAGAGGTCTCTCTAGATATAGTTCATGTTTTCTCCAACAGCAGCGTATTGTTTTGCAAAATGAAGAACATTTTCTTCTAGAAAAGTAACTTCTTTATTGCTCTGTTGGGCCACAGACACTTGAAAATGCTAGGAGACGCAAAACTGGGGACAATACCAAGTAACTAGCTGTTGCTCAGAGACTCCTTTGAAAAATAGTCAGTAATGCTCCTCACCCGAGATTTAGGCGAGATACTTCCCTGCTATCTGAAAGCAATCAAGTGTTTGAAGAAAGGTGTCAAAAGAAGCACTCCATCCAGGGATCGAAATAAGATACAGGCCACAAAGTCTTCAGATCAATAGATCATCAATCACATGAATGCAAAACCCTCTATCATTATACTTGTGATCCCTGTACTATACCCAAAGTCCATTTATTGAAAAACATGCACAAAATCTTTGAAATAAACCTCTACACAAAAAATACTGGAAAACATACTGTAAATATGGTTCATCTATTTTCAAATAGTCATCGCATAACATTTTCCTATTTGCAGGGCTAGCATAAAAGCATATCCACGAAGAGATGACTTCCCAAAACATCTACAATAGCAATTTTGCCAGCCATCTGTGCAAAAAGCAGTGCAATTTCCCTTTAAACAGAGGAAAAATAAGCTAAACAAATCCCCAGCCCAACAGCGAAACAACACACCTGATCAAATAGGAGCCTAAGCATGAAAAGATTCTGGTTTGAATTTAGCAACAAAGAATATGCAGACCAGGAAGATTGTGGTTAATCACTGCTATGTAGATTTGCCTACACATTTGACACTTCGGTACATAGTTCAGTATCCAAGTGCATTGTTGAGTTATTGACAACATTCAAGGCATACCTCTAATAAAAATTATTTGGCATGCCAGACGCCGGACTAGCTGTCAATGTGGTTTTTTCACATAGCAGCCTTACAGTTAAAGCACTCAGTAAGAAAGCACTAAATTACGTCTAAGAACTGAGAGATTTCATACTCCCAGCTTCTAGCAAAGAATAAGTGGGAAAATACCCACTCATAAGGCTAATCTCAGTGAAGGACTTACTACCACTTCTTCAATAGAGTCACTAAGCAAAGAGTGAAATGTTAATAGGACCCCACAAAAACGAGATACAATCTAGACCATATTTACACCACACTGGTGGGGCTCTACTCCATGCTCCCAGTGCTGCTTTCACAGTATATCGTAAGAACAATACAGTACATCGCATAAACAGAGAAAAACAGGCAACTCAAAGAGGTCTCAATCTCCTTCCTATCAACCCTGATGAAAGACATGGAATACTCCTCTGCCGCAAATTAAATTGAAAATATCAGTTTCTTTCTAATTCCCCCTCCCTACCTGTTTCCCATTATATCCATCTAGATCAGTGTTTATACTTGCAATGGAAGTAAGAGTTACCGGAATTCCAATACATATGAGAAATTGCAAACGGTGCTTACTTAGCCTTAAAGTGTTGAATTCAACATTCAAAGCAAGAAGATGACATTTCTTACGTTGATGCCAACGACTTCTATGTTAATACCCAATCTGGACAGACTACAACATAACTGGTGAGACAATCTCAGTGTCAGTTTGGTGCTCACATTGACAGGTAGTATGTTGTAGAGGCCATTAAGATCAAAGCACTGCTTTTAATTAAAAAAATGAACCTTATTAAAAAGGCACCGCGGGGATGTTATATAAAGAGGCGAGACTTTAATACTTAGCTTTTCTTATTTAATGTCATAAAAGCATTATTTTTTATTTCTATACACAAACTAGACTGAAAAAAAAGTTTGAATAATGACAGTTGCTCTATATGTCAAATTCATTTTGCTTGCAGAGTTTGGGAAAAATACAAGCACAGTCATTCTTGCAGAAAGCATAATAAAATTACAGATCAGTTTGGACAGATTAAAAAAAAAATCTGTCTTTTTCATTTGTAAAAAAACAGAGAAAGTGATTTGAATGATCCAGGATCAGTAACAGGAGCTGTAGGCCTTTATTCACAAGTGACTTGTTTGCATCCAACATCAATCAGCAGTGACCATTTATCATCTAACCGCTGCTCAGTAGCCAATGCATGATGATATGGTAGCTCCTGTTGGAGAGGCGTCCAGGTGACAGTCACCGCTAATTGCCATCCCTGCCGGCAGTCTCAAATAGTGTAAGGAAACAGTAAGACCTAGAGACCATAATAGCCTGTGTCTTCTAGACAGAAAGCAATTCCAGAGCAGGACAACGAAAAGGTGTTTCCCAAATGAGCAGTGTCCACCCAATGTGTAACAACAGAATGTCCATTCAAGGTGAGGTCAATATAACATTTTTCCTGGGGATTATCTGCATTTTGTATGGTACCACGCAAAATCTTTGAGACGCTTTTGTTATTTATGCTCAGGGCCTGATTCTTTTGCTGAACAAATTCCACAGGTTTAAATGGTAGACTGCAGAATCAGTCATTTAATAGAACCTATCAGTATTTCATCATTACAGTGTTCTTATTTTGCATTCTGCAAGCAAAAGAAATAATGAATTAGGAGAACACTTCCTCTTTCCATTTCTTATTACTGTATAAGAACTTGCATTTACAATGCAAAACTGCAGAGTTACGGGAAATAGTTTGCATTTTGGACTTTTGAATTCTTTTTTCCTAGTACTATCACCATGCAGTCAGCATAAATGATGGGCTTCAGAATGCCCTCTTTCATACCCAATATTTAAAACAAGAAGGTGAACTTTCCAAGTACCATTCAGTTTTAGTAGTTACTTTCAAAAAACCCATCTGCTTGCCCTTGTAAGTATTACTTTAGCAGAACAGCAAAACCTGTAACACAACAGGGGTCTAATGTTATATTTCTTATGCTTACAAAAATGTATAAAATAAGGTAAGCCAAAAGCTCATAAAAGCCACAACTTTGCTAAAGCTGAATCATACTTTGTTTAAAAAGTCGCCATTTACATATAAAAAGCACCTCAGTATTTACAGCAAAGCCAACTGAATAAATACACTCAGAAGTAATTCTGAATCAAAACCATGTTATTTTTAGATTTCTGATGTAGCATGCATCTTTGATACCACAGAAAATTTCTTTAATTTGATCAAACTTTTTAACATGGAAAAACGTAAATCCCAGTTACAGAAGAAGAAAAAAACAGTTCAACACAAAAACAGTAACTTAAAGAATTCATTGTAGGTACTTCTCTCTGGTCTACGGTTGTCCATTAAACAAGTATGCTGAATGCATGTCTGGGATCCAAAAATGTCACAACTCCTCTAATTCTGAGCTGCCATTGGAGGTGGTCACCCTCTACCAGGGTAGTTTTCCGAGAATGTTTTTACATTTATTGATGGTTGTGTTAAGTAAACTAACTCCTTGGTGGTTATACCAAGGACCATAAACATCCTACCTCTACTACTTAATTTTTGCCTTCTCCTGTTGAGAACCTACCGAATCAGACCATTTTTCTTCAGTTGGAGAATGTTACATTATATTTATCACTATAGCAACTAACCTAATTGATTTGATGCAGGTTTCTCTTCCACCATAGGATGGAGCCACTATCCCTAAGTATAATCTAAACATTTAAGAAAGAAAAAATTATCAGTTTATCATTTTACCATGTCAAAGAGAACATAATTGGGCTTCAGAAATTAAAGTATAAATCAAAGTCTAATGGAATGCACATATACATCCAGAACACGCTTTATAAATACGCTCATTCGTCAAGTGAAACTTAGAGTACGTTGTTTACTGGTTGCTCTCAGTAACAGGGATGACTACTGAACAACAAATATATTCCCAAAAAACAAAGATTCCCAAAGCAATGAGGGGAAGGGGAAGCAACATTCATATAACTGTTTCAGGAATAAGTTTTGTCAGACCGAGAGACTAAAAATGAAAATAAGCAAGTTTTATTTATAGTCCTAAAAAAATTGAAATATGTAAAAGTTCTGATTTTTTTTTCCTTTGAGCTGCAGGGTTTGATGTAAGTGTAATAAAATGATATAGCGAGAGAGAATCAAATACAAGGTTCCTGTAATTACTTTAATAATGGATTCACCTGTATTGGGGTTTTTTTTTTTTACAGAAGTCTGCTTGATATTAGATATTTAAGTTGGTATACTTCCATGTACCTGAATATAAGGTGTGTGGAAAAATACAGAACACCTACATTGTCAAGTTCTTTTCTTTTACTTCCTAAGAAATATGGCAAGGCTGTTATTCTCAAAACATAACTGACACCCCCCCCACACCCCCACCCCCAGTTATGCTTTCCTTCAAAAAGTAAGGCATCAGGTGAAAAAAAGACTGATTTTTAAAAGGATTCATAAAATTTGCAGTACCACTTTATCTGGAAATAGCTTCACATTTTTTTCTTTAGTTTTTAAACATCTTCACCCTTTCCACAAAGCAAGAACATTTTTTGCAATTTTTCAAATACTGCCGCTACAGAAAACGTTCAAGGCGCTTCATTAACATTTGGAATTGCAGTTATCAAATCAGTGAAAGATTACATAAATGGTGGAGTGTTTTGACACTGCATATTTCAAGCTGCATGGTGCTTTTCAGCTCTATACAGAATGAAGAGCATACTACGTTTGAGGAACACCATCGACACTGGCTGAGAGAACTAATTAGAAACTGGTGATTTAAGCATACCAGAAATCACTTTCATGTTATCAGCTAACATTTGCACTGTTCAGCATCAGTAAACAATGCAAAAAATAAATAATGCACAATAGATAAGAATTCAAATGGACAACTGCATTCCTTAGAACACAACATTGTCTCTGTTGCTCTCACTGTTGAATAGAAATAATTTTTAATGTGTCAGAGTTTACAGTTAACGCTTTCCAAGGCTATGCTGATAGAAGATATCTGCACAGAAGAACCCATATCTTCTCATAAAAAGCCTGGGACCCTCCAGACGTTTCTAGCACAAACTTAATAAAATATTTCCTATTACTAATATACAGCTGAATTCCCTTTATACTTGAACTATTCATCCTGTAATACACATTTACTGAGTCACTTATCTCCCAGTATGCACATAAATTCTTTTAAATCTGAGTTTGTTGTTTAGTATACCCTCTATATTGGCACGTTGAATATGGCATTATGTGCAAAATGAAATTATTTAGAAGTGTGGCTTCTTCAGTATGATTTTTCACAAGGGCGGCAATGCAAAATGTGCTAAATTACAAAAAATAATTACAAAATACATTTTTTTTCCCGAAAAAGCCTCTCGCTGTTGTCAGTATAGGGAGTCCCTGTAACATGCAAAGAAGTGAATTAAAAGATTCTCTTAGCCAATTACAATCTTGTTTCAGAAAAAAAAAAAAAACCAACACACACAGAAAAATGGAGAATATAATATGGTTGGAGGGAATGGAATAGAGGGTTAAGAAATGCAGCAGGCGTGCTCCTGAGAACCAGAATCCATTTCCTATTCATCATAACCTACACCTATTACAGCTCAACGAGACAAGCCTAGTGCAAAGCCTTTTCTGCTACAGCTAATGAAAGGAATACACACTATGGGTAAATTACAGACCACATTCAGCTCAGGTTGGAAAAACACACTGTAGATTCATTTTGGCAAAGTTGTGCAGGTCCCTTCCAATAAATTACATATTTTTTTTCATATTGCAGAGAAACTGCTTTTTCTATTCTCTTTTGAAAGATTCCCACTTTGGGACTACAGGCTAACTTGCATTCCCCAGAAATATGGGCATTAACTGTATTTCTGTTACCTGACTGCTTGAAAATGACTCTTGCAGAGAGTAAAACAAACACAAAAGAAAAGAAAAGAAAAGAAAAGAAAAGAAAAGAAAAGAAAAGAAAAGAAAAGAAAAGAAAAGAAAAGAAAAGAAAAGAAAAGAAAAGAAAAGAAAAGAAAAGAAAAGAAAAGAAAAGAAAAGAAAAGAAAAGAAAAGAAAAGAAAAGAAAAGAAAAGAAAAGAAAAGAAAAGAAAAGAAAAGAAAAGAAAAGAAAAGAAAAGAAAAGAAAAGAAAAGAAAAGAAAAGAAAAGAAAAGAAAAGAAAAGAAAAGAAAAGAAAAGAAAAGAAAAGAAAAGAAAAGAAAAGAAAAGAAAAGAAAAGAAAAGAAAAGAAAAGAAAAGAAAAGAAAAGAAAAGAAAAGAAAAGAAAAGAAAAGAAAAGAAAAGAAAAGAAAAGAAAAGAAAAGAAAAGAAAAGAAAAGAAAAGAAAAGAAAAGAAAAGAAAAGAAAAGAAAAGAAAAGAAAAGAAAAGAAAAGAAAAGAAAAGAAAAGAAAAGAAAAGAAAAGAAAAGAAAAGAAAAGAAAAGAAAAGAAAAGAAAAGAAAAGAAAAGAAAAGAAAAGAAAAGAAAAGAAAAGAAAAGAAAAGAAAAGAAAAGAAAAGAAAAGAAAAGAAAAGAAAAGAAAAGAAAAGAAAAGAAAAGAAAAGAAAAGAAAAGAAAAAAATAAAGACCTTTAAAAGTATTAACAGTCCAGGCACTTGATTCTTACACATACCTTATCTGCAACTCAGTGTGATTAGTGGACAATCTATCAACCCTGAAAAAGAATATACCAAACTCTACGGATAAGCTGTGGTGCAGCTCTACAACTGATAGCATGGGCTTACTGAACTGCTGAGGATATGCTAAGGAAGCGCCGGGGTGTTCCCATACAATTTCACAGTCAGAGGATCACATACGATCCCGGTGATGTTAAGACATCTGTCACTTGACTAAGTACGTGCTTCCTAAAGGAACGAACATAAGCAAGACAGTTCCTGTTCACGGAAGGTGGATGGGGATAGGAGAGCATGTACATGGAGGGAGCAGACTGGGAGAGAGCTGGTAACATCCGATAATAAACAGTGAACAGGGGATCACCCTTACTGCCACTCAAAAGTTTGTTCCTAAGATCCACGAGATGTTTCTGCACGGACTGGAAATGCCACATCTACAACCCAAGGGCACCTCACTCTCCCACCAAACGGCAGTATTAAAGTACTAAAGTGTGGCTCTACCTGCGTTACCACGGGGGAGGGGGGGAGCAGCGTGGAGGTAGCAAGTCTAAGGCACGGTACCCATGCCTGCCAGCTTCAGAGCTCGGCCTTTGAAAGCCAGTGGCATTTTTACCTCAGACGGGAAGGGCGTGGGTTTACGTCCAGCAAAAGCACCAGGACAAATATGTACTTACTGCAGTAAGCGATTAGAAGACTAGCCAGGATCATGATAGCCCAGAAAGTTGAGGACATGCTTGGCAAGGCGTTGGCATCTTTCCTACTGCTTCTCCTGGGAGATGGAGCCATTGAAGCCACTTCCCCGGGGGGGGGGGGGGACGGGACGTCAGACGGTTTCACCAGCCAGCTCTCCCCTTGACTGATGGCCTTTCTCCACGCGTAATCCCCAAGGAAGGCATCTTCCAGCGGCCCCGCGCTTCCTCAGCAGCAACACCGTCCTGTTGCAGGAACCATCTTCCAGCCTGAAAGCCAAGGCGACCCTAAGGGCTGCAGGACTCGGGCGCGGTGGCCGCAGCCAGCTCTCCAGCCGTTCCTGTGACGAGGTCCACGAGCCTGCTGGCCTTTACTGGGACTCGGCTGCCCGGCGCGGCGCTGAGCTCTTAAGATGTCCCACGAACGAGCCTCTCTTTTATTTTTTTTTTTCGCCTAATTTCCTTTTTCAAATTTGCAGAAGTTGGTCCGCTCGCTGTCCTTTCCCCGCCCCGCCGGGAGGCAGACCCCCGCGGGCAGGGGCCCGGGCC
>VZSF01004270.1:268140-346101 GCA_013398295.1 Chionis minor | reverse complement strand
GCCGGGGCCGCTGCCAGCCTCGCTGGGGACGGGGGTTGGAGCGGGGCGCGGGGGGACCGAGCCTTGCGGCTCTGCCGGGGGTGGGTGGGAGACCCGTAGCGTCTCCCCCCGGCCTTCAGCGAAGAGGCGGCGCGGAGGAGCCGCCGGGCGGGGAAGAGGAAGGGGAAAAGGAAAGGGAAAGGGAAGGGAGGGGAGGCGGCGCCGCCACCCGGAGACCCCCCCGGGGAGGCTTCGCTCTTGGCTGAGACGGAGCCTCGGCAGAAGGAGGGGCCCGGGGAACCTCGTCCCGTCCCGTCCCCTCCCCTGCACGGCGGGTTCTGCCCGGACGCGGCCCGAGGGGCTCATGGAAGCATCCCTCCATCCTTCCTCACCGGCCGCCCTTCCAGCGGGTGCTGCCGCACGTGGATGCCACCCCCGCTGAGAGGGCTCCAGTCCGCCTGTGCGCCGGCAGCCCTTAGGGTAGTAATAAAAAACTGAAATGTTTTAAGAGGTTCTGGCTAGTTGAGGTTTTCCATTCGGAGTCTCCATAGCAATGCCCTCAAATTAATATTTCAGGTGCTGGGGAAGGTAGTCCCGTTCCATGTGCCGGCAGGACTGGCGGACTAGAAGAGGAACTTGGTCCCAGAATGTCCCGGTTGTCTCCTCCTGCGTTTTGCTTGCAAGCAAAGCAAAGCACCATGAAAAAGTAGATCCGTATTCCTTCAGCAGCCCCAGGTTTGTCTGATTGTTTGCCGCTTAAATGTCTGGACTTCAAATTGTGTATGAGTGATGCGTTATTTACTAGGCAGGGCTGTAGGGGCTTTTTTAGGACAGCTGCACTTGGCCAGATACTTCCAGTTAAATTCAGTTTTGCACTATGAAGACATCGACATCGTAATCCGTTTCATTTCCGATCCAATTTTTTACCAGATTAATTTGCATCCTGAGCTGGTAGAGCAGTAGGCTGACGTGTTGGGAGATGAACCTTCGGCCATCATTTGGGTACGTGCACAACATCCCCTTCCAAGACATGACTTTCCCTTATTTTCAGAGGGAATTTCCTCTCTATTACATTTAAAGACTAGAGTAGAGCACAAACTCAAGCATTAAGGCAACACACTAAGCTTTATTCTTCTCTCCCACGTCATTTAAAAGAGCATTTTATTATTTTGTATTTAGAAACTAAATCTTTGTAACACCTTCTATCCCTGACTCAGACACTAGATTTTCTGTGTAAGTCAATATAAATTCCATAGCTCCTTTGGTGTGCTGAAGTATTAGTTCAATTTGATGTTGTAAAGTACTACAGCATAATGATTTTTTTAAAAAAAAAGTTTCAAATTTCCTATTCTCAGAACAAATGTAAATCAGTATTAAGCACCGAAAATGCCTCAGCATGAGGTGCTGCTGTTCATTGAAATTCCAGGGCTAACATGTAAATTAAGCAGTTTTCTGTATATGTGAAAAGAAATTTGAAAGCTGCGAGTGTTGAATGTACAGTTGAATAATATATTTTAACTATTACTAAAAAGTGCGAATATCTTCGCAAGAGATGTATAGTATGATATACAGATTAAGCGACTTTAAAGCCACAAGGGACAGCTGCAGCAGTATATAGGCTGCTATACCTTTCAGTATAGTCCATGGAATTTTGTATAGTAAATCTTATAGGTTAGCCGTTAAGTTGTGGTTATACAAGAGGATTTCCCTTGGAAATACATCCAGCTTTCAGTCTGAGGAGGGGGAGTCATGATTACTGTTCACCTAAATAAAGCCCGAAGCTTGATGCAGAAACTAAAGTATTGCTTTGCTAGTTCTGAAAACTGACATCATTTACTTGAGACCAGGTTAGTTCTCATGTTGGAGAAGTACTTGGTTAGTCAGGAAGTAAGGTACCACGGAGAACAAGGACCACTGAGCTGGGGCCTTCGCGTTTCTATCTACATCTACCTGTAATAGTTTTACATAAGGCATTTTATATGAAGAAAGATTTTCAAACATTAGTCTGATTTGATTGTCAAAGACAAGGTAATACTTAAAACCACTCTTTAAAAATGTGATTTTAGGTCATTGGTGATTTGTTCTGTCAGTATATGCTGATCTCCAGTAATGGTCTGGCTGTTCTGCACTATCTTGTATTGAAAAGTATCTCACCCTAGAGTGACACTACTCACAGAGCAGAATCCTACTCAATGAAAAAGTGGCAGAATGTGACCTTAAATTAATTTGCTTGCCTCTTTCTTGACATATCCCCCTCACATTGATTTTCAAGGAAAATCTGTGAAGTCTCTGTCTTTAATGCCTCCCTCATCTCCGAAGAAATTCCCAGTATTCAGACCTTTGTGTGTGCAGAGATGTAGAAACAATGATTAAACTCATGGACAGATGTCTGAAAGCAGGCAAGAAAATAGAAACCCAAGTTAAAGGCTGTATATCAAATTCAAATAAGCTTGTCAGAAATCCGATTTATTCCCATACAATCAAAGACACAGATCTCTTGTTCTGCCATTGCTGTTGGGAGAGTTCAGATCTACAAGGAAATTAAAATAATATTTAAGCTATTTATTAGGCTAGGTTGTGCCATTGCTCCAACTGGAATTACAAGCAAAACGTTCGTATTGACTAGAAACAGGCATCGTTTAAAGCCTGTTGTATGCTGTGTCTGTGTGTCAGGCAGTTTGTCCATGATGTGTATATGCACAACTGCTTTCTGCTGGGATGTCAGACCTGTAAAGCCTCTGCAGTGATGTTGACCTGTATTACAGGTGCAGCCTAGAGAGGATAAATCCTAACATTCATTTAGCATCAAGCATGTACATCGGAGAAGGAAGGTAATATTCTTTACATCTCTGCAGAGAGACTTTCCGTTCTTTTTGAGTTTGCTTATTTCTTTAAAAATAGGAGTTTTAAGTAAAAAGTGGGTCAATTCTATGGCAGTACTGATTCAGTGTACTTAATGAAGAAGTACCAATCAGTAGTATTTAAGCCAACAACTGAGTTTTGGCTTTAGATAAAAGTAAAATGCTTCAGTTGATTCTAAATGTTGGTTTTAAAGAAAGAACAATAATCTCTGAATGGACATGAATCATAGATTCATAAAATACCAGGTTGCAAGGGACCTCAGGGATGATCTGGTCCAACTTTTATTGGCAAAAAACCCCAATATTAGATCTGTTGATCTTGAGATAAATATGAGTAAAATAGATGTAAAAGAATACCATCAATTAAATTATATTTTTTACAATGTTAAAAACATGAATTACATACAAGAGCTTTGTAACATCAGCTTGTTTTATCTCACCAGAATTTTCAGAGGAAGAGCAGTGGAACTTAATACTAAGAAAGTAAGCTCTTCAACTTTATTTACATTTCCAACAAAGTAGTTAAAAGACTCTGTATGTCTGTTTATAACAATCCATAGCACCTGTTTAACAACCATAGCAATTATCAGAAAAAATGCAAGGGGATTGCAATTTTCTTCCCTCTTCATTGAGAAGAAGGGGTCAGAGGAGACCAGTCAGGTGATACAGATTCATGGTTAAAGACAAACAACATTTTTAGTTAGATTTTGCAAGAAGCTTTGCTGTCTCTGTACTTACTAATCTCAGACCATATTTGGAAAAAAAAAACCAAACCCATCAACGTTTAAACTAGACACATACCTCAATGATTTTTTTAATACCTGGTTTAGCACCCATGATATTGACCATATATTTAATTGGGAAGGTTTTGCTGTTGGTTTGCATTAAGCAGAAATTTATTGTATTTGTGACAAAGAGGAAGAAAGAGAGAGCATGTAAATGCATGCAGATTTCATTGGTGAATTATAATTTAGAGAGTGAGTTCAGCCCTTCAATAACAGAAATCATATTTGAGTCTAAATGACAGAGAACTGCATATATCTGAAACTATGGGATTAGGAACTTAGTTCTCACCCTGTAATTAAGTAAAAGTATTTATTTGCAGAGTACATAGTCATAGAGATAGGTTTTGATACATGTTCATGCAACAGACTTCTTTCAAGGTCAGTAACAGGGAGGTCCCTAAGAACTGCCCACAGTTCTCTTAACGCATAGTCAAAATATATTTGGAGGGATGTAGCTGACCCTTCTGTGACTAAAGTTGTCATGTTGTTTATTGCATTATATTGTCTCTGTGCCAGATGCTCTCACTGATGCGTGCCTTTGTTGGTTATTGCAAACCTATAGCTGTGATGTGTTACTCATAGACTGTGCTTGTTCACTGATCTTTCTGTAACAGATTCAAGCTACCAGTTAGTCATTGTTTTTTTCTAGCCATTATTAATTTAGCTGGGGTTTTTTCTATCTTTAATTTCCTGCTAATGACATTATAGATATAGTTTGATATAGATATAGTTTGAAAAGCTGTATGTGTTCTTGATTTAATGTGAAAGCTTTATCACAAGTTATGGGAAATCCTCACCCTGTAAAAGAAAATACGTGGAGTTGTTCGCTGACAGCTATGTTAACCTATCCAATTATTTGCAAAGCCAAATATAAAAAAAATAACAGGAATGACAGTGGAAATACGCTGCTAATGCAAAACATTTTTATACCTGTCTGTATAACTGATATGTTGTCACAACATCCACATTATCATTCTGACCGAATATTATTTATAGACTTTACACTAGAATGAAGGAAAAGCATAAAGGAGAGACACTTAAAGATGCATTTTAATTCTACTTTGTGTCAAAGGTAAGTCTGCAATTTTTATAAAAAATTGGCACCAATATAATATCCTATCAAAATGTTCCTTCCATTTTTTCAAGAAATCCTAGCTATAGATGACCAAGAGATTAAATGAACTTTTGTAAAATTACTGCATTCTCACACAGATCCTTAAAATACTGAGATTAAATAAACACTTTACTGTTGATATGCAAGAAGCCCAAATAGTAGAACTAAGATTGGGTTATAATAAACTACCGTTCTTTCTAGCACGTACTAATAAAATGTTTATTTTTATGACGTGGGTGTGTAAGATCATTTCTTTGCACTGAAATGCCTACAACTGATGTGGTAGATAAGTACGTTTCTGTCACTTAGCAACCTTCACTGTTTTAGAAAAAAAAAGTTTGGGGGTATCTGGAATGATATTATTGAAAGTGTCTGGAGTTTAGCAAATTACCAAATCATTCAGAAGTGAATCATTACCTGAGCTACAGTGATGCAATATACTGGATTTGACAGCAAGCACAGAAATAACTAACTTGCAGACATGGACAATTTAGGAAGGTGATTTATTTTAAAAAATTAGGAAAGAAATCAGAACATGAAATAGCAAACAAACATGAAATAAATCCAAATATGGCAAATTATTTTCATTACAGTAAATAGATAAAGAATTAGAGGGATATGAAATCATAACTATGAGCAAATTTCTGTCTTGGATGTTACATACATTATTAATCACATCTGTTGTGAGTTAGGTCTAGTTTCATGTTGTGTATTCCGATAAAAGGGGCACTGAATTCAGTACCTGTTCTATAGTGTCCAGGAAAACCTGCTTTTGATACCTAACTGATAACATATGCAATTCTTTTACAATAGAATTAAAGCAAGGAAAAAATAAACAACTTGTTTGAGAATTTATTCCATTTTGTCTTTTTAACTCTGATTCCCTTTTATTAGTTTTCCTTCAATGACATTCCACAATTTTATAACTTACATATCATATAGGCGTTAAGAATTATACAGTCACGAAGACCTCCTGGTTTTTTTGTCACTCCTTGGTCTTTTTCAGTACTGTATCGTTTTAATGTTTTAACGTTAAATGTTTTAACACACGTCAGAGACATAAGGACATATGTGGCTAACTATGTGTTTTCCTAGCATTTTCTGGAAATCTCGTCATGTCTTCACAAACTTTGCTGTAGGAGAAGAAAGAGGTGGTATTGCCTGGAGGCAGAGTACAGGGTTGTGTTCTGAGAGCTGACTTCTGTTGCTAACAAAGCCAATAAATTTTCTGAGCAGCTCTTTAACAGTTGTTTTAATGTCTCTTGTTGCCTTCGTTTCTGCTGGAACCAGGAATCATTAATGGTTTTTCTGTAAAGATCTAGAGCTTTTTGATGAAATGTTTTGTTTGAAGGTGAGGCAAGGCACAAACATTTTACAAACGTATTGTTAAGAGCTCACCTCAATGACAGGGCAGTGAGTGCAGTTGTGCTCTGCCTAAGATGGTACTTGAATAGTTAAATTCACTATACAGCAATATGGTTGATCAGTGAATAGTAGGAAATTTCCCCAGGAAAAAAAGAGAACCTTGACAAACTAAGCAAAGCTGATGAACTAAAAGCTAAAATTTTCATCGAGAGCTGATAAGACTTTCTGACAACAGGGTTTGTTGTCATTCTCCCATTTGCCAGTTCAACTATTGGCTCTTTAGAACAGAATTAAGTGGTGGGTTTGGTATTATTATGCTGTCTTTCAGAAAGCAGCTAACTTTGTGTAACCAGGAAATCCCTCAAACAAATCATCACCTTCCTGAATGGAAATTAGAAACTATTGGTTTACTGTAAATCATAGCGTATCAACTGCAGCCTGTGAACCTGGTGGACTCTTTTTGAGAAGCAGACAAGCTGTCTCTTAAGCGATATGTTGAAGAGCAGACAAGGGCTGAAATTTCCAGTGGCTTTTCTGGTCAGCTGAAATGCATGGTTCATCATTAAACACATTTTGTTTGTATCTTCTAAAGTAGAATTTTAGATGTAAGGGTATGAGAACAGAGGTACTAGAAGGTAGACTGGACAAAGAGGAGCAATTACATTTTTGTCTGGAAGGCTGCAAAGGTGGATCAGTGATTTACTAGAGATCTTGCGGGAAAAATTGTTTTTCCTTTGGGATTTTTGGCTTTGAGTGCGTTTTTTTTGCAGGGCAGTGGAAGGGAGGGCAAGAGGTGGTGGGGTGGCAGGGAATTCTGAATTATAGGCAGCCTATTTTTTCATTAGCCAGTGGACCTATTTGATTCTGAAGGTGTCACGTCCATGTGCATCCTGCACAATTATGTCCATGCTGAAGGATGTCTTTGGATACACTTGTCTCTCACAGAACACTAAGCTCATGAAGTTCAAAAATGGGAAGTGCAAAGTCCTACATCTGCGGAGGAATAACTCCATGGATCAGTATGGGGTGGGGGCCAACAGTCTGGAAGGCAGCTTTGCAGAAAAGGACCTGGAAGTCCTTGTGGGTATCAAGGTGACCATGAGCCAGCAATGTGCTCTTTTAGCAGAGAAAGCCAGCAGCTTCGTGGGCTGCTTTAGGGAGAGCATTGCCAGCAGGTCGAGGGAAGTGATCCTTCCCCTCTATGTGTCCTTCTCCCTCCAGTACAAGAGAGAGAGACATACTGGAGACAGTGCAGCAAAGGGCCACGAGGGTGACTGAGGAATTAAAGTATCTATTGTACAAGGGCAGGCTGAGGGAGCTGGGATTGTTTACCCTCAAAAAGAGAAGGACTGAGGTGTGGGGGGGGTTGTTCTTATCAACGGGTCCTGATGGGCGAAGGCAGACTCTTCTTGGTAATATACATTGAAGGGACAAGATACAACAGTCACAAGCTGAAATCCTTAATGTAAGAAAACTTAAACATAAGAAAAAATGTTTTACTGTGAGGGTGATCATACGCTGGAACAGGTTGTACAGTGACACTGTGCGGTCTCCATCCTTAGGGATACTCAAAAGCTGTCTGGACAAGGTCCTGCGCAGCCTGCTGTAATTGAGCCAGCTTTGAGCAGGGAGGTTGAACTAGACAATCTCCATAGGTCTTTACCAACTTTGACTATTATCTAAAAAGTAATTGAATAGTGCTAAATAAAAAAAAAAAAAATAATTAAGGAATAAAAGTTAGATGCTGTCTTGCCTCCTGTTAAGGTAATTGACTGTTGTCTAAGACTCTGAGTAACATTTGTGCGTTCAGACAGCATGATGAGGGCTGAGTACCTCAGCACAGGATCTGAACATGAAGTCAGCAAATGGGTGGAGCTTAAAAAATAACTAGTAGATAGCCATTTGAAAATGCTGAGGATGAAGGTAACTCCTGTCCTCTCATTAGGACTCCAAGTGGTTTTCTGTCCACCTGGGTCTTTATCCCAGACCCTACTCCTGAAGCCTGTCACCTGTAAGCCTTCCTTCTAACCAAGTATTATGTTGAGATGAGAATGAAGTGATGGCGACAGGACAGGTGCCACACCATGTCCAAAAAGCATCTTAGTCATTACAAGGTTTGTTCGGGATGTATGGGAGTTCAGCTCAGTTCTCTTCTCTGCCATGGGCAAATCTGCATCAATCAGTGGTTCTGTAATGGGGCACTTACAATCCCCTTGTTGAAACAGTGTCACTGTACAGATAATAAATCAAGACTTACAGAGCAGAAGGAGAAAGTATGAAAGTGAAACTGATTCTGTAGCTAACTATTTATGTGCGTACTCACCTTGAGAGGAGACCAATCTTTTCTTGCCTGATCCCAGGACAGTTTCTGTAATTTTAACAGTGACTGTATAATGTGCTTAATTATGAAAAAGACAGGCCATTGAAGAAGATTGATATCAGAAAACTTTGATTTACTTGGCTTTAGCTTCCATGCTTTGTCTACGGATTGGATAATACCTCGTCTAAGTATGTAACTTTCATGGCAAATTTGGTATCACATTGAATTTAATGAGATTACCCATGGCATTGACTTTCTGACATTGAATCAGTTTCCAACCGACACGTAGCTATTTTTCTGAATACTTACATCTAGGGCAGGTTTCATTAAATGAACGAAAAATAAAATTGTTACATTAGTATTCACAGCAACGGTTTCTGACAAGATCGAAGAAATGTTGCAATTAATACAGTGTTATTCACTCCTCTGAACTCTCTGTTTCTTTAGACTCACATTCCTCTTCATCCTACCCAGACCGATTTTTTTTTTTTTCTCATAGGCACTTAATTAGGAAAGTGAGGTTTCTGGAAATAATAATTTTCTTGATTTTCATCTGTCCAAAACTCGTTTGCCTTCTGCCCTACAACCTTCATTTTTTACCCTTCAAAAATCTATGATTTTCAAAATGAGAAGCTTCTTCACTGCATTTGGGATTATTACAATCCGAATTAAGCAGTATTATGTCGTGTTTATGCCTGGCACTTCTGCATGTGTATTGTACTTGCATATACACTACACTTGCTCTTTACACAGCACCCATACCTGGCTCTGGAGCCTCTGTGGGGAGTGGGAACATGGACACGCTGTTGTCTGCCACACCTGCGGACCTGCACCACTGGGACCAACCCCAGTGGGGACCCCCCACCTCTGCCTCACCTTGGTGGGGATGAGGAGTGAGGACCTGGCAAGACAACAGAAAGGGATGGCAGAGTCAACTGCCTGTGGATCCTGTGGATGTTGTGGCTGGATGGATGTAGTAAGCCACGGAAGACTGTCCTTTGAGAATCTGTCCAAGAGGACTTGTGGAGTTCTCCATCTGTGGAAATACTCTAAACTCAATTGGACAGGGTCCTGAGCAACCTGCTGAATCTCTTGAGCAGAGGGATTAGACTAGGTGTTCTGGAAAGGTCCCTTCCAGCCTAAACCTGTGATTCTGTGAATAAAGTGTTGTCTTTCTTAATTACAGAAATGTCTGGTATATCATACTGAAATCTGTTTAATATGCATCAGTGTAAGTAGGAAGACAGAATGGCTCAGCTGTGCATGTTAACTTGTCATAGACACATTTGGTTCACAAGGCTTTAATAAGTGATAATTCCTCAAAGGTTCAGCTTATTGAACTGTTTCATGGGTACCCTAGAAAGGCCTCCATGCCTAGGGCAGCTTGGTTCTGCCTCCTGTTGGGTGCACTAACAAAAGGCTGGGAATATTGATTTTGCAAGTCTCCTTGAGACATCGCTTTGTTAGTCCCCTGTGGAGCTCCATTGCCTCCATCATGCCAATATCCTGCAATATTATCTCCAGTTGAATAGAACGGCTTTGTGTGTAGAGTAGGGTGAGCCACACAGTCTGTTAATCCAATTTTAGGTATTGGACTGAAAAAATGGAGTGCAAAATTTTAAAAATAATTGATCTTGTCTTGTCTTAAAAAGAGGAAACAATATACTTGTTTACAAGAACACTAGAAGATATTTTAATTAATTTTTATTCTTGAGCTGAGGTTAGCAGGACAATAAAAATGGAACCCAAACACATTTCTGTGTCATCATGAATTAAGGCAATCAGTAGAATTCCTTGATAAGTTGCCAGCCCGCATCATTAGGGGCTTCTCTGATGCTTATTCCACAATGGATTTTTAAATCTCATCAGCTGCGTAAGCCATCTTTGTCGGGCAGGAAGGAACTTAAAAATGTCTTTATTTATAATCTGGACATTGCACGACACTAACATGACACCTCAGGTCTGTTGTGAATGTCTGTCCATAGACTCTCTTTCAAACATGCCAAGTGTTGGCATCAGCTATGGCACAAACTTTCAGTTATCTGTGTTGCTTGCATTTGTACAGAACAGTTTCCCCATCCCCCAAAAAAACACCTGCCCTCTCACACACAAAAATCTTTGTGCTTTCTGTCAGATCTGCACAATATTTTAAGGAAGTCATAAGAAGCATTAGCTTTGAGAATGGACTGAGTAAAAATCTTACGTATTTTAAAGTGCTATTCTGAGAAGTTTTGAGGTATGAGAACTGTACAGGCTTTGACTGATCTGGATGTTCTTCAAACTTCAGAAGTGATAAAAGTTGGAGATAAAGGAATTTTTGTGGATAGAACATTTCAATGATGTCTTCATAGGTGATTTCTCCTGCCTTATGATTAACTGTGGTGCTGGATGAAGCTTTTCTACACAGCATTCTTGCCTTTCTGTCTTGTCAGTTTTAGTTCCACTATAATTTTAAGAGATAGCTTTTGAATCATTAGACTTTCCACCTAATTGCAAAGCCATTATAGGCTTAATATGGCAAGAGCTGAGCCTGTCAATGCATACATTTCTTTTAGTTTAATTGCAGTCCATCCACCTTAGCTTCTTTCTAAGCTACTTTTAAACTTAGATAACACTCTTTATGAGATTTCCCATAAACTAAAATGTCATTCTCGGAAATTGTGATACTTTCCAAATGTTGCAGCATCATACACGTTTTTTTTAAGGTGATTCTGATGCCAAATGCGAAGCAAAAGAGTAGGTATCTTTTAAATAATGTCATAATAAGTTGTCATCTTGTCTCTTTCAGGAAGATCTGGTGAGAATAATTTTCACAAAACATTTTTCATCCGAAAATGTTGACTTGGTGAAACCAAAGCTTTTCACAGATATATATGTCTTTTCAATAAAAGTTTAATAATGAAGATTATTTTTTTTCAGATCCAGGATCGAATTTCTAATCAAATCCTGATGAATGGAGATATGCTTACCTCTGTGGTCAGGGCAGGTTAGGAGACCTAGGTTTAAATCTCTTACTTTGAGCTGCAGCAAGTAGCTGAACTTGGGCCTAGCACTTTTAAAGTGACTGTCCTTGGTGCTTGAATGCTGGTTTGGGGGGTAAATATCTCTCGCTCCTCCTTAATATCTTTTGAGAACTTTCTAAATATCTTAGGTTTTCCCCTACATGGAGGTAAAACAAGTAGAAAAAATGACAGCTATGTTTACTAAAATAAAATACTTTTGTTTTCAGGTCAGTCTGCTTGTCAGAGTGCAAAAGAAAGTGCTGTTTAGATGTATTTAGATAGGAAGACTCGTATCTTATTTTTGAAGCTGTACTTACAGCTTCAGGTCACAGCTCTGTGTTGATTCATAACACATAACTGTCCTTGATTTAAGTGGAATTACCTCTAAAGGTACAGGTAGAAAGCTTGAGCATTTTTATTCTTAAGCTTCCACAGAGCTTAGTATTAGTCTTAATACTAAAAAAGTATTTGTGTGTGTCATTTGAATAGACAATTTAACGCACATTTTACATAGCACTACAAATTCTCTGCTTACAATACTATGCTAGTTCCTTCTTGGGTAGATTTTTAGCTTCTAACATTCCATGTCATGATAATATAAACAAATTACATCAATCAAGGAATTAACCACATAGTTGAGGACTGGAAGTCCTCAAGTAGATTCTAAATAATGAAGAATGTTAACATTTCTTACAGCTTCTGTTACAGCAGTGGACTAAGAACTGCAGTTAAAGAGTATAATTCCCCCTATACTCAGCACTGGTGGTGCTCCACGTCGAATACTGTGTTCAGTTTTAGGCCCCTCACTACAAGAGAGACATTGAGGTGCTGGAGCGTGTCCAGAGAAGGGCAACGAAGCTGGTGAAGGGCAAAGAGCATAAGTTTTGTGAGGAGCAGCTGAGGAACTGGGGTTCTTCAGTGTGGAGAAAAGGAGGCTGAGGGGAGACCTTATCACTCTCTACAACTAACTGAAAGGAGGTTGGAGCCAGGTGGGAGTCGATGTCTTCTCCCAAGTAACAAGTGATAGGACTAGAGGAAATGGCCTCAAGTTAAGCCAGGGGAGGTTTAGACGGGATCTTAGGAAAAATGTCTTCACAGAAAGAGTTATCAAACACTGCAACAGGCTGCCCAGGGGAGTGATTGATTCACTATTCCTGGGGGTAGATGTGGTACTTAAGGACAAGTTTTAGTGATGGTTTTGGCAGTGTTAAGTTAATGGTTGGACTCCATGATCTTAAAAGTCCTTTCCAACCTAAACGATTCTTGGGTTCTATGATTCTAAATTAATCTGAGGCACTCAAAACTGTGTGAGTTGACTAGAGCTGTCAAGTGGGCAATAGTACACATAAAAATATCACAAGATACATGACTTGAACATAAAGTTTTTGAAACACCTTGGCCATTGGGAATGATTTCTTGAAAGTTAACTGTTTAGAATGAAATTAATTTTAAGAACACATTATGTGAAAGCCAAATTACTTCCATTTTTTACGGTAAAAATAAGCTAAAGTGATTGACTTGATAATAATAGATACTGCTACTGAACGTACTTCTTTTGGTATATTTAACTATCTTTGTTAGGATTTGATTAGAAATTTGATCCTGGAATATAATTTAAATATACAAACCATTTATTTAGTAATGTTTGCAACATTCATAATTATTAATATACTTTTAGTAATTATAATAATATAAATATATTTATTTTCTTTTAAAAAAATATTTATAGTATTTATTTATAAAGTATTTATTTAGAAAATGAAAAAAAAGTAAAGTATGAGTTGCCTTTAGACTCAGGCTAGACATTATGCAGACCATGAGCAAAATGCTCTTTTTGATGTACCAAAGTAAGTAGACCTACTTGAGGATCAGCTTTTTTAATGCATTATGGCTGAATGGGAATTGACTAGCATTAATTAAGGACTGTACATTCTGAAGCCTGATTATTGAAATAAGGAAAAAGGTGTTTTAGTCTAAAACTGTAACCTTATTAATTACTACTTAGCAGCTATCCATGCCAGGATCACCAAATCGCAGTAGGCAAATCCTTGTTTAGCCTACTCCCAATTTTCACTAAGGCTTTCGAGTTCTGCATCTGCACATGACCAGAATTACCTTTGGACAAACACCTGTCTTCTGCCTGCGCCCTGCTGGAATCCGTGATCTGTCAGTCATGTCAGGGTTCAGATCTGCTAAGTACTCTCATAGTGTGTCAAATACACATTATCAGAAGAGCTATTACAAAGTGTAATCATGCCCACGTTCTTTCTAAAACGCATTATCATGATGTAGAAGGGTAAACTGTTAGTTCTCACCTTCGGATAATAAACAAAGGATTACGGCCATTCATTCATGAAGCTTGAGGTAACTTTTCCCTCAAGTTCTGAACGTTTCTCCAGAAGAGCATCTTCAAATTTACCTTTCTTTCTTCCCTAGAAAATAAGTGAGTTTTAGAAACTCTAGAGTTCACTAGAAAGTGAGTGAGCTTGCTTGCTTTCTTTCTTTCTTTCTTTCTTTCTCTTTCTCTCTTTCTCTCTTCCTCTCTCTCTCTCTCTTTCTCTTTCTCTCTCTTTCTCTCTTTCTCTCTCTCTCTTTCTCTCTTTCTCTCTCTCCTTCTCTCCTTCTCTCTTTCTTTCTCTTTCTTTTTTTTCATTGAATTTTTTGAAGGGAAATTTTATATGCAGCCTGAAATGCAAGTACTGTGACACTTAATTTCTTTTGTGACTCCATCTCTTAATTTCTCAATTATCAAATGGCTAAAATAATTACACCCCTAACCAAACACTTTGCTAATTGTTGATGAAAGACACAATTTAAAAACACATACATCAAAAGTGCAAGCATCACAGTATTTGATGGCATTTCATTCCAAAATAAATTGATTATGAACATTTTTTGGAACAGTGTTGACCATATTGTCAGCAGGCTGGGGGTGCACAAGGCACTGGGAAAGGACACAGAAGGGACATCTGACCCCAACTGGCCAAGGAGATATTCCATACCGTATGACATTGTGCTCAGCAATAAAAATGGAGGGGCAGAGGTGAGTAGGGCCTGCTGTTGCTCCAGGACTGGCTGAGTATCGGTCAGTTGGTAGTGACTAATTGCTTTCTTTTGCATCACTTGTTTTTCTTAGGTTTTATTTTCCTCTCTCTCTTTTGGTGTTTTTTTTTTTTTCCCTACTTTTTTTCCCCCCTTAAAATTACTAAACTGTCTTTATCTCAACCCACGAATTTTCTCACTTTTACCCTTCCAGTTTTCCACTGCGGGGGAGGGAATGAGCAGCTATATGGTACTTAGTTGCCAGCCAGGGTTAAACCATGACACTGGACTAGCCACTGCCTGTCAGTCTGCTCTCTTCATTCATGACTGCATGGGAAGGAGGGAGGCAAAAAGGAAGGAGAAAAAGAGGAAAGAAGAATGAACCAAGGGAAAAACATTTTCTCCTAAGACACTGGCAACAGTGTATTAGATTCTGCTGAAACTCTAAGGTGAATTTACATGAAGCTGTGAATTCAACTTTATTTTTTTTGAACACTCAGTAGGATTACACTTTCACTACAGATTGCAGCATCCATTTGAATATAAGGGCTCAATGGCCCTTGATCATGTTGGTTGTGCCTGTGCTTCTGTGAAAGAGCACAATGCCAGAGTGGACATGTTGTATTTCTTTCTTGCTTTCCACCTGTATAAATGGCAGCAGGTGAGTTTTTTCATAAAATTGATTAGTCAGTGACCAAACAATTGGCTTACTTCAGGTAGGTGCTAACTAGTGTCCTGGTTTGAGTGACACTGGACTAATTTCTAATGCTTGGGAAAAATGTACTTTTAGAAGACTCTGGTGTCTGAATTTGTGAAAATATTTACTTTATAGCCAGCTATTGTGTGTGGGTTTCAAGGTCTCAGTGTTCTCAAACTCGCTGAGTGCAGGGATGAGGAGGAACAAGACCCGCGCACTTGACCCAAGCTGGCCAACAGGATTATTTCATACTGTGAATGTCACGTTCAATATAAATTAGAAAGTTTGCTGTGGAGCTCTCTCTCCCTTGATAGCGGTAGTCCAGAGAACTTCTTGCCCCGGTGCTGGACCCCTGAGCCCTTTCCTTCCTCCCAAAGCTGAAGTGCTTCCCGTGTCTCACATTTACTGTCCACTGCTGGGAGTGCACAACTTCCTACTGATATAGTTGGCTGAATATAATCCTTGTATATTTTATATTGGTATCAGGATCAATGTTGGCTCTTTAGTGTTATTACTGTTAATTATCTAGTTTTATTCTATTAAATATGTTTGTATTTCAAACCCCAGGTTTCCTTGCTTTCTTCCCAGTTCCCTTTCCTGGATGGGGAAGAGTCATCGGGTGAGACAGTAATTGTTTAGATGACAATAAATTGCTGTGGATTTCTCAAACCATAACAAGTAATTTTATGCACACTTGGGCACAGGATGTCTGCATGTTCTAGAGGGAGTATTTATTTGCATTTGTGACTCTACTTTAGGTTCATAGTTCACATTGTAGGTAGGCCAGGTAATGAAGATGGCCTTTGGATACCTGTAGCTACTCTGCCTGAGAAACCACGACAGTTGTCAGTACTGAGAAAATCTTCAATGTGTTTTCTAGTCAGCCGTTTCTTGACTTTGAATGTTTCCATGCAGAAGCTGTCATGTCCTCTTCATTTCTTGTAGTATGTGATAAAAAAAAAAAAATTGAAAGGGGTGTTTCCCTAAGAAAAGGAGGACATTCTTCTAGAGACATGTCAGTTAAGCCAAATTCCGAGGGTTCGCCTTGCCTAAAGACTAAGACTTGATTCAAGACTCACAGGGGGAGAGCAGACTGGGATTTTTGCATTTAGGATTCCTTTAGTTTTGTAACTTGCTTGTAATACGTAAGTGTAAAGAGTTCTTCATAAGACAAATTGGTGGTAAACCCGTATTTGTAATGAAGGAGATAGAGCATCCTATACCTCAGTGTCCTGCGGTGGACAGAAACTAAGAACATGTCTACAGGACTGGGAAGGACTGGTATGAGTGGACAGCATACGGAGAGAAACAAGGTCCACACACCTGTGGCCTTTTAATAGACTCAGAACTGGGAACATTGGGAAGTTATTATTCATATCAAGATGGCATTAGAACAAGTAGAAATACATGGTTGGCTTCAGTCAAAACAGGTGTTTATTCAGTAAGTGGAACTAGAACATCTTAAAGAAAGTGATGTTTGCTTTGATTTTCTGTGGAGTCACATAAATCCATCTCTACAGGGATTTCACTTTTCAGTAGTTTTTGCTGTTCTAATATGATGCTCACTTCACGCTTCCAACTCAAATGTTAGAAAGCAAGTGTTTGATTTTGACTTTTTCTATGATACCAAGGGTGGCAGGAAATGGCCCACTGCTATTATACGATCAATTGAACGGATAACTGCAGGGTGTTGGCTTACCACAGCTCGTGGCAGTGCTGACAAAGAAACAACACACACAGTGGCTGTCTTGAAAAATGTACAAATGAGAGAGAAAGAAATGACCCAGAAGGGCATGTAAAATTTAATTTGTAAATAGGATCTTACAGTACAGGCTGTACTGTAAGACAATTGTTTCCTTGTACAACATAATCTGAAGCACTGTGAAAACCTTCCCTGATATTCTTGCTCTGAACTGTTCCATTCTAGATGCCAACTCTTTTTAAGCCAAAGGTCTACAACGTATATTCTGCATGTTATTACATGTATCTGCACTTGTTAATAGTCATGTAGGCGTAACAATTGTCTGGCTTTCTGCCAGAGCCCAAGCAAAAAATATCTAATGCGCTATCTGTCAAACAGCACACCATGGAGGATATGCAAAGTGATGATCTGCCACTGGCTCCTGGCTCCTCCCTTGTCATGTCAAACACATTTTACGGGTGTTCAGACTCTGCCTTTGCAGAAAGGGAGCCTGCATGACCATAAATGCTGGCACATACGAGAAATGAGACATGAAACAGACACCACCTATGGTATGTTTTACATACAACTTTTCTGATTATGTTTTGTTTGCTTAAACCTGGTACTGTAGTTGCTATGAAAAGGCTCAAGAACCTTTATCTTCTGATTAACAGTCATATTACAAGGTAATAGGCAAGAAAGAAGGAAAATGGAAAGAAAAATATCACGTAATTGAATAGACTGCGTTAACCTGGGAAGGTTGAAAGATATGATAAAAAGAAGGAAGAAATGGAATGCAAGAGTGCAGCTCTTAGGATAATGAATATAATTTGTTTAAGCTCCATTATGTTTTGTTTCCCTGAAAGGGGAATCCTGGGTGAAATGTTGCTTCCATCAATGGCAAGAACTCTTTGAAAAAAGATCAGATTACAATATAAATCCTATTAATATAACATATCTATATTATCACCTACAATAGTTGAGTAGTTGTGGCTCAATAGCAAAGAAAATCACCAGAATGCACATATGCTCTCAGAGCATGTAGACTGAACAGTTCAGTAGAAGGCAGTATTTTTTTCTTTGTTTTTTGTTTACTGAATATTGGTTTATATTCATTTACTTCTTGAGAATGAAACTAATCAAGAGAGGTGACTGAGAACATGTTTGTTTGCCTCCTTCTCCCAGATGTTCTTCAGAAGAACGTAATGCACTGTATTGATTCTGAAGTCTAGTAAAGGTAAAGTTTTGTGAGAATCCCTCTAACAGAAGGCAATTTCCAATCTTGACACTCTGAAGTCTGCTATTCTACTGAGATTCATGCCTAAGAAACTATGATGTTGTTACTCATTTTTTTCTGGTCACTGTGTGGCTACTTCAGCTACTTTGGCACAAATCAAAGCAGCTACATTAGAAGCAGAAGTTCATTATATAGTCAACAGAGAGCACTAGACACTGCTCAGGGCCAGTTCAGAATGCTTAAAATTAATTAAATTGGTATTCAACTAGTCACTATAATCAATGGAGACTAGGGCACAGGTTTTGTCATGCCTTCTTTAACAGTGGTGAGTTCAGCTGGGAACTAACTATTCTTTCTATTGATTGCAAAGGTAACCTACCTGTGAATAGATCAGACATTATAGACATTTAAAGTTAGATGAGATGGACTTCTAAACCTATCTCCTTCCTCACCTCAGACAAGTCATAGTCAATACATTAGCTCCTGAATTTGCTGCCAGGGGAGCCCACATTATTATACCCAGGCCTGACACCATGGATCAGCGTAGGTGATAGCTTTGATCTGTCTGCAGCTCTTCCTCTGCTAAGGAGTTTTAATTTCTCTGTTAGCAAAGGTTTTGATTGCTATCACGTCCCTCAACACACATCCATTCTGGTAGTCATTTAGTGTGGAACCACAGTTAGAGTTAGAAAACCCAGGTCCAGGAAGAACAGAAATAATAATTGCACTGGAGAAGTGGTATTTGTGGGGAGACGATAACCTTGTTCTGCAGGTCTGTTTGAGAATTTCAGTCTGTCTCATCTCTAAATTCTCAGAGACTTACTCTCTTCTTGGTGTAGCTTGCAGAATTCATGTTTGGTCCATATGAATAGCTGAACAAGCACTTGGACTTCGGACTTGGTTCAAACCTTTTAATGAATTTAAATGCTTTATTTGGAGTGAAAATGGCAGTTAATATTCATGTGTCAGTAGAATTTTTAAGAATGATTACCCCCAAAACCTTAGTTCATCTGTTGTCTCTTCTGGGGGACATATAAAGTCCAAAACCCATATGTAGTTCCTAGTGAAGTACCAATGTTAGCTGCTGGTCCTAATTGAAACTACTGATCACGGAAAGAAAATTAAAAAGCTTTTAACTTGTTATCCTGTTTTCCTGAGGTGATTTAAACAAAAAGTTCCATGAGCATTTTGACCACATTGTTCCTATTGTAAAACTGTTCTAGAGTCTCATCTGAATTGAATTTGCAATCTCAATATGTTAATGGCAAGTCTATATTTAACTACTTATACCTAGTCAGTTTAAAAGAGGTTGTTTTTCCTCATTGTTCACCTCCACCTTATATTTACAGAGGGTAAGAACATCTCATCTCAGCCTTAAATAAGCCGTGTTTATACATAATGTCATTTTAACTGTCTCTCCAATTAGGAGGCTTTGCCAATTGATATCACAGTGTTGTGAAATATTGTAAAATTTTTTACTTCCATTAATGCTAATCATATTTATAGACCAGTGGTATGTTTAAAGCATGGTGACAGGGCACATGAATTATTTGCCAATGAAAAGCCATTGTTGACTATTCTGTACTTTAAATCTCGAACTTCATTATTAGCAGGAATTAAAACGTTGGAAGTGATGTTCAGAATTGAGGTGCACCAGTTTGGAATGTGAGATAAATTATCTAATTGAGAAAGGCACATATGAGCTAGAATAAGCCTGAAAAAGGAATAACTCTGACTTGCCAGAAGTCCAATCAAGTCATTATAGGCATTTTCCTGTTCCAGTGTGAGTTTCACAAGGCTGTTACCCAGTTTCCCTACAAAGTCAATGTTGATTTCAGTGCCACTCAAGAAGGTTTACCATTTTACACACACACTTACCATGCTTCTGCCTACTCTGCTGATACGTTTAAGAGTCTGAGTGAATGTAACATACAGGCCAACAAGACGTGAGGTTTGAATTGAGTACACGGGAATCTAGATAGCACACTCACATTCCAGTTTGTTAAAAAATGGGCTGTTGGACCTGACCTGCCTTGTAAAGCACCTTGAAATGTAAGTTATGTTAGCTCTTGTGTGGACTCACATCTCCTGAAGATTAGACAGCCACATAGCTTTATTGGGGTCTGTTGTGAGGTGGCAAACCAATACAAACAGTTCCTTCTCCTTCACCAATTTTGTTCTGTTATTGAATGAAATAAAAATAATTGAGATTGGGAAGACTGTTATACATGAATTGTTTGAAATCTTTGCTTTGATAACATTGTCTCTGTGGAGAAAGTAGGAGCACAAACCCTCATGAGATTAGTGATAGCACAAGTGCATTATGTCAGGGTGCTGTGAGTACTGGCAACTCCCTGGAGCCAAGTGCCAGGAGACAGGTGATCCCCATGGGCATCACGGGCTCCAGCCAAGGAGCAGGGCAGGCCAGGAGGGCAGCTGGGAGTAGCCCCAGACACCATCAGGCACCTCGGTGGGAATGGGGACATCAGCCTGCTGATCAGACGCGGCTCAGCAGGGCCAGGGCCAGGGCCAGGCTGTGGTGGAGCTGGAGAGCAGAGAGCGGTGCTCCTACAGCATCTCTGGGACAGGGACTGGCAGCTCTGGGCTGAGCTGAAATGGGATCCTAGGCCATGGGGCAGGGGTGGGGCGAAGCCCCAGTGGAGGCTGATTAGGGCTGTTGAGGGCCATTATTGCCCTCAGTGCCCTAACATTTAATAACCCCTATGTAAAACATAAAAGGTCAGTTTGTCTTTATCAGAAAGAATGGTTACATGCTTCTTGGTTTTCTAGGCTGATGACCTTTCTTTTCACATTGTTTCCACAAAGATAAAAGAAACTGGCATGGAAAAATGGAGAAACATTCATCTGAGGAGCCACTTTTTGATGTTTCCTACTTATGTTACAGGGAAAAAAAGGATGAAAATACCCTCTGTCATTGATTTTTAAAAATAAACAATTTCAAAATAAAGCACTACAGATTCTGACAACTTCAAAAGTCTGAATACGGCACTTCTTACTTACCTCTTGGTGTTCAGGAATCAAATAACACCCCTGTTTTATTTAACACAGAGAACTGTTGCTCATGGATCACATTGCAGATTGTATAAAACAATGAGGTATATTGCCCACTGCATTATCTGCTTCTTACCTTGTCTTTCAGAAGTTCACTGTCATACAAAAACATCTTTTTTTTATCAGTAATAGTATATCAAAGTCTCAAGGTGATCTGTATATACTTGGCATGACCATTATTAAAGCATATCTTTAAAATCTCTGTAATAAAACACATCTCAACTTATTAATGGTATTAGTTGTTCACAAATATAATAAATCAGTTTTTTTCATTTACTTATCTACAAAGCTTTTTCATTTATGATTTAATTTCACAGCTGCATAAACATAACATCAAAAATCAACACATTTAAAACACTCAGGTAAAAAAAGGGACAGCTTACTACCAAAAAATGGTAAAGTGTATAAGAACATATGAATTTGAATTGTGAGCTGAGCAGTAAAAGAATCTCTCTTAATAAGGAATTACATATCTTTGGAGTTTAATTACAATAGGGCCTGTCACTGTAAGATTAATGATAAGCAGTTTTTCACTTCAAACGATTGCAATTGAATTAAGATAGTACCATTATTCTTAGAGAGATAAGGTCAAGCAAATGAGGCAAAAGTGGTGAAAAAACGGAAAACCAAACTGTTCTGTAATGAAAGAACATTCTAGAAGAAGTCAGAACCTTAAAATGCATTACAAGGCTTATATTTACACACTTTATAAAATTCTATGTAAGATATTGAAATATGATGGTAAAATACTAAGAATTTTTATATGCTTTTTCGTTAATCATGCAACACTGGGATCTAATACCATTTTCAGAACAGTGAATCAGAAATAATTTGTACATTTGCATCTCTCTCTCCTTTCTAGAAGTTAGACAAACTTTTCTGGAACACAATTATTACTTTCTCAGTTCGATATCAAATACCAGCACTTTTGTGCAGGGAGGACATTTGACTGTATGGTAGGGATAAACTCTGAATTATTGACTGTGAGGTTATTTTCTAATGCGTCCTTGGGAGTCACTGTAGTTTGTCCTTGTACCTTGCTATACAAAGGCAGTAACACTTTCCCTTAGGGAAGAAATGTTTAAAGAAAGAAAATCTCAAAGGACCTGGAGTCTTTACATTTGAGTGAGCAGATTCTGGGAGGAGCGGCTGACACACCAGAAAGCTGTGTTGCCATTGAGTGAGACCTGGACAGGCTGGAGAGTTGGGCAGAGAAAAAACTAATGAAGTTCAACAAGGGAAAGTGTAGGGTCCTGTACCTGGGGAGGAATAACCCCATGTACCTGTACAAGTTGGGGGTCGACGTGTCGGAAAGCAGCTCTGCTGGGAGGGACCTGGTAGTCCTGGTGGACAACAAGTTGACCATGAGCCAGTGATGTGCCCTTGTGGCCGAAAAGGCCGACGGCATCCTGGGGCACATTAAAAGACTGTGGCCAACAGGTTGAGGGAGGTCATCCTCCCCTTCTACTCCTCCCTGTTGAGGCCACAACTCAAGTACTGTGTCAAGTTCTGGGCTCCTTAGTTCAAGAAGGACAGGGAACTGCTGGAGAGGGTACAGCGAAGGCCTACAAAGATGATTAGGGGCCTGGAGCTGAGCAAGTTCAGTCTTTTTAGTCTGGAGAAGACTGAGGGGGGATCTCATCAATGCTTACAAATACTTACAGGGAGGGTGCCAGGAGGAGGGGGCCAGTCTTTTTTCAGTGGTGCCCAGCGATAGGACAAGAGGTAACGGGCACAAACTTGAATATAAGAAGTTCCATCTGAACATGAGGAGGAACTTCTTGACTTTGAGGGTGGCATAGCACTGGAACAAGCTGCCCAGAGAGGTGGTGGAGTCTCTGGCTCTGGAGACATTCCAAACCCACCTGGATGCCATCCTGTGCAAGCTGCTGTAGGGGGACTTGCTCCAGCAGGAGGGTTGGACCAGGTGATCTCCAGAGGTCCCTTCCAACCCCTAACATTCTGTGATTCTATGATTCTGTGAACTACTGGAGAGAGGCCAGCAGAGGGCTACAAAGATGATCAAGGCACTGGAGGACCTCTGTTATGAGGAAAGACTGAGAGACCTGGGTCTGTTTAGCCTGCAGAAGAGAAGACTGAGGGGGGATCTCATCAATGATTATCAATATCTAAACGGCAGGTGTCAAGAGGATGGGCCAGACTCTTTTCAGTGGAGCCTGGCAACAGGACAAGGGGCAAAGGGCACAAGCTGCAACACAGGAAATTCTGTCTCAACCTGAGGAAAAACTTCTTTATGTTCTCTGAGTGTGACAGAGCACTGGAACAGGCTGCCCAGAGAGGCTGTGGAGTCTCCTTCTCTGGAGATACTGAAAACCTGCTGGGTTGCACTCCTGTTCAGATTGGTCTAGGTGAACCTGCTTTGGCATGGGGCTTGAACTAGATGATCTCCAGAGGTCCCTTCCAAGCCCTACCATTCTGTGACTCTGCAAATCTGTCATTCTGTGATTCTATGATTCTCAAAATTATCATAACCTTTATTTGAGTCAGGAACTGTAGTTTTCATGTGCTGTATCATAAACTCTTGGCCATAAAAGTAAACCACCTGAGGACACATGTAGGGTAAGTTGCAGTGAAATGCTCTAGCTACTAACCCCACAAGTGAAAACCTTCCATTAAGCATAGACTGGTTTACTTTAGATTTTTTTCAAAATTCTTTATTAAGTATTAAAATACAATTTAACAAGGCCCTAGTAAAAGAGTTTAGGGGACTCTGATTTGTAATCACATTTCTTTTTAATATAACTCATAACTATGTTCCAGTTCCTCCTCTACTCTTCTTACTAATCCTGCTCTTACAGGTTTTTTTCTTCCTTTTTTTTTTTTTTAGTATTACAATATCTTCAAAATACATATTTCTATTTGCTTAAATTTGTGGCAAAATATGACACGATTCTTCTTTTAGAAATCACATCAAAGGTTAGATATTTTGAGAGGGAATCAGGTTCTTCAGCTCATGAGGATAACTCAAAGAATAACAGTGTAAAGATTGTGATAAATATGTAGAAATATGTTTTCTGTCTTTATTGATATCTCTCTCTAAGAGAAAATCTGTAGGGAGAGAGCAGAGTCTGGCTTATACTTGTCTCTAGCCGTATCCAGAAACAAACATCTGTAATGTAATAGCAATTCAGCACATAATCTCACATTGCTTTCAGCTTATGAATTAAAGAAGCTGCTCAATCTTCTTGATTGCTGACAGAATAAATTAATTAATAAACATGATTTTAGGTTTTAATTAAATGAATATAATTTGGTGTAATCTGCATGAGAACAATAGGGCTAGTTTTTCAGCCCACTGTTAATAAATTAGTTTGTCTAAGACTTGGTGCTTATTCTGAGCTCTTCTGAATGTGAATCACTTATATAGACATTTAGAACATAATCATCTTTCAAATTCTCATTACTTGGGAATAGCTGTTTCACACTCTTGTTGAAAATAACACATAAACCTTTTTACATGCAACTGCATATCAGGAAAACACAAACACTTCTTGTTTGTTAATGTAATCTCCAAGAATAAACAGTATCTCTCAACAAGCATTATGTAAAATATAATACGTTTCCTTTTACATAAGAAAAAGAAAGAACACCTAAACCTTGAGTAATAGCAAGCCAAACACTGAATCCCAGAGGATACTCAGGTCTGACGATGTTATAGAGTCAATGAATAGTGCCAGGATAGCACAGAGAACATAGCTCAAAGATCCCGCTAACGGACTAATAATGATATAAAAAAATCAATACTTATTTATATATCCATAAGCATTTCCACCAGGATCCAGCAATATAAGAATCCAGATAGGAATTTTGTAATATAAATTGGTGCATAGTTAAAACTGGGATTGTTCCTTTTGAAACTGTTCCATTATGTGGCAGCATAAATGTGATTTCTCTATAAATTGCTTTAGTTTGGGTTTGCTGAAAAAATTTCCAATTTATATCCTCTCTTGTGATTGTGGTAGGGTGCAACAGGTTCTGAAATGCAATTTCAAAAAACCTTCTTCTTATTAGCAATTATAATCAGTGTTAAATAACAGTTACTATTACTAAGCAAAATATTATCAGTAATAATAATCTGTCTGACAGTGCCAAATGTAACGTTAAATACGTCAGATAGCTTCTGTAGAAAGCTGGTAGTGTGACAAGAACTTTGACGTTCTCAGCATGCACATGCCGTTGCTATATTTTATGCTGTGTGATGTGACATTTTGCAAATCCCTGTTCAATCTTGAAACTTTAAATTAAACTCAGAAAATGAACTTAGAAGAGATGTCCAAGAACATGTTAGTCTTTGGTTAGCTCAGAATATATTACATAAGGAAAATACCTTCCACAGGAGGCTGTCCAGAATGATGTGGTCCCATTGTGGGGAGAGAGAAAGGGAGAACTGGGGTTGCCAGCTATAAAGCAGTTTTAAATGTAGACATAACAGAAGCTTAGGAAAGAGTTTCTTCGTTAAAATCTTTCAAATCAAATACTCTGCTTCACAGGAAGAATGCCTATAGGACCTGAGGAACTCTGGGTTCTATAACAGAAAGCCAAATATGTGGCAGCAGTTTCTGTGTTCCTTGTTTATAAGGACATGTGCACTTTGTTGCTTCTGTCTATTGATACCTTTTCCTATCAGCTCTACAGACAACAAGTTTAGGGGTTTTTTTTTCAATTAATTGCCTGACTTTTTCTGTCTCTGACTGTTTGCTTTAGAATTAATCTGCGATAGGGAATGTTGTCAGGTGTTTCCAAAAATCTAATTTGTACGCACTGCTCTTCAGAGGTCTGATATTCTCCCTTGCCATTTGTTACCTGCATAGAATTACTGTCGGTAATAGTATGATGTCCTATCCTTTCCTCTTTTTTTTATTTATGAAATTTTTGATTCCTGTAGGCTTATTTGCTACTTTTTTCTTATTTTCCCCAAGTACACATAAGAAACCTTTTATTAACATTTAGATATACTTATACTTTATTTATTTCCTTGGTGTCTGAGTTGGATTTGATTTTGGTCATATAAAGTTTACTTAATTTATTGTTCTGTAGAATCCCCCATATTTCTTAAGTTTCTTTCATATGGGCTGAATCTTGACACACACAGTTTTCAAACATTATTAGAATTGTTGTATAACATCAGTTTGAATATTTTTCCAGGGAATGGTTAAGATTTACATCTCTGATAGCTACAGTTTTTTTTCTAGGAGCCTCATAATATGGCATATTTATTTTCTAGGGTAAGACAGGCCCAGAATATAGATATATATCTAGATATAGATGTATAATTTTTTACCTGATAAACCTTAAAACTATATGTATATTTTATTTTTAGTGATGTCACATCCCTTTGTTTCTGTAATATGCTGATCTGAATTGCTCATTCAGGGCCTCCCTCTGTGTTAGGTACGGAATCTTCAGTGTCTGAAGACAGCAATTATTTGAGGATCAGATTCCCAGCTTCTTATTTGCTTTAGGGTTTTGGTAGCATGACATCACCAAAAGCAAAAAATTGAATCAGAGAACTGATAAATAAAAACTAAGGGTGACCCTACTATGGCCCTGGATGTTCTTGCAGACCATGAGGTGTGCATGGGTCACTCCCACCATGCCTAGGGAGTTGAAGAGACCAGTGTCACCATGGGGCTGGCATACTCTCTGCCACACTAGTACGTGGAGGGTAGACAAAGAGCATCAGTAGCAAAGAGAGTAGTGAAACCACCTACTCCCAGTGCATAGGAGAAGCTAAGGCAATGCGAAGAGCTGGAAAATACTCTTGGTACAGAGTTTGCACAAGGTAAATCCACTCAAGGAAAATGTGAACCAATGACTGTTTTCCTCTCCCAGACCATGGCTTCCAGTCAGCTCTCGAAGTATAGCTGTTTTAGTGCAAATGTATAATTTTAGTCTTATATTTACAAATATGCATTCTTCTCTGCCTCTTGCACATTATCTTGAAAGTGAATCTTTTCTATTGTGAAATGAACCATAAATAATAAGCTAATTAAAGGCCATGAGAATAGCTTATGTCCTCATGGAGATTACTTGAAACACATAAACCCCCAAATCCTCTTCAGGAACAGTGTTTGAGGAGAGAATTGGCCTGTAAATGGGAAAATTATGATGTTCATAATTAAACAGAATACTGTACATAAATTTTCTTTAAAAAATATAGTGCTCTTCTGTGAGTAATATTCAATCCAAACTGTTACTTATCATGAAAAGACAAAATAAATATCTCTGGATGTAAAGTAGAATAAAGAAATTTGGATTCTCATTCCAATAGTTCAGCTTTGTACCCTGCAAGACACATAGTTGTCACTTCAAAAGCCTAGCGGAGATCCGTGGCACAACCCTCCAGCTCTTTTGGCCGATGAAGCTACATTATATGTTTCTGTCGATGTAGTGGAGATGAGTTTTAGTAAAGGAGAATAGCTTGTGAGACATCTAGCACAGCCAAGCGTGTGCGCACCCACGCACAGTGTAGATGCAACTGGTGTGCATTACAGAAGCCCTGAGGCCCCCGGAGAGGATTCAGGCAGCCTGTGAACTCAGACTTCGAAGTCTAGACAGCACCTAGACCCTGCTACTGAGGACACCACAGTTGTAACCTGCGTGGTCACAGATCATCTGTGTCAAACAGGTGATGTACTCCTATGAGCTCTGACACAGCTCTGTCTTCTTCAATAAGGCCGAGGTATGCTTATGTTTAGATGATATTTGAACCAGGTATTTTTTGTGCATGTTGCTGCCTTTCTAAAAATAGACTTACACCCCCATTTTACACGTGTTATTCTGAGGGTGAAAAAATCCAACAACAAAACCCCAGTATGCCTATCCTTTCTATACAATCAACAATAACAACTAATACTAGTGCGTGATAGGTGACCAATACCTGTTATGAAGATAACATTAATTGCACTGACTTGAAAAAAAACAAAAAAAAGTGCAACAACATATTGTCTGTAAATCAGAAAGCTTCATTTACTAATTTATACTGAAGTATTTTCACTACATACATTGCATTGCTAATGCATAAAACCCATATATTTTCTTTGCCTGGGGTGGTGTATAGCTCTGATGACAATAAATCTGGATATACAGGTAGTACTACTCTCTTTAGCCCATAAATTTAGTAAACAGCAGAGTTTCCGAAAATATATATTGCAGATATAGAACTCCCTCTAGACAGAAAAGCAATATAGTAAAAATGAAGTTCTCCTTTTGCACAGTCCTTTTACGAGAAGGTATATAGATCCTCTCATTCAATATATTCAAAACTGTGTGTTTCACTCTAAATCATCCGACATGCTATGACCAATGTAAGTTATATTATTTTGAGATTATATTAAGCAAAATGCAAACCATAAGATAATCATTACTTTATTATCATTTAGGTTTTGAGGGTCAAATAAAAGTAATTCAGAAATTGAATCCTCAGTTTGAGCATCTGTGTTGTGTAAACTGTAATTTGTAAATTTATAAAAAATGAAGTTAAAAGTATGGATTGCTTTAAAATACCCTGAAAGAAGAATATGCCCCATATTTCAGGATTTCTTTACTTTCCTTGTGATGTAACTGATGCAAAATGTCCTCTGAATTCAAGCTGCCCAAATACTATACTTTTCCCAGTCTTGCCCCAAGTCAAAGCCATTAAACAATCCAAACACAAAATACGGAGAATAATTTTGATGTATTACACTTTTTTTCTCTATAAAATAAAATTTATGTTAGATAGTCTGTACCTTCAGTCTTTTTTTCTCCACTCAGCTCCTCCTTTTTTCTTTTTGTTTTTCTTCTATGGAAATACACTGGGAAGTAGGCTAATAATATACCAAACAGTCTTTCACAGTTGTACATACAGTGGTTCATTACAGCTCATATTGGAGATCAGCATATGGTCTGGCTTTCACATCTGTCATGCTTCTGTAGCTCCAAGCGTTGGAACAAGCTGCCCAGAGAGATTGTGCAGTCTGTCTCCATAGTTGGAGATTTTCAAGACCTAATTGGATAAAGCCCTGAGCAACCTCGTCTGATCTCACAGCTCACCCTGCTTTGAGCAGGAGGTTGAACTAAAGACATCCTGAAGTCCCTTCTAGCCTGAATTATCCCATGCTACTATGAATCTGAGTAGTATTTAGAAGTTCCTTGGGGGCAAATTCACGTGTACACATAGTGTACCCCAGTGTCATACAGAGGCACCAGAGTGGCATGTCTTCTGGCACTGTACAGTGCCAAGAACGTATATCATAATGTGCCAGTTTTGATGATATTTGAGCTGCTACAATTTCTGAACAAAGCCTGTGATTTTTTCTGCCTTCCTTAAAGAGACTTGGGACACTGTCCTGGTTTGAGGTAAAACAAAACCAATTTTCTTTTTGATAATTTATTTTACTTTTCAGCTCAGCCTCTTCAAACTTACTGAAGTCTCTGAAATTAACTGCATACTTTGAAGACATTAGTCTGCTTCCAGAGTGATAAGATCTGATGTTTATAATTTATACCAAGGGATGGTGTGCAGAGAGGCTCTTGCTTATACTTATTGCTATAACACCCAAGGTCAACCCACTTCATTATTTGGCCCCTTGAAGGGTCAGAAGTGGAAAAGTGTAGAGGGGTCACACCTGTGAGGAGGAGCGGACAGGACAGGTGATCCAAAACTGACCAACAGGGTATTCCATCCCATCTCCCTCATGCTCAGTGTAAAAGCTGAGGGATCAAAAGGCCAGCCTCTTTCTTCAATGGCCAGCATCCTAGCAGGACTCTATCTGTTCATTTGCCTTTGATCCCAAGCCATGCGTTCCTGAATCCGGTTCCTGAGTTCAGCTCTTGTCTGTTGCTGAGTCCAGTTTGGGATTTTCCCAGTGCCTGCCAGTGACGTGATTGTCATGCTGGGAGCTTGATATTATTTTGTATATATTGTATATATTTCATTATTTACTTCTTATTATTTTCTTTTTATTTTTTATCATTAGTTTTTCATTAAAGTAGTTTAGGTTCTTTTAAACTCCTAATTCTCTATCTCATTCTTCTCTCAATTGGAGAGAAGTTAGAGAGCATCTGTTGTTTGTTTTAGTGTCCAGCCCAACCCAAACCATGACAGACACCCAAAACTTGACACTGCTCATGAAAAATTGCTTTTATTTCTTATGTAAACAGCACAGTAGTAGTAACAACTGCTATGGTTGAAGGAGCTGCTCTAAACTCCTGAGGTGAAATCTGGGTGGGTAGGTGAAATAAAATTTTATTTAAAGATTCCAGTGGATGTTTTTTTGGTTTTTTTTACTTACAGCTTTGGTTTAGATTACTTTAGTATTCAGTTACTTAAGATGCAAAGGAAGTAATTTTGCATTTTACAGAAGTCTTCATTAAATACATAACAATTTACTTGTACTCCTGCTTTGACATCTGTGGATCACAAGCTACTGTATCTGTTAATGGCATTTCCCCATTCCACCATTTTCCAGCTTGTTGTCCTTCTTCTTTTCATGTCCACTGAAGCAGTGCCTTTGGCCACATTCCATCTCCATTCTTCATGCATAACTAAACACGCTTTCTTTTTCTTACTACTGTTATGAATCATTTCTTTTGTTCCATGTTTTCATTTAGCTCCTGACCACATTGTTAAAAGAATTGCAATAAATTCCTCTGCTTTCTAATTCAAAATATAATCTATAATTATTTTGGTTTATCGATACAATTCCATAGTCCTGAAAAGACCTTGAGTAACCTCCTTTTGTTGCCATTACTGTTGTTGCCAAAATAATCTTCTGAACTACCAAACAGTATTCACAGAAGTTTTCAATGCCCAAAGCAAGGTGAAAAAGCTGCTATCACAGTTTCAAGAGTTTTGACTCTAAAAGATGACTATCTTTTTACTGAAATCCATGCCAGTCTAGAGTACAGTGATAGTAATTTGATCTGTCTTTGCATGGTGTTTAGAGATTGCTCATGCTAAAATGAAAATCTCTTCTTGCTACTTCCTTTTGTCTCATCTTAATCTTTATTATTGTCCAAATTTGCAAGTAAAAGAGAATTAAATACAGTAGTCTTCTGCCCTGGTTTTGTCCGAGATGGAGTTAATTTTCTTCCTAGTAGCTGATATAGTGCTGTGTTTTAGATTTAGTATGAGAATAATGCTGATAACACACCGATGTTTTAGTTGCTGCTGAGCAGAGTTTACACAAAGTCTTTATACAAAGGACTTTTCAGCTTCACATGCCCTGCCAGCAAGGCGGCTGGAGATGCACAAGAAGCTGGGAGGGGGCACAGCCAGGGGAGCTGATCCAAACTGTACAAAGGGATATTCCATACCATGTGATGTCATACTCAGCATGTAAACTGGGGGAAGTTGGCTGGAAAACAGCCCCTGCTCACAGACTAGCTGTGCATCAGACAGCGGGTGGTGAGCAAATGCACTTTGCATAATTTGTTTTGTTGTTGTTGTTGTTGTTGGTTGTTGTTGTTGTTGTTGTTGTTATGGATTTTAGTAAAGCCTTTGACATGGTTTCCCAGAGCATTCTCCTGGAGAAAATGCCTGCTTATTGCTGGGATGGGTGTACTCTTCCCTGGGTCAAAAAAACAGCCAGAAGGCCATGCCCAAAGAGTGGAGATGAATGGAGTTCAATCCAGTTGGTGGCCAGTCACAAGTGGTATTCCTCAGGGCTCAGTATTGGGGCAAATTCTGTTTAATATCTTTATGAACGACCTGGACGAGAGGATCAAGTGCACACTCAGTAAGTTTGTAGATCACACCAAGTCAGGTGGGAGTGTCGACCTGCTTGACGGTAGGATGGCTCTACAAAGGGATCTGGACAGGCTGGAATGATGGGCCGAGGCCAGTGGTATGAAGTTCAACAAGGCCAAGTGCCGGGTCTTGCACTTGGGTCACAACAACCCCATGCAGCGCTACAGGCTTGGGGAAGAGTGACAGGAAAGCTGTCTGGTGGAAAAATACCCAGGGATGTTGGTTGACAGCCAGCTGAATATAAGCCAGCAGTGTGCCCAGGTGGCCAAGAATGCCAACAGCATCCTGGCTTTTATCAGGAATAGTGTGGCCAGCAGGTCTAGGGAAGTGATCATCGCACTGTACTCAGCACTGGTGAGACTGCACCTTCAGTACTGTGTTCAGTTTTGGGCCCCTCACTACAAGAAAGACATTGAGGTGCTGGAGCATGTCCCAAGAAGGACGACGAAGATGGTGGGGGGTCTGGAGAACAAGTCTTATGAGGAGCGGCTGAGAGAGTTGGGATTGTTTATCCTGCAGAAGAGGAGGCTGAGGGGAGACCTTATCACTCTCTACAATGATGTGAAAGGAGGTTATTATGAGGCGGGGGTAGGTCTCTTCTCCCAAGTAACAAGTGATAAGACAAGAGGAAACAGCCTCAAGTTGAGCCAGGGGAGGTTTAGGGTGGATATTAGGAAAAATATCATTACCAAAAGAGTCATCAAGCATTGGAACAGGCTGCCCAGGGAAGTGAATGATTCACTATCCCTGGGGGTAGACATGGTGCTTAAGGACATGTTTTAGCGGTGGTTTTGGCAGTGTTAGGTTAATGGTTGGACTCCATGATCTTAAAGATCCCTTCCAACCAAGACAATTCTATGATTTTATCATTATTATCATCATCATCACCATCATCATCATCATTATTTTCCCTTCCTTCTCTGTCCTAATGAACTGTCTTCATCTCAACCCACGAGTTTTACATTTTTTTCCAGTTCTCTCCACCAGCCTGCTGGGGTTGAATTGAATGAACGGCTGTGTAATATTTAGCTGCCTGCGAGGTTAAACCACAATACTTCCCATCAAGCCCTGGGCTGCTGTACTGTATGGCGCTGGGATTCCCAGGAAAGCCACTTCTGGTTTTAATTCATTACTGAAGCAGTGCAGCAAAACGGTGACAAACTACTTTTTGTAGTGGAGTTCTTTTCTTACTGAAAAAAGATAAAGCCAAGATCCAGATTACCCAAGCAGACTGAGAGATACTTCAAAAAATAAAGCCTCCATGAACCAAAAGTTTTATTCAAAAGGAATTTTTTAAAGTTTAGTGTAAGTAATTGTACACAGTGCTAAAATTTACACTGACAACATTCATTTGAATATGTAAATTTAGAGTTGATATAAGCTATATTTCAGATGTAGTATGTCAGAAAACCAATAATTTCTGTAGAAACCAGACTCTGGATATAGAAAATTGCCAAAGCCTGAGATGCATATTTCTAGAGCAAGCTTCTCAAGTCAGTGGAAATAACTGCCACTATGGAGCTCTTCTTGACTTTATTGCTTCTATGTCCCAGTAAAGAGCTGATTGCCTTAATATAATTCAAATTAGCTAAAGGCAGTGTGTAATCTGTTAAAAAGACACCCTGCGTTTAACAAACTGGCACTAGTCTAAATAAACACAAGCCTTAGCTTTCATTATATGACCCTATCCGTTTTATTTCTAATCAAAAAGTATTGGCTTTCCTGCTTTACTTTCCCTATAGCACTATGATTTCTAATTGGAAACTAACCATAGTACTTCAGGGTTCTTTCCCCCCTCTCTCTTTTCTTTTAAATGCATATTATGGGTCTAGTTTCATTTGAGTGTTTGATACTGCTTGCAAAAGTGAGCTTGCATGACATTACCAATATGGGTGTCCTGCCATTTCATTTGTAGATATGCTTTTTTTTTGTTGCAGGTTTGACTGATCTTAACTGCATTGTTAACTCCAGATTTCAAGGAAGAAACTCCCTGAAACCTGACACAAACAGAAGGATGAGGTGCAACTTTTTATTTCCATCTCAGCAAGTACTATCATTCTGTACTGACAATTCAATAACGATCCGCTGTTCTCCTAGCAAGAATTGTCCAGTGGTAATTTGTTACTATGAATTCTGTTGTGATTGTGTGTAAACATCAGGCTTCAAGCCCACCCCAAAAGCTTTGCAAAGCTTGACTAATTATATTTCTTCTTATTTTTTTTTTCTATTCTATTTTGTCTTTTTATTATTTGTATTATTTACTTTTTATTACTGAAAGCTTTGTATCCTTGTTAGAGCTTCTTTGATATTCTTATAAAATGTTTCCTGACAAACAGTTTCTGACTCATAATTTTATGAAGGCCTAAGAATAAGATCTCAAAGTCTCTAGAAGAACCAAATGAACAAGAAATATGTGTTAACTTCTTCAACAGAAGTCTAAAACTGGAAGATGAATGTCCAGGGGTGGCACCTGGCCCTAAGAGCATAGAAGTCCTTCTGTTATTGGGTGTTTAAGTATTAACTAAGAAGGAAAAAAGGCACAGACACTAAGGGCGGTTTCACACATTATCCATTCCTGCTTTGAAACCTGACACATTTTCTAAATGATAAACACACAGATCATGGAGTACATTTCAATACTAATCCTTAAGTAATCATGAACGTAAACCGTTGAGGAAAGGGTCAAATAGACTGGAGATTAGACTAGGCAAAAAACCTTCTTCATTCAATTTCCAAAACTGATTCTGGAAGAATAAGCCAGAATAAAGTGAAAAGGAAAAAGGTTTTTTTTCGTCACTGATGGATAATATAGGTAATAGAATTCCCTATATGTTGGTTTTAAATTACTTAATGTCCTGAAAATGTGGCCTCATAGTAGAAGAACTGTAAAGGAAACAGATCTCTGAGCCAGAGTGAAGCCCATTCACACAGTGTCTCAAGAGCTGGCGTCCACACTGTGGCCATAGATGCTACGTAAAGTCCTTGGGGACATCGGTAGAGGACATTTTATCTTTTGGCTTCAAATCAATCTTAAGTTCAAGCTACTCTATAACGTCAAGACATTGACAGTTATATTTGTATTGATTTTTGAGTGACTGTTTTTTGGGTTATTTTTCTACCAAGATCTACCCCTCCCATCAATATAAATCCTTCATTTCTTCAGCCACAACCACATATTCTGTAAGAATTGTCACTCAGGGATCCTGACTCCAGACAGCATGGCAATTAACAAAATGGAGTAAAATTGCATATTACCAGCCAAACTGCAGCCAAGAGCTGTAATAACTGTCCAGGTTCTAAAATCTGAATTTGACTAACTTCCTTCTTATATAATTACATTGTTACACATTGCTGAATTTGTTAATTGACTATATAATGTCTGACATACATATACACATTAATCAGTAGTCTTGCTATGTTTTTGTTATGGGCATACCTGCAATGTTTGGTAACATCCTGACTTCAAAGGATATTTTGAACTGCAATTGTGTGTATGCATTTGTGTACGTATGGTTTTCATCAAGTACAGGTAATTTCTTTGAACTGCAGGCCTTTTGTTTTCACTAACCTGTTAGTGTTAGCATGACCCAACATTATTCAGCACTCCTCAACACGGAAAAAATCCCAGCAACTTCCCTGCCTGTTGTCGTATATCATTTTTATGATCAGCTGGACCCATGTCTACAGCACAAGATATGGCCCAGAAAAACAGCAAAGTAAAAGAGTAAAAGCCCTTTGCATTTGCTTGCTCCAGGTGCAGACTGCAGCACTCACAATTTGAACCAGGCACCTAAATGCTATCTAAACCCATTTTTACACATACTTTCTTTACTGGCTCAAGCCTGTAGTAAATTTGGCCTGAGATTTGGTCGTCAAATTAGAATATGAATAAATATTCCTAAAAGGGTTGTTGAGGTCAAGAAAGGAAGCAGAGAAGGAAAAAGCAGAAGACAAAAGATATGATTAAAAGCAAGGAATTTGTTACGCTGAGATTACATGACAAATAGTCCACAAGAAATGGGTGAGCATGGAGGTAAAGTGTGAAGGAAGGCAAGACCAGAAAGGAGACACAACAGAAGAGCGGCAACTGGAGAGGGGAGACTGTTGCCTATACAGAGTCATGCTTAATTTATTCCAAAAACTGAAATAGAAGAAGGTTAATGTTATATTTACAGGAGATGAATATTTATTTGGAAACGTGAGACTGTCTATGCCTCTGCCATTGAGTTTCACTGTATTTGACAAATCACTTCAACTATACTTTCTAAAGGTGCATGTTCATAATAGTCTGAATATGTTGCACCTCAGTTACAGCAATATTGACTGTTCACAGATGTAATTGAAGTTGATTTGCTGTGCTGTGAATATATGAAGATCCATTAATGCTAATACTATGAAAAATGAGGTCATAGGTATTCCAACCAGAGATTTTTTAATCTCAGTCCCTTGGTGTCTCAATTCTCTCATCTCTAAAATGATGAAAGTACCTATCTGTGAAATTGAATTTATTAATGTTTATGAAGCAGTAACACACTCTAGTGATAAGTGGTGTAGAAACGCTTATGGGGAAATTAAGAATTCCTTCTCCAGACTAGGCTTTCAATTTGACAATTGGACAACGAGGAGAATGCAAAATACTGAAAAGATGTGTGAAAAGCACAGTTATCTTGTGGAGTTTGATGTCATTCTTATACTGAAGTACCCAAAACTGCACACAGTACTTGAGGTGGGGCAACACCAGTGCAGTGTCGAGTGGGACAATCACCTCCCTTGACTTGCTAGCTATGCTGGGCTTGATGCACCCTGGGACCCGGTTGACCCTTTTGGCTGCTAGGGCACACTCTTGGTTCATATTCAACTTGCCATCAACCCAAACCCTCAAATCTTTTTCCATGGGTCTGCTCTCCAGCCTCTCATCCCCCAATTTGTATGTATAACCAGGATAACCCCATCCCAGGTGGAGAATCCATTACTTTTGTTAATTTTCATATGGCTGGTGATTACCCAGATCTCTCTGTAAGGCCTCTCTACCTTCAAGGGAGTCCACAGCTCCTCCTAGTTCAGTATCATCAGCAAAATTACTTAATGTACATTTAATTCCTGCGACCCATGGGTCACCCATGGACCACAGTCCCTCAGGGTTGTCCCAGCTGTGGCATGAAGTGCCTTCTTCTAAGAGTGCATCTCTATCCATCTCTCACCAATATCTCCTTCCACCTATCTCCTCCATGTCTCTTTCATGTCTCCTCTGTTTCATTAATCCTCCCAGCAACTACCACTCTTAAATATGTTTGAACAGCAGTGCTAGGTTCTCCTTGGACTGGCAGCAGACTTGGGAGATGATGGGTTGTTCAGGTTCGTTTCAGATCATCTCACGGTTTCTTCCACACAGGTCGCTCTCCAGCACCCTGCCACGAAGACCCTGCCAGGTATGACCACAAGACAGACAATCATATAAATGTGTTCTTTTTGAACAATACATCTACAGAACTTAAAGCCAAAGAAGATTATGAGAATAGTTTTCCTCACCTCACTGGCCCACTTTGTGACACCTGTTTTGAGGAATTGGATTATTTCTATTTCACTGCAGACTGACAGTTTTGACAGCTTTTCCACACCTTCATAAAGCAGGATTATTAGATGTCTGAATGAATTGTCTCTTTCTGCCAGGTTTCATCTTACTTCTTGCTAGCATTACTGTGTTTTTCTCACTTATGATTATTGGAAATGAAATTGAAAATATAAAGTTAAAAAGGGAAATAGTAAATTGCACATTCGATAAGCATCAGGGAAGCAGAGGCAATAAATTAAATATAAACAGATTATAGGAGTAATCGGATGAATTAATATGTACAATTGTGCTTCTCTAAAGATGCCCAATATATTCTGGAACTGAAAATGAATCATCTACAAAAATAATACCGTATAAAATTTCTCCAATTATGATAAGAGTATGAGAACGTTGGATTTTTTTCCCCTGAAAATTGGTGCAGAATTAAAAAAAATCCTTTGTAGAATTTCCAGATGGATATGTATTACTGGCTAGGAAAAGAAAAACAATTCATTAGGGATTAAGAAAGACAATCAAGAAGCAATTACTGCTTCCCACAAGTAGAGCCATTTTGCCCATGGTAGGGAAACACTTGCTTTGTTGATTTCACAAGAGAGAACCATGAAGCACTTAACCAATGTGCCACAAAAACTACCTTGTTAGGACTCTGTAGCAATGGTCTTCTGTTATCAAATGTGTACTCCACAAAAATCTTTTCCAAAGCTTCAGCCTCTGCTGAGCTGGAGTTTTCAGATGGCCTTACAGTGTTCTGCTAGGTTCAGGGCTCAAACCTGACCACTTCTATCATAAAGACTGGTCTCAGTGCCTCACTTACATCATAGAATCATAGAATGGTTAGAGTCGGAAGGGACCTTAAAGATCATCAAGTTCCAACCCCCCTGCCATGGGCAGGGACACCTCTCACTAGAGCAGGTTGCTCAAAGCCCCATCCAGCCTGGCCTTAAACACTTCCAGGGATGGGGCATCCACAACTTCCCTGGGTAACCTGTTCCAGTGCCTCACCACCCTCACAGTAAAGAACTTCTTCCTAATATCTAATCTAAATCTCCCCTCTTCCAATTTAAAACCATCACCCCTTGTCCTATCACTAGACTTCCTGACAAAGAGTCCCTCTCCAGCTCTCCTGTAGGCTCCCTTCAGATACTGAAAGGCTGCTATCAGGTCTCCCCGGAGCCTTCTCTTCTCCAGGCTGAACAGCCCCAGCTCTCTCAGCCTGTCCTCATAGGAGAGGTGCTCCATCCCTCTAATCATCTTAGTGGCCCTTCGCTGGACCTGTTCCAACAGTTCCATGTCCTTTCTATGTTGAGGACTCCAGAGCTGGACACAGTACTCCAGGTGGGGTCTCACAAGCGCAGAGTAGAGGGGGAGAATCACCTCCCGTGCCCTGCTGGCCACGCTTCTTTTGATGCAACCCAGGATACGGTTGGCTTTCTGGGCTGCCAGCGCGCGCTGCCGGCTCATGTTGAGCTTCTCATCCATGAGCACTCCCAAGTCCTTCTCCTCAGGGCTGCTCTCCAGCCATTCTCTGCCCAGCCTGTATTTATGCCTGGGATTGCCACGTCCCAGGTGTAGGACTCTGCGCTTGGCTTGGTTGAACTTCATGCCATTTGCATTAGCCCACCTCTCAAGCCTGTCCAGGTCCCTCTGGATGGCATCCCTTCCCTCCAGTGTGTCAACCGCGCCACCAAGCTTGGTGTCATCACTCTCATCTGACTTTAACCCCTATGACCAAATCCCTTTCGAAAGTTGCTATTCAAATGCTAATGAAGAGCAATTATGAGCCTAATGTTGGAGCCTGAGTTAGGTACCTAAAATTTACAGAGAATTAATCCAGGCCTTTCCCTCCTCTGTAGCTGTGTAAAATCCTGCCAACCAGACTCATTGATGGCCTATTGACGTAGCAGTGTGCAGCCATTCTCACTGAGTTTTTTCAGCTTTAAATAAATTCCTCAATATTTCTTTTAAGAGAAAAATCTTCTTACTTGTGCTGTCACTTCTAGTTAGTAGAAAACAATTTCAAGGAGATATATGCAGGCTATTTTCTGATAATATGTATTCATAGGTTAATAATTTGATATTAAAATCCATAATCTGTTGATTTTATCACATTAACAGATTAAAAAAAAGAATCAGTGCTCCAAAATATGATATCAAATTAATATGTATATGAAATCATTAGTGGAAGAATCAGTTTGAGTGCTGAATTATTGATTTGCATATGTAATTAAGAAATAAATCAAGTTCTTTACTGTAATTTATTTTTTAAGGTCTCTGTATTCAAAAGGAAACTATGTAATATAAATTACTAGGTTTTTATATGCGACATATTCTTACATGCATGGTTTGCCTGTATGCTGGCATTCTGTATTCCCTGAAAAATCCGAGTAACTTGGCTATTGTTCAGATAAGTAAGAATTTGTACAAACTAAATAAAAATCTATAAAAATATTTGTAAGAAGACAGAGGTGATAAAAATGTGTCATTTTTTCTGTGCTACCGTGCTTTAAAATTGATAAAACTAGATACAGGTGCAAAAAGATGAAGAAAATATGTGTATTAAAACATAAATTAAAAAAAAAAAAATCACATAATAGTATAATTAATATTCGGGGGAGACAACAGAATATTGATAGCCAGGCTCTCCAATTTCTCTTAGACTGAGCATTCAGACATTGTCACAGTCATTCTGTCTACTTTCAGTGTACAAAATTAATTTTTCAGAAATTTTGTAACTGGTGATTAATCCTGATGTAATTAGTAAACGTTGAATCATTCATAAATAATGAGTAAATTAGATCAAGCTTTCCTTCTTATATAAGAGTTAATTAATTCCCTCACTTTAGCATTTTGATCTCCTTACAACTGAGTGTCTAGGGGAATTTCAAGTTAGGATTGTCTATGTTTCTGCAAAGACTAACAGTCTCAGTCATGTCTGTGTTATAGGCCAGGACACCAGAAGGTGCAAATTAAAGTAGGATAAAGTTAAGCATCTTGATTTCCAGTTTCAGTGTTTTAAGTCATCAAATTGACCATCATATAGAGAATGAGATGAAAAACATTTCTTCTGCCAAGACAGTTCGAGTAACAGTTGTGTTCAGATAAACCGACGTTACATGAAGGAAAGAGTAATAACAAGAAGAAACTAAAAGCACATGTCACAACAGTACTTAAACATTATTGGATTTTTTTTTTTTAAAGAACAACAAGCACTGGGAGCACAGATCAGAGCCCATGTCTCTTCTTTCCACAGCAAGGGCTATAACTAGTGTGCTATGGAGTAAAACTCTCTTTTTCAAGTCCAATAAAACTGAAATTGTTTTCTGCAAAGAAAGTGCCTTCAGCAGACTAGCTTGATAATGCCACAATAAGAAAGCAACTCAAGATAACATTTTTAGGATTTGGGAGTTGCGAATGTTGATCCTTACACAGGAGAAAACGGGTACCTTGAAATCCATAGTACTAGACTGGTATGTTATCAGGGAATGATTCTGCTTCTCCAGTATGCTTTTGCCTTTTATTTTGAATATTTATGCTGGTGCTACTTCTCCTAAAGGTTGAAGTGGCTCTTTCATGGAAAGCTCTGATATCCTGGCAACTTGGTATTCTGTCTTATAGCTAGAGTCATATAAGTTCACGGATTCAGTTCAGTTTCTGCAGAAGCATATGATGCAGTGGCTGAAGTATGTTATGGAATGCAAATATATATAATCCATAGATTTGATAATTCCTTGCGCGGGGTATTTGAGTAACTTCATATAGAGTAAAAATTTAAATGTCTTGTATAAAATATTTACAAATACATACAGCATGAGGTTTTAAAATTACTACATGTCAGCATTGTGCCCTTCAAAACAGAACTCCAGGGTATCGGGCTGAACTGAGTATCTGCGTCTTTTTCCACTGCAATCACTAGAATGAATATGTCAATGCAACCGGGTAAGTACTGTGAAAGTGGCAAGCAATTAACAAATTGACAAATGAACAAATTAAGAAACAAAACCAGACAAATAAACCAATTGGTAAACTGGAAAATTGACAAATAGCTTGCTAAGAAGGGAGGCATGCTTAAAGTTTATTAGAAAGGGCAGCTTGGGTACTGTAGGTTGGGAAAATTGATTTAAAATCCTTTCAAGCACTGGGTAGTAGTCTTTCACCAAGATGTTGTGAATGAGAAAAATACTAAGTGTAAAACTAGGAGTAGGGGCTTGGACTTTCTATAATCAAGTCATGTGAGAATTAAATATTTGCCAAGAACTTGGTAATCTTTGGGAAAAAGAGCTACTATAACAGTACTGCACATATCATTTTGATAAAGATAAATAGATATCCTACACTTCAGTATGTGATAGCTGAATAGTAGACTGGGTATCATGAGTAGCTCCTATGTGAGGTATGCAATGGTGTTTAGTAAAAGACTGCTTTACAGGAAAAGCTTGCCCTCTACCAGCAATCTCTGGCCACCATCCTGAGCCCACATGGCAGAGTTTGGAGATAATGTGATCCACACCACCTTTTATCTTAGGCTGTTAAGTTTTAAATTGTTTGATTATTTGCCCATGTGGTGGGTTGACCTTGGCTGACTGCCAGTTACCACCCAGCTGCTCTCTCACCACCCCTCCTCAAATGTACAAGGAGAGAAAATAAGATGGGCAACCTCGTGGATTGAGATAAGGACAGGGAGACCACTTAGCAGCTAGTCACTGACACTTACAGTCACTTACAGACTTGAGTTGGGAATATTAATTTAATTTGTTTAAAAAATAAAAATAGAGTAGGATGGTGAGAAATAAAGACAAAACAAAAACCACCTTCCCTCCACCCACCCCTTTTCCCAGGCTCAACTTCACTCCTTAATTCCTGACTCCTCTACCCTTCCTCCCCCTGCCCCAAGCAGTGGAGAGGGGATGGGAAATGGAGGTTGATGTCAGGAGTCTGCTCCTGTGTGGGCTCTCTATGGGCTGCAGCTTCTTTCAGAGCATCTCCATCTGCTATGGCATAGGGTCCTCCACAGACTGCAGTGTGAATTAATCTGCTTTGATGTAGTCCTCCATGGCCTGCAAGGGGCCAGCCAGTATCACCATGGTCTTTTCCAAAGGCTGCCGGGGAATCTCTGCTCCAGCGCATGGAGCATGTTCTCTTCCTCCTTCTTCACTGGCCTTGGTGTCTGCAGGATTGTTTCTTTCATATTCTTCTCGCTTCCCTCTCTCACGGCTGCTTCGCATTGTTTGTTACCTTTTATTAAATATGCCGTCACAGAGACACCACCAGCATTGCTGATGGGCTCAGCTTTGGTCAGAGGCATTTTGGAGCTGGCTGGAACTGGCATTGTCTGTCATGGGAGAAGCCATTGGCCTCTTCTCACAGAAGCCACCGCTGCAGCTTCCCCATTACCAAAATCTTGCCATGTAAACCCAATACAGATTAAAGATACCCATACAACATAGCTAGGAAAATTCTGCATGACTCTCAAGGCTGCTCCAAGTACTATATCACACTACGGGTTCTGGGCTTTAACTGCATTAATTATCCTGGCTCTATAGACTTCAAAAACTGTATAATACCATAAACAAATGGAGAAATGTGTCTTGAAAAAAGACATATTTCCTAAGAGAAAGATATGATTTGCAGTTAATGCAGATGACCAGGTTCAGTTTAATAAGAGAGATTGTTTAAATATTGGAATGAGCATTATCTGAAAAAAGCCAATCATCCTCCCATATATTATTTTTTCCTTTTTCAAAAATTAATTTCTGTTATGCCTTGTCAGATAAAAAGTAATCATGAAGTTTAAAAAGGAAAATGAAAATGTAAAATATGTGGAGAAAAAAAAAGTCACAAGAAGGTGGTATGTCATAAAGAAGGAATGATAGATATTCGAAGGAAAAAACTACATCTAAAACTTACCCTTTCTCTGCCACAACCTGCTTAGAACAGTGAACTAGAAGAAAGGAAATGTAAGAAGGATATACCTCTTATTTCTCTGGAAAGAAAAATTTTCATTTGTTCATGAAATAAGGTAAGAGATTTCGGTTACCAGCTGCTAATGCCATAGTGGCACAAAAGCAAGCAAAAGTAATAACTGTGTAATCCAACATGTTAGGTGACCTCCAGAGCAGTACTAGGTACAGATATAGCAGATCTGGCCTCACACTGACTGATGGCTGATCTACATTTGGGCGATTGCAGTAGTTCGTGAGAAGAACACAAATATTCAGTAAAAAATAATGTGGCAAAACTCAAGAATATTATAAAATAGTAAATGCACTGGAAAAAAAAATAATGGACATTGATATAAAAAAGAAGTCTGAAAACACTTCTCCAAAACAGTACTTCCAGTTTCATGGCTTTTTCATGCCTTGATGATAACTACCTAAAGTAGATGGAAATAGAGATACCTACCGAGTCATACACAGTGATACAATACCTTACTTTCAGGAGCCGGACTCCTACTCTCTAGCCCTTCTGTTGAAAGCATTGGGAGAATAAGATGATTCCAAAAGGACAAGCAAAAACGCTAAATGGGGAGCTATTTTAGCTTGCCAGTGAGAAAAGCTGAACATGAAGAGTAAATCTAGTTGACACAGCAAGGCAAGCTCTAAGAATGCTCTTCCTTCATTGTCTCTGCAAGGCAACTTATATCAAGGCCCTGAGAGCACTGATGGGCTTTAATGGTCCTGAGCAGCCTCAGCTTGGGACCCTCACACCCACATCCACGGGTGTGGGAGCCCCATTTCAGCTCAGCCTGAGTCTGTCAGCCCCTGTTGGAGATACGCTGTAGGTTTACCAGCCTTCAGCTCCAGCTGCATTGCAGCCATCCCTGAGCCTGGCTGTGGGCACTGCTGATCCTGACCCTGACTCATGAGCGGATTTCTGAGCCAAACTGTCCTGGGGCTATGTCTGACACTGGTTTCCCTCACTGGGCTGGATCCTGACTCCCACCTGTGGGATAACATATCCCAGCTTGGCCTCTGCCCATCCCTGTCCCCAGGGAGGTTCCTGATGCCCGGGGCCGGCGCTGCCCTACTCCTGGCTGGGGGCTGGGACCTTGCCTTGTCCACCTAGGCTGCCCTCTCCCTGCCCTCAGGGAGCAGGTGGCCTGTGCTCTGTCCTGACAGATCCTAAATCCTGACTAAGCTGGGGTGCTCCATAAGTTGCTTGGTCAGGGCAGAGCTGGGCATGCACAGAAGTAGGATTTTAGTAAACCAGATGTTAATTTTTTTTTAAAGAGTGTTTGTTGAACCAACTTCCCATGTGGGTTGGTAGTAAGTGACTCAAAGAGAACTGGAAAATAATTTTATATTAGGTCCCTCAGTTTCTCTTGAGCCTTTCTTTAGGTGATTAAATCCTTGACTGGATCTAAGTACTAGCATATTACAATTGACTTTTTATGAAACCCCTTGTTGGGATTAAAGAAAAAAAAGTCTGGCAAACAAAGTGAAGACAAGAATCAGGTGTGACAACTGGTTTATTTTTTATCAGATATCACACAAGTATCAGGATATGTATGATGATATTTGAGAACTTAACCTTTTGATTTCCAGCTTTTATGATTTTGACTTTACTATTGCTCAGAACCAGGTGTTTAGAAGCAGGAGTTCAGGATATTCTCTGTTAGACCATGATGCTACATAGATTATGTGCTCTGAAGGCTACCATGCTGTGTCTAAACTGGGAGAAACCTTTAAGTGCTTTACTGGTCTTAGGGATACGTGCATGGCATGCTGGTGACAAGTATGTTTTGGGTCATGACCTGCGCATGCATCAGCCTTCTTGCACCATAATTTACATGGGAAAAAATGAGTGCAGAAGTCAAAAGGACATATGATGAATGTCAACTGTTTTCCATTTTGGTACCTGTTTTTCAATAAATGGATAGTAACACAAAGGCAGATTCCTGGCTTATCTGGGTCAACAAAATCATACGAGATATTAAATGATCGGGAAGTTCTATGCAGTGAAAAGATAGGGATTGACTCTATTTAGTAGTACATATTTGTCTTCAACACTGATATAAGTTTCAGCGGTATTGCTATAACGTATAGCACTAGTGTGAGTTAAAGAAGAATTGCACCTTTAAAACAGTCTGGGATAAGACTGTTTCAGATTTGCTTTAATGAGTTCTGTCTGTATTAATTCTGAGCTGTGATTTGGCATTGCTATCCAATATCTCTCCTCAAAAGCATACATATTTGAAATAAATTTCGGCTAGAGTAGGATACACGGTGTTCCTGTCAAGCACTGTATCTCCCAATAAGAAAATAACCTAATCATGAAGTATAAATGTTCAGCTATCAAAAAGTATGACAGTTGAGACGGGGAGGGAAACAATATGATTATTGTTTCATTAGTGCACAATAGAGTGCTAAAAACTGGGATTTGGTCTCTGTATGAGTGCCTGACTGGAATATTTAAATATTTTAGAGTCATGCTTGTTGGCAACCTATCATCCTAAATAAATGTCTGTCCTGAGAGTCACAACCTTATTTCAATTGCTTCAGCAAGTACTTGAAATAATTGTATTGAAGTAAATGCAAGCATTTTAGTTATTCCTTGTCTAATTGAAGTAACAGTCTTCCCTAAGAAACAAGGCATAAATATAAAGAACATCTATTATATGAAAAAGACCACAAACAAATCGAAGTTCCCCAAGGATTCCACTCTACAGTTGCCCTTCTGTGATACTTTCTACTCTCACATGAGCCTCAAAAACATTAAAAAGCACATTTTATTATTAAATACATCTAGAGAAAAAGCTTTTAGTTTATGTGCATAAATGCTTATCATAGCACTGTCATAGCAGTAACTGCAGGTATGAACTCTTCTCAGCTTGAGGAGGAGAAAACCCACAAACCATATTGAAAAACTAACCGCCAGCTTATGCACTCCTTTTTTTAAGAATCGTATTAGTCAGGGGGCAAAAAGCTATCAAATTTAGTGAACAAGCAAGAGTACAAACAAGAGTGTGTTGACAGAATAGTAATGTGCATTTTGTCTTGGTACAGTCTTCATACTTCTCTAACAAATCTTTAATGCAAATTATATAAAAACTATTACAGTAAAAATTCTGGAATCTAACATTGTTTTCAGCTGCACAATAACCATTGTGCTTTTCAGAAACTCATAATCTTTGCTGAACTGTGACAGAGCTTCAACAAAAATGCTCTTCCTGCATATTTTGAGAGAAGTGTGAGTACTGTTCACCTCTCTGAAATGACAGATTCATTGCACTTAAACTGAAAAAAGTGTCAGAAGGACAGAGATGCATGACTCTACTACAGCCTTGTAGGATAATAAACAAGGTGTAAGAAAAGGATGGCACTTCAGAAACACTCTGAACTTCATATTTTCTACTGATAAATGGTTAACAATAAACTAACATAACTGCATTAATTGTTGGTGCTACATGATGCTACGCGTTTGAAACCCCATTCCGCGTTGGTTCTCAAGTGTAGCACAGGTGCTCAACACAGAATTCTGTGTTGTCTTCCAGGGTCCTGTTGTCTAAAAGTTTCATCATCTAACTGTTAAGTGAACAAGCTCCTTTTTGGATCTGACTCTTTAGAACAGAATCTTTCTGTCTTTTAAACAAAAAGGCATACCCTGTTCTTCATACTTATTTCACTCTTCATGAACTTTTATCAACATCTCTGCAATAACTGACATCATTGGAATTTTTGCTTTCAACTTCAGTGGGAGAAGAAGGATGGTTTTGGTTGCAGTGATATCCAGAATTAAGTAGGACATTTTGCCTTTCAGCCAAATTTTTTCTCTGGGAGATGTCCCAAATAAAGAAATACTCCAATGAAATGTGTCCCATTTAAACAGAGATGGCAGTACTTCATCCTTCATACACAGTAAGAGTAACAAATGCAATACAGAAAGAAAGTCAAATAAACTGTTTAGTCTTCTAGATGAGTACAATAGTTTTATTCTCTTATTCAATTATCTTTTATTAGGTTAATTGGTTCGGAGCTGAATATGCATTCCTGGTAGAAGCTTGCATATTTTCCAGTGTTTCCTTGACTGTAAGACCATGTTATTTGCCCTCTCTGCTAACTCTTTTGTGTTAACTGCCAAGCAGTTATTGATGACTTTTTTGAAGCTGCCATTGCAAGAACTGTAATGAATTGCTCTTTTGCAAGGTCATATATCAACTCAAAGATCTCCAGTTATAAAGACTGTTTAAATCTATCATTAACATACTCGGTTGCCTAAGAACCATGCCCTCTGTGCATTCTTACCCTCTGTCCTTTAACTTACGGGTTTTCATTATTGTCAAAAGACATAGGAAAACACATTTTGAAAAATCAGCCTTGATAACTCCTGGTGATAAAAAAAGACGAACAGGTCACGGAAGAAAAGTATGTGGAAACCTCAATTTGCATTATTGACTGCCACTATCTCAGAAGACTCACTTTAAAGCAACCAACAGCTTTTTTCCTGGTAGCAGTATGTAAATGCCGAGCGTATTGAGGTTATGCACTAGTTTCACCTCACACAAAGTCAAATGTTATTGTACTGGATGTCAAGAAGAGCAGACAGGTACAAGTTGTCCTTTCCACCTGTGTACAGTCCTTGAGGATTTATAATTATAGTGACTTTAGAGCTTGCCAATGGCTACTAGTGTATCTACAAGATTTTCCTTGTGATAGGCTTCATCAACCGGAAAAGTGCTAGATTTGATTATTACTTTCTTCTAGGTCTTTTCTATTTACTAAATAAACAAGAAACTCCTCCCAAAACTTTATCTGTCAGAAAAGGCAAATGAAAGGACTTTGAGAAATTGACAGCATTCTTGCTTCAGTAGTGACTCAAGGAACAAACTATAGATTAATCATGGTAGTTTAAAGCCTTTCTATTTTCCCACATTACCGTTGACTACTCTGGAAGACAAAAGAGATGTCAAGATGAAAGAGGCTGTGGTAGGAAAGCAAACAGAATAACCAGAATCTTTTTAAGGATGGGGGGAAGGAAGACTGAACTGTTAGATTTCTGTCTTGAAAGAACAGCAAACTGTCATTCCTGTTGGCAGAAGCTGGTTATTATAATGTTGATCCCATCCTTGGTGGCCTATGGAGAGTAGTCTCTCCTTTGTTACTCAAAAATTTTGTTCTCTTTCTGCTCTCATAAAAGAATATTATTCACATGTCTATGAATGACGAATGAAAGAAGAGGGAAGAATGGTGAAAATATAACAAGATAAAAGGTGTTTTGTATTGCTGCAAATATCCTGACCCTTGAGACACTGTAGGAACAGATACTGTAACTGGGCACACTGTCTAGCCACAGGTACACCATTAGAAAATACCATTTCCGTACATTCTGTTAAAACCATATGTGTTTCTGGCCCTTATAATTTATCCTGTCCATTCAGACCTGACATACCTCAATCCTGAATTGCCAGAACCTGTTGTAGAAGCCAAGCTCTTTGTGCCATCCTTATACCCCAAATAATATTTTTCTTCAAAGACTTATTGGCAGATTAATAATGTTCAGACGCTAATTTACACTATGACTATACTATTTTAAGCTGAGTAGTTCTTGCAGTCTACATTTTCCTTACCACTAGACTTTGACTAACAACAAGTATATGCTCAACTGATGTACCATAATGACAGTTGACTTCTTTTACTTTCTTGGACTAACTTTTTATTCCTGTGCACAAAGTGACTGTATTTGCAGAGGACCAACCTGATAAAAGTGGCCATTCTCAGCCAACATAATTGCTTAGATGCAGTGAAAATATTTACCTGGAAGGAGAGTAACAGGGTGAGCTAATAGCAGCCTGCAGCTACTTCAAGGACAGTTATGTGGATGGTTCACCCAAGCCTTTTCCAACAGAAATAGGCAATATAATAAGGAGCAATGGCCAGAAGTTGCACCTTGGGAGGCTCGTCTTGGCCACTGCAGAAAACTTTTTTCACTAGGAGAGAAGTGCAATGTAATAACAAGTTGCCCAGAATGTTGTCTAGAGAGGTTTTGTAATCTCTACTCTTGAAGATTTTCAAAGACACTGGTAGACAAATCTGTGACTGACCTGATACAGTGTTGATGAGTCTTGCTTCCAGTAGGGGGCTGAGCCAGGTATCTTCCAGAGGTCCCTTCCAATGAATATTTCAATGATTTTGCAAGTGTTGTTGAGGCACAGTTTGGAAAAGAACTTATATCAGGGAATATTCTTAATTGACAGTTTAGATGCAGCTACTCTAGGTTTGGTGGCCTATTTTTTCTATTTTCTTTTCATTTATGAGTTGGGTTTTTTGAGACAAAGAAATAGCTTGCATGTGTGTATATGAGTTAGGTCATGCCTTTAGAGTTGGGTTATGCCATGTGTCTTTAGAAACAAAGGACACTTCCTGTCATGTTTGTTTTATTTGCTAATAAAGATATAACCTGTTGATGTCTTCTTCTTTCCCCTACCTTAACAGAAGCTTTCTGATGAAGATAGATCACTGCAATTGTTAAGGAAAGACAAACAAATTCCTTTATAAAAAGTGGTTCATGCAGAAAGTGTGCTGAGGGAGGTATCACAAATGCTGTTATGATAAATGTTTTCATGATTCTGCACTACATGGATCCACAATGCTCTAGAGATGTCCTAGAACCTGCAATGTAGAGGGAAATGAACATTCCAGCCAAAGGCAGTCTTCAGGTGCCCTACAGTAAAGTATGTTCAGTGTAAATTATAAGATCAAGATTTCTTCTCTTTCACTGCAGTATCTTAGCAGTGGGGGAAAAAAAAAGAATTCCATGTCCAATTAATTTCAAGAACAGATATGAATTTTAGGATTTTAAGTAGCCAAAATAAAATAGCAGGGTTCTCTTTACATAATCTATTAATTGCAATTTATTCTGCATACTTTCTATAAATAGAAAGTAAATAGTAAGTTAACATGTAATTGCAAATGTAGTCTCTTGAAATCTCATAAAAAGCTAAACAAGCATAGGCTAATTTTAACACCTAGGTAGGAAACCTTCAGGGAATCTGTAGGTGTCACAGCAAATGAAGTTGGGCATTTAGTGTCATTTCTCTTCAGTGCATTCTGTCCAGTAAGCTGGATGGTACAAAGAGGGATACCATTTTTTCTGATATAAAAAAAAGTTGTTTAAACCTTTTCAAATTATTAAAGTTCCCAAGACTCATTTCATAAAACTATTAACTTGCACAGATTTGCTAAAATCCAATATAACTAATTCTATCTTCTTTAGATAAATTCTTCCCATAATTTCAGTGGATGAGGTTTACCTCCTTACCTGTTCTAGAATTCCGGACAATGTTGACATGCCTTGTTTTAGAATTCTTATAAGACTAAGAAAACATTGATTTTCTGAGGCAGAATTAAACTTTATGGTAGCTGAGATTAAGTATTGTATCTTAAAATTATGCCACAGACTGAAATGCTAGTCAATTTTGGTCCTATTTTCACAAAGTACACATCAAAGAAAAGAACTATAGAAATGCCAAATATTTAAAAAAACACATAGAAGCAGAAAATGCTTCTGAACTTTTATATTTGGAGTGAAGAAGTTCTATAGATGACATGATGTCAAATTTTATTTTTTTTTAAAGTAAGCTAACCATCTTGACAACAATTTTGTGAAAAACAATGGATTAGCTCACATGAAATTATTTTCATTAAGAACTAAGGAAGCATATAAGTAGTTTGTCAACAATGTTTTTTTAAAGATTTTTTTCATATTAAGCTGAAAAGATAAAAAATTTATTAAAATGTTACAATGTCATGGGTTAATCATTAATTACTAGCTAACACATCTTCAGTGAAGGTGGGTTCAGTAAAAAGCTTTAATCCTTAAATTGTAGCATTACTTTAATTCATTTCTAAGTGTTAACTTCTAGGGTGGAGTCCTGATCTAGTTGAAGATGCCTCTGCTCATTGCAGGAGGGTTGGACTAGATGACCTTTAAGGGTCCCTTCCAACCCAGACTATTCTATGATTCTAAGTAAACCACTAGGACCCTTACAAAGAACATTAAGTAATTGGATGTCTCCAAACAATATCCCCAGCATGCAGAGCAGAGGGCAAATAAACATTTAGCAAACAAAAATAAACTAAGGAGTGTTGGGATATACGTATGATACCTGGCTGTCCTTGACGCAGAAATATTTAACTCAGATCTTAAACAATAGATGTTTCTGTTCATGGGGGATCAACAACACATATTTTTTCCTCATAGTAGGTCAGAGATAACAACAAAGTCAAACAAAAATGTCAGCTTTTTTCAGATTTAGCTAATGGCAATGATGACATCCATATCACTATAACAGGATTTTCTATTTCACAATTGCATATCATAACCAGGAGGCTATGGAACCAGGGTTACTACCATTTGCTTTTCTCCTGAACTTATGATCCTGAATACTTACTTAGCAACATGGGTTTGATACACACATCCAGACATCTAACTTTGAGCTGGAAGGATGCTGAGCAACTGTAACACTTTCCTTTTTCAAGAGTCCACGGGGAATTCAAAGTTTAAAGATTATGAGCTTATTTGAGTGTAATACATATGTGGAAAACAGGTAGCAGAGTGTTCTTCAAGGTGCTAGACTAAAAGGAAACCCAGGTTTACTGTTACGAAGTGTATTTAGATGAGAATTAAGATACTGTTTTTAATAGTGACAGCAATTAACTGGTGGAATAACAAAAAGAATTACCTCTCGATGTCAAATTTTAAATAAAAAATGGATGTTTCTCAGTCACGATAAAATTTCAAGATATCTTGTTCAAACAAGGAACAACGGATAAAGTCTGTTATACATGGGAAAAGACTGGATGTGCATTAGAGTTACCTGAGGATTTATAGTCTTTGACTTCCTCAAAACATTTAATTGAGCATTATTAGATTGTCTGTCTAGCAAGGGAAAAAAAGGGATGTCATTTTATATCAGTTGGAGATCTGAACCAGTGTAACACTGAAAGTAATCTGAAATTCTGTAATATAAGCAATTAAATTAATTATGGTATTTTTTCTGTTGTTGTGGAAGGACAAATAACTTTTGCCTGAAATTTGTCATACACGATTTAAGATAAGAAAATATAATAACAAGAGTAAGGTTGATTTCAAAAGTATTTGAGTGAGGAAAAAGTAGTGATAATGGAAACGAATACTTTTCTATAGTAATTTAGAATTCAAAGTGAATTAATAAAAAAAGTAAGAGTACCAGGATCTCCATCACTACGGGACTTGCATTTTCCTATTCCCTACCATTCAGAAGATCTTGAATGTATTAGATATCTCAAAGCTTGTTTACAAAGGGGCAGAGAATCACAGTCAGGATTTCACCTGTCCTCTAAACCTGTGGGACATGAACCGTCTCCTGCTCAGAATCTTTATGGCCACGTTAACATACCACTTGAGTCGCTGGAGGAACAGGACTAGCTGTTGCAAATCACAAGTCCTGTGAAGTTATATTTACATTAAAAAGTAGTACAGAACTGTAGGAGCATTTTTGTAGAGTAAAACAGTACTACGGACCCAATGTCCATTCTATCTGGCTTTTGCTGAGTTTGACTTCGGCTCCAGTCTTGTCCTATGGATTTAGTGGCCACAGGGGTTGGACTGCACTAATTGCACTCCAGTAGTCCATCTTCTGGTTCTGTTTGCTCTGAAAAAAAACCCCTGCTTGTAGCCTTTGAAGCTGTTTCTTGTTGCAAACCTGGTAAATCAGGTTAATCAGGAAAATAACTTCAAAAATGCATCTAAACCACTAAATGTTAGCAAATTAAACACTAGTGAATGAAAACAGAGGTTATAGTTAGGATTCTAAGTTATACAGCTTTAAGACAAGTACTTGTCAGACTGGAAAACTGAACAGCTGCAGAACTGTCTGCATCTCATCATGTAGGTCTGCAGTGAGTAGGGCCAGGATTTATTCTAGCTGAACTACCCATACTAAAAATAAATCCTCTGGGCATTTGAATCTTGCTTGAACTGCCTTCCTGTCCTCCACTGGATAATGTTTATCAAGAGAGCTGTCTTTATACGTAACAGTTGATACAGCCAGATCCTCAATTGCAAACTGATGTGAAACAAACACTGCTTCTTGAGACATTCAAATAGGTGCCTCATTGCAAACATCTCCCTGTCGATTTAAATTCATGTTTTTTTCTGAACAGATGCTGTCATATTCTTTCCAAAGTAACCTGTGTTATTACACATAGCACTAGGTGAATTTACAGAAGGAAAGAAGTCTATCACAGTGGAGGATGAATTTTTTTCTTACCAAGTCAGAATTGCTCTTACCACAAGGAGTAATAAAGCCTACAGTTCCTCTTTACTTGGTCCAGTGACTTAACTAGCTTTGAGGGGAATTGCTCTTTTCTGTCCCAGTAAGTCTAGCTCCCCAATGGGGGCTTGGCTTTCCAACCACGAATCTTCTCTTCCTCTTTGTTTAAGATAGCTTCTCAGCATCTCTTACGTACCTAGTTTTTTTTTTTCTTTTTTTTTTTAAGTCCGATTAATTCAGTTAAAAGGTAAAAGACAGGCCAGAGGGCTTCTTTCACACATGATCCTGTTATTTATGTATTTAGTTTAGTGCATTCTTCTGACCCTAAAGGACCTTCTTGCCATTCACATTTTCAAGAGTGTCACAGCATTTTATAAATTTAATACCATAAAGTATTTATTGTGCATACATCTGACAAATCTAACAGTCTGTGGTGGGCCATGACACTTTTTGGCAGCAACACAGTCTTTCCATTCACCCTTTCCCTCACTACCACCCTTATCAGTTCATTACTTTTTCCACTGTGTTTGCTTTAAAGTGGAAATCTCCTCCCACCCCAAACACACACAATCCCCCCACAACAAACTGTGACAAAGTGATCTTTCTGCTCATCTGAATGTTCCACAGACCTCTATGTCTACCCCTTTTCTGAACAAAAATCTTAAAGTATTTTTCTGCATTTTGTCCTACTCTCCAAATCAAGAGTTGGCAGCTCTGCTCTGATTTGTGCACTGCGACTCAGCTCTGCAAAAAACACTCTGCAAAAACTCTCAAATTAAAGACATTATCAATATGAAGTATATTGAATAAAAATATGATTTTTTAATTGATGAATAGAAAAGAAAAAAGGAGATAAATTATATAGAAACTAAGTCTGGAAATAGAGGTGTCAAGTGCCATGTATAGGGTCCATAAAGTCTCATTAGTTTAAAAATAATAAATAAGGAATAACAGATGTATTCTATCACTTCATTAAAATCTGGTGATGTACTTAAATGAAAACACATTCTATACTTATGAAAATATGAATAAATATATACTTACTTTTCTTCTCTTTCCAAAACACTCCCATTTCTGTTAAGCAGAGTAGAAATAACTGCTGAATGTACTAGATGTAGCAAGTTCTCCAGTTATTAAACTTTTAATGAAACCAAACCATGATCATTCCTTAAGATTTCCTGTAGTCACTTATCTTTTGAGTGAAAAAAGTGCTATTAATTGCATTTATAAGCTTTAAATGAAGTACATCTGATGCTTTTTACTGATGGTTTGCCAGCCAATTTGCATTATAATGAATAAAATTCCAAGGATCTTACATATGGTGGAGAATTAATGTGGTCAGTATGCAAATATACATAAAAAGTTCTTGCGTCTGAAATATTGCATAATTACACTTTAAAAGACAATGAATAAAACTGTAAAACTTAATTAAAATTAGCATTTTATTAACCTGAATTCTAGTAAATCTAATGTCAGTTAGAGTATTGCACACAACAGAAGGTTTACTTTTATTTGGCTTTATTTGAACATATGAATTGGGGGGTGACCAGATGAGATAACTGAAATAATTTTGAAAAATGGGCAAAATTTTTCAGACAGTTGCATTTTGCCATAGCATAACTTGTTCTTGGTTATATAATTTTGTTACACAACTTGTAACACAGGTTTTGTGATAATACCTAAGTCAATGATTCATATGCATACTTACAGTACCCAAAATGGTGCAGCTTCAAGGCTGTTATGTAAGAGCTGCTTCATTCAAAATGGATGGTATTGTGAACTGTTGGACGTCTCAGATAATATTTGCTACGTAAAGGAAAACACTGTTTAAACACCACTTCCCTGTGAAGAAAAGCAATGATGTTACAAAATGTCTGAATTCCATATTTGCTATGAACAGATGTTAACAGGAACAGTCATTATGTTAAGCTGCATTAATTAAATATTGACAGAACAACCTTAGTAGATGAATTTATTAAAACAGCGTGGGGTCTGATTAGCAATTAGTAGATTGATGTATTCATGATTATTTGCATGTGACAGCAAACAATCAGACTGCAGAGAGAATATTTCCCACATTATAATTCATGTTATCCTTTTCTACCATTTGAACCAGGAAATTTCCCACTGGATTAGCAAACTGAGTTAATGAATCCCTTAAATTGTTCAAAAATTTGTGTTAATTCTTACAACATTCTCTTACCACTGATTCTGTTAACAACTTTCCTGACAAACAAAAAAACCCCAACTTGTAATGCAATTGGTGGTAACAGCCCCAAAATGATACATTGGGAAGAACTGAAAACATTTTGGAGAGTGCTGTTCCCTCTACAAAGCAGGTAGATAAGTTAGTCAAAGCAAAATAAGATTTCTTTATTACAGGAAGACATTGTTCTCTTAGTGTAAGAAAATTAGCACATCCATGCAGTTCTCCTTCTTTTTAATAACTTTAACCTTTCACAAGAAGGTTGTGAGGTTTTTGAATGGTGCTAGCTGTGATTCTAATCAAAATAATTGGATACTAGCTGTTTCATTGATTTAAAGAAGGTAGGTAGTCTTAACATATTGCTTCTTTGAAATTTCATTTAGAATGTCTCTGGAAGGTGAATAATTATCTGCTGTTAGTTTAAACTTATTTTTACGACTTCTAAATGTAATAGATTGAATTATTACAATTAGGTCATGAAAAAGTGCAGTGTAAGCCTGTGATTATATTGTTAAGCAAAACTTTTAAATACCCTTCTTTATTGCTATGTTCATGCATATGGACCGTTATGCTCACATCTTTGTTATCTTCCAAAAGTGCCTGTTCAATGGTAAGTAAAGCAGGCAACACCTACCGGCAATGTGCACCCAAATTGCTAATCCACAACCTAGTGCTGTCTTCTACAGATCTTCCTATCATGGCTGATAAAGTCAAAAGAAAGGTTGACATGATACAGAGTCCTAGTGTACGGCTGGTTGCATCTGAAGAACAATGTGTGTAAGAGTAGAAGTGAAAGAGGTAAAGCACATTCACAGCACACTGTTCCTAGTTCCCCAAACCAGTATTTATTTAACTGAAGACCCTGGTCTATGATGATACTTTTGTAGGACTTCGTATCCAAGAATTTAAATGGTTATAAGTTTGTTTCTAGGACAAGGCAGAGGACCAGTACTTTAAAGCAGTTGGTGCTGAATCCCCTGCAGTACGCTGTATGAATTTCAAAAACTTATTTCAGATCAATCTGAGTTTATTCTTGACCCCTATATTGAGTGTCCCCACAATGCACACGGCTCAAATGTAACCAAAGGATCAATGAATGCTTGGCCCTTATGTTCCCTTTAGGTGCTAAAGAGCATTCGGCATCAACCCAGAGAAAAAGTTTTGTTTTAGTTTCTACTTAGAGAAATTTAGCTAGAGTACACCAAAACTGCTACTAAATTGAAATGCCGTGTCATAAGCAGGGACAGCCATGGGAATTGCTAAAAACTTGTGCTATTGCTCTAAACAGAACTGTTAATGTAGTTGTAGTATTATTACCACAAACAAGGCACTCTGGAGAAACTCCTTTCCCATACTCTACTAATTATTATTCAAAACAGCTACTTCAGGAGGATTTATGAGAGTCAGAAATAATCACGTTTCCCTGTACACTGTACAGTAGTGCAGTGCAATAAGAGTGGAGGTAGAAGACAATCATTCTATGTCAAGGCCTTGGAGAGACCTTTTTTAATTTGAATAGTTTTTCTGGTGAGTTCTTTTGGTTTTGGTTTGGCTTTTTTGTTTTGTTTTGGGTTTTTTTTGTTTTTTAGATTTCCTGCTGCTTAAATGTGATGAGGATTGTCAGTTTGTGGCTTTGATTCATCTTTGCTGAGGTGCCCTTTGGAGAAAACTTTCTGGAACTTGTTCTATGAAAACAAACAAGTGAAAAGGTTAGTCCTGGATAGGTCTTTAAACATCATCTTTAAAGCGTGTGTGTCTTCATAGAATCATGGAACAGTTTGGGTTGGAAGGGACCTTTAAAGGTCATCTAGTCAAACCCCTCTTCAATGAGCAGGGACATCTTCAACTAGATCAGGTTGTGCAGAGCACCCTCCTACGTGACCTTAAATGTTTCCAGGGATGGAGCATCTACCACCTCTCTGGGCAACTTGCTCCAGTGTTTCATCACCCTCATTGTATAAAAATTTCTTCTGTATATCTAGTCTGAATCTACCTCCTTTTAGTTTAAAGCCATTACCCCTTGTCATATTGCAACAGGCCCTGCTAAAATGTTTGTCACCACCTTTCTTATAAGCCCCCTTTAAATACTGAAAGGCTGCAATAAGGTCCCTCTGGAGCCTTCTCTTCTCCAGGCTGAACAACCCCATCTCTCTCAGCCTGTCCTCATAGGAGAGGTGTTCCATCCCTCTGATCATTTTTGTGGCCCTCCTCTGGACCTGCTACGACAGATCCGTATCTTTCCTGTGCTGAGGACTCCAGAGCTGGATGCAGTACTCAAGGTGTGGTCTCACCAGAGTGGAGCAGAGGGACAGAATCACCTCCCTCGACCTGCTGGCCACGCTTCTTTTGATGCAGCCCGGGATACATCTGGAAGTGATGACTTCATAAAATTCAATAAAGTATTTAATAGTTATACTAGACTACTGATTGGAATCTAAACATCTTTTTAAAATGTCATAAGTAATAAGGACTTCCAAGGTTCATTTGAGATACATGAATTCTTAAGAGTCAGTACCAAAAGCTGGCACACCAGATTTAGTCAGAATCGAAACACTGAGGGTAAAAGCAATGTTTAATGTGTTCCCAGATGTCTACTTCAGGATGCTGCAGGGCATCTCCATCTACTTGGAATCTACAACCTAGACAGCCTTTCAAGGTCTGGAGAAGAATTCAATGTTTTCTGATAAAATAAAGTAAATAGAAGAGGCTTTCTGCTTGTAAAATAACATTTTTGTATACACGTATTTAGACAGAAGTAATTTCATTTCAGGTGGTTTGCTGCTGAAGTAAATGCAAATCCAGTTCTCAAAGCCCAGCAGTGCCTGCCTGTCAGCATGGGCAGCAGGACGCTCTCCAGATATCTTATTTATGCCCTACCGAGTTAGACAAGAATACAAGATATTGCTTTTGAAAATAATTTCTAGGCTGAGCACGCCTCTGTCACCAGAAAGGCCACTTGCTTTGAGAAGACAGAGACCTGGCATCTGTGCTCCAATGTCTTAATATTAATGAGTCATTGGAAGGGGTCTTGATTACATCTAAATTGCACTGCAATCACAAAGTACAGACACTTAAGTGAATGTTAGCAATACATTTTGCTTTGCTTTTTGAATGGCAGAGCTATACTGAGACTTGGCTAAAGTTGAACTTAATATGTCTTTTTTTTCTGGAAGTCTTTGTGGCAGTCTTTGTTCTGTTGCATCAGAGCCCAACATCTCATTTCTACCTCTGTCTGAAATGATGTTCTGAACATTCTTACTTGATCTGCGAGATTATACTAGTACCTTTAACTGGTGACAAAAGAGCTATGAAGGCCACAGACATATTAAGAAGTCAGCAGAATTTCAAGGTGTGGAGCTCTTGGTCTTCATAATTGAAGGCTGCTGTGTCTTTATTCCTGTACAAGTTTTGAAGTTCATTAGACTAATGAATATTACATGAAAAAAATTAATTTTTCTTTCAGTCTGGTTTTGCTTTTCAATAATTGTGTGAAGGCCAGAATTCTTTGTGTCTCTGTGAGATTGTCTGAAGCAGTGAGGAATAAAAGGTAAGTTTGGAACTCAGCACCAGTAAATATAGATGTGTAATTTTAGTAGTTCTGAGTAGAAGTGCAAACATATGCAAGTCTACCCAGGATTAATCATTATACTCTAGAGGAAACATTCTCTTACAGGTGCATATCAAGAAACAGATAATGAAGCGTTTCATGGTTTAACTCCAGCCAGAAACTAGGACCATGCAGCCACTCACTCACGCCCCCACAGTGGGATGAGGGAGAGAATCGGAAGAGTAAAAGTGGGAAAAAAAAACATGGCTTGAGATAAAGACAGTTTAATAGGTAGAGCAAAAGCCACGCACGCAAACAAAGCAAAACAAGGAATTAATTCCCTGCTTCCCATTGGCAGGCAGGTGTTCAGCCACCTCCAGGAAAGCAGGGCTCTATCACCCGTAATGGTTACTTGGGAAGACAAATACCATAACTCTGAACATCCCGCTTCCCCCAGCTTTATATACTGAGCATGATGTCATACGGTATGTGATATCTCTTTGGTCAGTTGGTGTCAGCTATCCTGGCTGTGTCCCCTCCCAACCTTTTGTGCATTCCCAGCCTACTTGCTGGTGGGGTGGTGTGCAGAGTAGAAAAGGCCTCGACTGCTTAGCAACAACCAGAAACATCAGTGCACTATAAACTCTGCTCCCACCCCAAATCCAAAACATGGCCCCACATCATCTGCTAGCAAGGTTAACTCCATCCCAGCTGTAACCATGACATGGTTTAATTTTAAATTATAATTATAAAAAGCATAGAATACATAGGCTTTGTCTTAAGAAAGAGTGTAGCACCAGGGACTGGTGCAGTAAGTAAATAAATACAATTAAGTGGTTCACTGAATATTGATTCCCAAATAAGAATGTAATTTGATTCAATTAGTTTTCAGTGATGGCTGTTGTGGGTTTTTTAAGCAAAAGCATGCCGTATTATGAATTTTAATGTAACATTAATATAGTTCCTTTCTTAGATAAAGTAATAAATGCAATAGAACAATACATGTAGTTCCTAGCTATGCATACAATCCAACTGTCAGTAAAATTCAGCTTCACTTTTGACTTTACCATCTGCTTTTCAGGACATATGTTAACTGTGATCCTACTTATACTGGTTTTATTTAAGCAAATCTCTGACTCACTCAAGTAAGGTTTTTTTCTAATGTAAAGAGCTTTTTCCCTTAAATCTAGCAATTGGCAGAAAGATGCAAGGTAGATCTGCAATGCTTTGTGGGGTTTTTAAGTGTGTCTCCCCCCCCCCCTTTTTTTTCCTTTTTGCAACTCTGTAGTACATTAATAGAATGTTTTAGAGTCATCTCTCCATCCAGACAGACAGTGCATCAATTGTACCAAGGGATTCATGTTCAGAGAATTTCTTTTGATTTTATACCTTCTCATCTTGTACTGACACTGCATACCACTCATCAGTGTCAAAATCTGTATCTCCAGATACCATACCATCACCTTTTGGAAGCGATATATTTGTACTCACAGGTTCTAGTGCCATTAAAATGCAAAATTCTGCAGAAATCAGTCCAAAAGCCTGTCAAATGTTAGGAAAAATAATTTTTCCTTTCAAACTGTTCCTTAAAACTTAAGTAAGGAGTCTGTTTTTCAAACATAAGTGTAGAAAACAATGGAAGAAAATGACTATGAGTTTCTACTACATTCTGCAAGTAATTTCTGTAGGGTAAAAATATCACCCATTCCATAAAGTCAGTTTTCAGAGGCATGCATCAAAACCCAACCTGAACAAACATGAATAAGTATTGCTGGAATTGTTTAATGTGCACTTACTTGTAACAGAACGAAGGCACATTATGCCATTCCAAAACAGGAATGCAAACTATGAGAATATAATAAGGTATGGGTCTTTTAAAAACTTTTTTTACTGTTTTTTACCGTAGAAAACGGCTTACAAACTAAGCGTATTTTTGAATGTTACTGGAGCAGTTATGCAGTTGGGTCTGAGATGCCAGGAGCAGTTTAGACAAAGCATACCTAAGAAGAGAAAAAGCTTTCTGGCAAATTAGTTTGATAAAGGTGAAAGTGTCAATATTACATGCTTTTATAAACTGCTTAGGAACACTATATCAGATGTGGTCTGCTGCATTACAGACTCAATTTCTTTGCTTTAACTGCTTTAACCTAAAATTTTTGCAGCTGATAAAGCTGTATCTTAAGCATAGTTAGGGGATTTTTTGTCTCTTAATACTCTATGATGTGGTGAACTATTTCAGAATTCATCTTGCATTAGAAATCTGTTTGTACTTTCTGTTCCAGCTTGATTAACAGACAGTTTATATCATTTTTTTTCTAGTGCTGATATTATTCTTTGCTGTGATCAGTTCTTCCTCTACGTCTATTGCCCGCTATATCTATAGGATGAAATCAAGGGTGAAGGCGAAAGCCATGTCTGGCTTTCTTGAGCTAACCTGAGTACTTGAGCTCTCAAATTTCTTCCTGTATGTTTACTCAGGTTTCAGTCAGTCGTGCTAGTGGTTTTCCCCTGAAGCTTTTCCACTTTGAAGTCATTTTCATTGAAGAACAGTGGCCAGAACTGTCCAAACACTTTCCAAACAAGGTTCCACCAAGTGACTTGTACCATGACAGTAACATTTTCACAGTCCCACTGGACTTGGTGTGGCTTAATTGATTCTTTCAAACAAAGAACAATAGAAAGTCAGCATGATACACTTCAACTGGACTAATAAATGGTCAAGTGACTGGAGTCTAAATATGATCCTTAATGGAATCCTTGTGAGACAAATATATTTTCAATACTAATCCTAAGAGATCAACTATAAACTTACACTGTTTAGTATATACCATTGATGTACACAATTTTTAGATAAGACAGAGTAGAAAATGCAATAATAATGAAAATAACAGGTAAAAGATACAGAATGATATGATTTATTTAAAAATGGAGTCCAAACAAAACAGAGTGTTTAAAAATGACCAAGTAAAACTGGATATCCAGGTTCAAATAGATTCAGCCATACATTCAGAATTATGTTATTCTAAGAATGATTCTTACATGTGTAATCCTTGCATAATAGATCAAAGGGCAATCCAGTGAGAGGAAGAGGCTCAAAGGGTTGACAAATGTCTGTTGCACATACGCAAGCCATTTTTGATGCACTTATCTCAGTCAAGAACAGGCATTACTAAGTTCCACAGCCTGTGAAATGTTAACATAAAGGGGCCACTGCTGCTGGGGTAGCTTCTAGGAATTTGGTGAAACTGATATGTTAAATATTCTGTTGCAATAAATTTAAAACCAGTTCAGGAAAACTGTAGAAAAAAAAAGAAAGCCAAGATTTAAAAAAAAGTTGAAAGCTGAACTTGATATAGTAATACCTAGCTAGAAGTGCTTTTCAGCAGGTAAAAATAGCTGCTGGCGCTTAAATGGTATATCACTACACTTGCACAGCTGTGCCTTGCAGTCTGGCATTTTATGACATCAAAATTCATTATATGAAAGAAGATTTCCATTACTGTAATAATTAATTCCCATGTTGAAAGCATCTTAGAAGTAATGAATACATACAAGAACTTGTGTTTTTATTATTTCTGCCAGTAAAATAGTGACCATTTGAAATGAGGCTACAAATTAGCAGTAGGCGCTCAAAAGTAAAAGCTGGACATCTGTTTTTGTAAATGAAATGTAGCGGAATCCTAAACATGTAAGACAATGTGTCAAAATCTGCAAAGGTCAGATGCTGCACAATGCAAACCCAGTGTCTTTTAAAATGATAATCAATTTCAGTGTATGCAATCAAATGGAAACTGCAGGTTACACTCAGATTAAATTCACCAGAAGAATCTATGTAGGTCAGGAAACGCTCAAGCTGCCAAGAAAAACTTCTCCACCAGAATTAGATGGAACAGGTAAATACAACTATTCATATCTGAATAGCAGCATTATATGTACATTTATACTCTGAAGTTACTGATTGTCCAGTAATAAATTTAATTTTTAATAGACAGATTGCAAAGCTATTTATGCATTTTGCATAAATATTACTGAATAATGTATTTTTAAAATATAAAAGAATGTTGGCATTCTTGCTTATTCACCGAATAATGATTTTGGTGAAAATTGTTGTTAGTAATTATCTTAATGCTCCACCTTGTCTTTAAACCATTGTTCCCTGTGCAGCAATCATGTCTCAGCTAATGACTGATTTCAGGTGTACTAAAGTACAAATTGAAGGGTTTAAACAAAATCTTTGGAGATAGGTGATTTTAGTTTTAATTATTTTTTTTTAAATATACAGATTTTTCTATTTCGGAAGTGGAGACAAATGAGGTGTTTCGATCTCAATGTTTCTTTCACTTATTCATGAAATCTATACAGCATTATCTGAAGATGTTTATCAGTTTGAAAATTCATCATTCATCGTCCTGACATCAGCCAATTATTTTAAAACTCTTTTATCAAACATCCAGATATATTGATTAAAAGATGTCCAGCTTCAATAGCTGCTGTTCAGTTTAATTACTGCCCTAATGCAAAATAGTCCAAAGTCAATATAATATATACATATACATATACATATATATGTATAATCTGTCTTTTCCTCAGGTACAGAACAGAAATATTTATTGAATGATATTATTATAATTTTTCCTATTTCTATCTGGTAATTAGCCATTGTTAATAATTTAATAAAAATTCTAATTATTCTCTCTAGCTCTGCTGGCCATACATTTGTCTGCGTTTTACCTCATGAGCTTTCTTCAATTTTTAGCTTATAGTTTATGCTAAGTATTATCAGCTTTCTCTTTATTGGATTTTTTATTGTTGTTTTCTCTTTGCTTTTTAGGCAAAGCTGCTTTTTAGGCAAAGCTCCTTTTTAGCAAAGACTGAGGCTTTTGGGAAATCTAGTAAAACCTTTTAAGCAGCTCCCAAATATTGATTGTATTGTGGTGTTTATATTCTCCCTCAGTGCAAGTGGCTTATAATTTTTTTCCACTTTGTGAAATTGGCACCTCTAGAGTATAAAACAGGCATATATTACCACTTGGGATTTCAATCTTTTTGCAAATATAGACAAGTTACAACCACTTGGAACTAATCAACTACCAACTCTCAGTTCTGTGATCTGCTCCCCTCTATTTCCTGGAACGAAGTTAGAGGTAAAATTCAAGTCACAGAATATGTGGATTCTTGATTCTCTTTAGATGTGGCAATTGTTTGATGTAAGTGCTTACAAATTGCAAAAACCAGCCTTGTACCAGTAAGCCCAGGCTTTTAGCACAAACTGAAATTCCTCATGGCTCTTTTTCTGTATCTTATTGAGAGTACTTAATGAGCACATCTCTTTCCTAATGGGGTGTTGTGGTCTTTAGCGCACACCTTTAGTACAGCTTGAGTTTTATCCACCAGGACACCAATTTGTAAGTATTCGAGAATATTTGGAACTGAGTTTTCAATGAGGTGGAGATAAGGCTTTCCATTTCTTTTGTTTCTCATTTTGCCTGTATAAGCTTTCCTGAGCAGACTGTTCTTTTTGATTTTGAAATTCTAATCATGTGATTCTACCTACTGGGTTTCAGTGACACCAACAAGATTGAATTTATGCTCACAAATGAGTAATTTATGAGTCCAAATTCTCCCTGTTTAGAAGCCAATCTCTTGGCAGACATATATAGGAAATTAAGTACTGTATTCTTTCCATGTAGAGTAGTGATGTAGTGAATCTTCTTCTTAACATCTTGATTCGCTATTAAATGAATAGTTTTTCTCTTTCTCCTTTTGTTGCTAGTTTAATGCCGTGTTGATTCAATCGACCAGGTGGTCAGCTATAAGAGTTTTCCCCTTTCACTGCAATAAAATCTATTCAAAATTATATGCTGCTCTCTTAAAGTAAAACATGACCCATTTACCAAAGCTTTCTATCTTACTCTGTTTACTGATAGATGTTTGATATCAGAATCTTCACTTCCAGGAGTGGAGATTCCAGGACACTGTGTTTCCATGTGAAGAGGAAAACTCATTAGTTTATTTCAATTAAATCTTGGTTTCTTGTGCTTGCATCTGTAGGGAGGAGAAGTCCTTACTGCATCTTCACATGTTTCTTTATGGTATTATAAAGAGCTAAAGATAGCTTGTTTACAGCAAAAGCAGAACATTTTGAAGGTTTCCATGTTCAGCTCCGGATTTTAAATAACACAAATGTAGGATTAATTTATCCTCTGCTCCCTTGATCACAATTTCGGTTTAGGGCACAGTTGCCAGCAAAGATGGAGACATTTATTACCTATTCTGGGATCACTTATCTCAGTGATATTCATTACTTAGTCTGTAACTACCACGAATTTTGTTGTTTACATGTACAGGTTGGACGTGAATCAATATAATCACCCTAGTATTACTGAAATCCATGGTATGTTCTTCTCAAGATATCACTTTTTACCTTTGGATCAATATGATGTTCTATAGGACTAAGTCCAGAAAGCTGTGTGAACCCTCCATACTTATCTGTGGGAGCATGACTGTGAGTCTGACGAGACATACCTTTGCAAAACTGTCTGAGTAATATGCAGCTTTGAACAATTATGATCCATCAGTGAAATACTTCTACTTGAGAAGAAGAGATTAGTTGTTGCTTCCTGTTCTGCTTATGGTGTATTTACTTCTAATATCTCAAAACAGAGTGAAGCAGAGATCTGGTGTTGTAGCTCTATGTAGCTCTACACTTCCCCCTCCCTTTTTTTTTTGTTCTTTCCCCCCCCCCCGGGCTTTACTCCTGTATCTCCTTAGAAGTTAGAGATCTGAAACATCAGTATAAGCTCTCCTTGTAGGTAAAGCTCCTAGATTAACTTTGATATCAAAAGATAAAATCTTAGGTCTAATGCATAAACGAACTCAGGCAACTTATTTCAAACTGCTATCTGAAAAAGCCATTCCAGACTCCAAGGCAGAATGCGACTAAAATTTTCTAGGTGTTGCTCATTTTTTACTTTATGTTTCTGTAAGCTCCCAAAGTCACAACTTTCTCACATCCAGAACCTAATCTTGAATATCTTGAGGAGTCCTACATTCAGTTAATGCCCAAAAAACAAAAAGTTCTTCCTCGGTCCCCAAAAGGGCTTGTTGCACATAGAATACTGCATGAACACCTAAACTGCCTGCATACGTTTGTAATGGACTGCAAATGCACTGGGAGATCTTCCCTCTAAAAACATAACCATAGAAATTATTTTATTATAGGTAACATACCCTTTTAGGGGAAGGTCTAGTTGTCAGAGCACTCATGGGTGTGAAGCCCTGAGTTAGTTGTTTCCTTTTCCTGAAGAAGACGTATTTCACACTGACAGGGAAGGAGCTCTTTCCAGAAAAAACCTACAGGCCCTTCCTGGAAAGAAGAATGTTATCCATGCTGTTAAGTCTCTACCATCAAACAGGAGAAAAAAAAAAGAGAAGTATTGGCAAAATCATCAGGTCAAGAAGTGCTTTAAAGTGCTGTGATAGTCAGGTGGCTGAAGATGTAGGTAGTCCACTAGAGAGAACAAATTTAAGAATTCCCATTCCTAATTATCTCTATTTAGTTACCTTTATTTAGCAGCATCTTGTGTATGCTGATTTTAGATGTCTCTTGACTTATGCTGTTGTTCACTTGGGATACCATTCTAATTTAACTTTCCATGAAAACTATAGGGAATCTAAGAAAATAACACAAGGTTTTGGATCTCATTAGAGTGTTATATTGCCTACATCTTATATTAAATCTGACTCTTAGAAGTCCACAGTGCTACTAATTATGTTTTAAAGGCCTCTCAGATTATAAAAAAACCTAAATGTATGCCAAGTTGAAAGAGTGAGTCTTAAGTTTGAAGAAAACTCAAATGAAAATAGAATTACATTGTTGTGGTTTGGGCCAGACTGGCCCAAGCAAGCCAAGCAACAGATATTCTTTTCTCTTCTGCAGAGCAGGAGAGGGAGAAGAAGAGAGACTAGTTTAGCAATAACTAAACTGCTTTAATGAAATATAAAGAATAAAATAAGAAAAAGAAAATAATGAAACATACACAAACCCGTATCAAGCTCCCAGGATGACAGTCACGTCACCAGCAGGCACTGGGGAAGTCCCAGACTGGACTCAGCGATGGATGGGAACTGGATTCCAGATCTGGATTCAGGAACACATGGATCAGGATCAAAGGCAGACGAACAGACGGAGTCCTCCTTGGATGCCGGCTATTGAAGAAAGAGAACTGACCCTTTAATCCCTCAGCTTTTATACTGGGCATGAGGCAGATGGGATGGAATACACTGTTGGTCAGTTTTGGGTCACCTGTCCCGTCCGCTCCTCCCCACAGGTGGGACCCCTCTGCGCTTTTCCACTTCTGACCCTCCAACAGGGCAAATAATAAAGTTGGTTGGCCTTGGTTGTTATAGCAATAAGTATAAGCAAGAGCCTCTCTGCATACCGTGCCTTGGCATCAGCTATAAACATGGGTCTTATCACTCTGAGAAAGAGCAGTTTTCTGCACAATATGCTGTTAATTTCAGCAGTTAGAAGAGGCCTAGTTAGAAAGCAGAGTTACTGAAAAAAATGGTCCTATTTTACCTCAAACCAGGACATACATTTTTCTGAAAGAGCGAGGTTTGACTTGTGTTATTTTCTCTACTTTATTTCCATTGTACCACTTAAGCTGTTTAAGCCAACACATTACTTTATTTACAATGCATCACTACAATATTTATCGTCCTAATCAAATCTGCAGCTGGTTTTCTTAACTGGAGATTCAGTACTGGCTCCTTCATAAACAGCACTGAATCTTCTTAAATTTAAATATAGTACTCAAGACAATATGCTCATCACAAAAAAAAAAAAGCCCATTCTGTTTCCATTTTAAGGGATGTGTTTGCTGCATGTTAATGTTGAGTTCTGTAATGTTTTCCCTTGAAATATCATATAGACTGCATTTTGCTAGAAAATATGTCATAATGTTTTCTGATATTTTTAGATGAGCTAAAGCGTATATCTGTTCTTAATCTATTCTATCTGCTGAGGCAATGTACATCCTCAGCAGCATATTTAACCAAATGGATTTTTTTTCCTTAGCAGATCAAACTGAGTTCTGCTGCAGGCACAGAACTTCCTATTTAAATGACGAATGTCTCTGCTTGCAGACTTGAAAACTCACTTATTGACTCTTTCATCTTGTGTAAACAAATAATCAGCCCATCACTAGTATGGTGGGGGAAAGTGGAAGAATAAAAGGGAAAAGGAATTTTTGGGAGTACCGCCAAACATTGCATTACTTGGAATGAAAAATGACTTGTTTGCTGTTAATGTTGCCATTATACACAGATAATAGACAGCAATGTTTAAAAAGAACAGAGAAAAATCTACAAAGACTCTGTAATACCAAATATTTCTTCACACTTAGAACGCAGTGAAATTTTCTTTTTTTTTCCCCAAATGACAGCAGATAAGTCCTGATTTTTAACGTATTTCAAGCTGCTCTCAAAATCAAATTCTGAGAACTGTTTATTTAAGAAATTTTCAACTTGATCTTCACAATTTCAAAGAGTTTAAATATTATATAATTTGGTTATCCTTTGAAAAGTCTAAAGTTAAGCTGTTTCTAAATCGTTTTTAGATAAAGCACACGCACACACACACATATATATATAAAGTAATGGATGTGAGACATACTATATGTTTTGTTGCTCCTGTTGTTTTGTTTGCTTTCATAGTGAATTGTTATGAGGAAAATGAAAAATCAATGTGATCTAAAGAAAACAATGTCCGAGTGGTCTTTTTTCATATAACAGTGCTTTGAAATGTGTTACTGCTGAACAAGGTAAAGGTAACAAGGTAAATGAAAGCAGTGGAATTTCTCAAGGAATAAGGTCCTAATAAGTATATGTAAAAGTAATGTTGGGACGAGGTAGGTCCATAAGGTAGAAAACATAACCACAGGTTTTAGGCCTAATCTGCATTACAAAATCATTACATCATTACAAAAATCACTGGTCTATACTGAAGAAAAAGCATTTCCATGTTAGATCTATGCAACTGCATTGGTAAATATTGGTTTGGGATCTGAACAAGAAAGATACTCCTTCTCAAAGTAAGGTTTGTTCTTGTCTTACAAACGTTTTATGGCTCCCCTAAATTAAAAAAAGACACTTCATGAAAACAGATGGAAGTTACATGTTACACCAAAGTCTCTGAGATCTGGCTTCAGTAAAATTTCTGTGTTCTAAATTCAGCTATTCCAGCTGTAATCAGAGTTGCTCAAAACAGTAGAACCTCACAGACTTGCAGTCACAGATGAACTTTGCTCCTATCTAAGATTAAAATCTGTATTCTTTAGAATTAAAGTTTACATTTATAAATGTAAAGTCTTACAAATGTAAGTCTTCTTTCATAACTAGACTGTATTGTGATGGAGAGATGTAGGGTAACAGAATGGATGTTTGCCATAAAGTAACTAAATTTTAGGGAATATAAGTCATTGCTATGAAGCAGTTTATTTAAAATACACAGGAAAACAAACATGAAGAAAGTAAACAATATCTTTGCTCTAAATCTTATAGCAAATAACAAGTTTGCAAGCTAAGAGGTGGCAATTTGTTAACCTTAGATAGAATTGGTCAGTCTGCATTTAAGATTAATTTTTCATTTCTGAGTGTGAATCACTTAGGCTAAGTCACCTGGATTTTTAAACGTTATAGATACCCCTAAACCCATGCTGGAGGAAAGTAATCGCAAACGCATGCTGCAAAAACTGAACAACATGAAAAATTAACATTTCTGAATCCATATGGAGGATGAAAATGTATGTACATACATTTGCTAAATGTATGTACATACATACCTGGCAAGCACGTATCTACAGAGTGGTTAAATGAAGGCTGTCAGAATACTCTGTGTTATTCTTTTTGAACATCTTCATTTAAATGTAGATTTTGAGCTTGACTTCATCACTAGACAAGTATGCTGATTACAGTAAGTGTTAGAATAATCTTTAACAGACGTTTGTGACAGGGACATTTTCTGGTTGAAAAAAAGCTTTACCTATTTCCCCCCATAACTTTTCTGTTTATTAAAGAAACCTCTTAAAACCTCAACTTTAATTATCTTTTGCATTTTCTTTCCTAAGTCCAATAGTGATTTTGCTGGTTACTTACAAATACATTAGTATTCCTACTGGAATTTTGTGTAGACTGATAGAGTGACTAAGGTGAGAAGAAATATAGTGAAAAGTTATTTGTTTATATATTCCAATTAGAAACAAATGTAAGGTCATAACAAATGAAATTCACTGAATAAAGTAATGCTGTGTCTTTAAAAGGTCTTAAATAATGTTATACTTGTCTCTTAAGAATCAATAGGCATTTTTCCCTCTTTCAGTGAGAAAGGAATAAGTTAATTCAAAGGAGAAGCAAATAAAATAAATTAATGATAAAATATAAGCCAGGGGGCAACTTTTCCTGTCAGATGTACTGATATAGAATCAATGCCATCTCACTAGCTTCTTTCTTTACGCTGTATTTATCTTGGAATAGTCAGAGTAACATTTAGCCCATAAGACCTGTTTACATCAATACAGGTCAATTGATTGAAATGGGAACGATTTATCATGCTAGCAAAAGTTAGATCTTGAATATAGTCATTGTTTCTAGTCTTCTGTAGATACATATTACAAGGCTAAAGAAGCTAGAAAGTAAGTTATTTTGGTGTGTTTTGTAGTCTCTGCAGAAAGCCACAGTTAAATTAATCCAAAGAGTTTTACACACAGTCACCCACAGTTGTTATTACCATATCAGGAAGACACCACCTCAGTTTAAAATTCATTATTTATAAAACTGTAAGCTTGCTTTCTTGTGTTTGCTGGGTGAAGAAACTAATCAAAATCTTTGAGCTTTTGCTGTCACTCAAGGACTCCTGGATAGACAGTAACCTGTAGCTTGGGAATGCTGGAAGCAAAAATTTGGACAGTTTACACAATGATTGACAGCTCAGGTGTCTTCTTTCACTAAGGCTGAAACCTATCTGCCTCTGCTATAGCTGAATCACATGGGAGATTATATATCATGAATCAAATCTTCAGTTTATTCAGGCAACCAGCCCGCTAATGTGGAAGTTCAAAAAAGTAAAAGCATCAGCTAATGTAAGAAAGCATTTTGCTTCAAAGCGACCTTCAACACCATGTGCCTCTAACGGCTGTCAGTACATTTTAATCAGAAAATCTCTCCCAATAAATGTCAGTTAGATGGCTTGTATGACTGAGGACTACTCATGCAAGTATCTACAAAGCTGCAAAGCGTGGGGTGGTATTTGAAGTGCAGAATAAATAAATACATATTCTAAGTAACTGCCTGGTATTAGTATTCTAACAGTTTGTGCTTTATCTTGCCTTTAAACAAATAAAATTTAAGCTTGGAGAAGGAACTTTAATTTTAAGTCCTGGACTAGTCAGTCCATCAGTCACTAGGTGCATTTTGCATATTATATGCCTACTTGAATAAGCTGTATATTAGTCATGCTAATTTTCCATGGGCATTTTGGTCATAAGGAAAAAAGGCAAGCTGCAGTGAAAACAGAAAGGAAAAGACAGCTGAAAGTGAAGGTTTTTGCTTACCAGTTCCTTCACAGCATAACTGAAAGTTGTGTATGAATAAAAAATACCTGTTACATTCAGACTCTGAAAGTCTGTGGTGCTGTATAGTAATCCATGGAATAGAAAGAAAATTTTGAGTGAGATCTTAAAAGCGGTTGAAGTTTCAAAGCACCCCCAAATGACTGAAATTCAGGAAGAATTATGTACCAAACTCTCCTACAATACTTTGCAAATAATTTGCTTTAAGCCAGATAATTAACTTGAAATCATATTGAGGAGTTAAGTTTACAGCTTCCTCAGCAGCAATCTGCATTGAAAAAGGTGGACTGAGAGTGCTGCAAGAGATGTATATGGATCAAAATGTTACTGATACCACTGCTATATATTTTAGCAGGAGTGCAGAGAAATTACTTCATATCACGTTGTTAAATGTTTTTGGTCATTGTTTATTATTCTAACATGCTGGCAGTAGCGTTGAGATTACTATAATATTGGTATAACCCCTCTTAATGTACCTTATGTCTTGATAAGCTTGATATATCTAGCTATACAATCAAACTAAAATGTAGAAATTAAGTATTTCATGCAGTATGCAGGGGTCACAGGATTTTACAGAGAGTATTGTTGCACTTCAGCAATAGAAAAGAAATAATGAAAACCTCTGAATGATAGCTCAGTAGTCATAATGCATAACTGAATATTAAACAGAAATTCAGGCCAAAATAGGGTAGTTGCCCTACAGTAATTATTCAGTTCCAAAGAGACAAGAAAAGAACAACTAGTCCATCTTTCTGAAAACACCACCAAGACAGGACCTTCAAGAAAGGTTTCCCTCCAAGAACGCCAAAGATCTGTAAGCAGAAGAATTGCTCTTTAGTAGATACTGCTGAAGATCTAAAAAATTAAACTCTGTTGCTAACAATTCCAAAGATGAGTTTATCTATAATCACAAGACAGATCACTCTCTGATGAATCTTTTAGTATTATTTATTACTGTATGTTTTAACCAAAATGCTTTATTTGATTATTTGTATGTTACTTATTAATGTACTTGAGTGGCTTTTCTCTCAGTAAAAATATATTTAACAGCATGCTTTTTGAATGCAGAATGGTATATATCATGAAGAACCTGGAAGCTGAGTCTGATCATTTCCAAGGGCAGCCTTTAAGCGTATAATTATCACCCGTTGCTGTGAGCTCACCAGGTACTTTTAATTTATTTTTTTTTCTAAAAACTACATCGTAAGTGAGGCACTTGCATTTCTTCTGTTAGCCAAGCACTTGCTTTTGTACTGTCAGTTCTGTCAATGGTCAAAGTCACGTTAGTATGTCTGGCAGCATTACGGTTAGAGACAGTTGTCTCTTGAGTGATGACATTGTTTCCTGAGTCTCAATGTCTCCCACACAGACAAGCGCTACTTGTGTTACCTGGTATTCCATTCGTTCCATTTTCCTTCCTTTCTGCCTCTTTGACTGTCTTTGGAGTTGTTTCTACAACAGGTATCACCATGATGTCCATGACCTTTACTAACATTAATTAATTTTTGTTTACTGTAAGACTTTCCTGAGCATAGTGAGTCACGTAACGCCATACATATAGCCATATAAGGGAGGGAAAAAGGAAAAGAGGTTGTGTATGTCCTGAAGATGCCCAGCTGAAGCAGGGACAGGTTGAAATTCCAGTGTGATGAATGTTGTTTATGTTTCTATGTGTTTGGAGTTCATAAAAAACCTCTGTTTTTTGATACCCTGTTTTGGTTGCATTTGTTTGTTTGCTTTCCAGGAGCTAACTACAGATTCCTCTGTCCTTATTTTTAACCAGATATATCCTACACTAATCATTTTGCAACACAGACAGTGTACTCTGACGGGTAGTAGTTCTCACAGATCTGCCTGAGACCTGTGAGATTCAGAACAGCTGTTTTCCTTACATACCTTTCCTTTTATTTCTGACAATATTTCCAACAAAAATACGAATTGCTTCCAAAATAAGACTCTCATATTTTATTTTCTGGGAGCAAAAGAAAGCTTTAAAGACATACCCTGAAAACAAAGATGTAGAATTGTTTGAAATGTCAGACTTACTGGATGCGCATAGGAAACTTTATTTTGTTTTGTTTTTCTGTGCTTTTAAGTCTCAGACGGGAGTAAAGCGATCCAAATCTTCTGGAGGAGGAATGAAGGCAACACACAGAGAAAAAGTGCAGATTATATTGCAGTGTTATTGTTTCCTACCCTTCTGTGATCGCTTTGAGGGAGCTAGAGGCTTGAATTTTAAAGTCTTAAGTAAATCTCATATTATGTTCTCTGCATAATATTAGCTCTCTTGTCAGTGACTAACATTCACCCAGAAGGGGTTAGCAGTACATATAGGTTGTGAGAACAGATTAGTGGTAATGAGAGTTATCATTATTTGTGAGCAAATGAAATATAACGGTTCAGTATGTATTTTATGAATGTTCTTTGTGTTTAATTTTTTTAAATGTGGTTATGTTCTTAAATTTTAAGATATTGCCACTTGTGGTAATAGGCTTGACCAAAGAAACTTGAATAAAAGACAATGACATCCTTTAGGATGTCCTGACATATTAGAATAGTTTTCATGATTGTAAAATCATAGAATTATAGAATACTTTGTGTTGAAAGGGACCTTTAAAAGTCACCTAGTCCAACCTCCCCTGCAATGAGCAGGGACATCTTCAACTAGATCAGGTTACTTAAAGCCCCCTCCATCATGACCTTGATGTGTTCTGATGTCTAGAAGCTGCTTTCTTCAGAGTATCCCATTTTGTTCTAAAAGTTAATTATTGTCATTTACATATTGGTCAATTAATTTTATGTAACAAATGGTGCATAACAGGAAATCAAAATAGTGCATATCTTAAAATACTAACATTTAATCGAATAGGTGGGTTGGATAATTTTGAAAAACAATTTAAACATCTAATCTGGGTTAGTAATTGTTGTGTTTTTAGAAAAATGGGAGATATGATCAAGCTACCGGTAGATTTCACATGTTATTAGGAGACATGATCAGGTACTTCTTTTCTAATTCCTCTTTGTGTTGGTTTTGGAAGTCAATATTCTTTTGACCTGTCTGATGTAACTGACCCTCCCTTCAACTGATATAGAGCTCTCGCCTGTCTGTTTTTACCTTACATTGTGCAGCAATATCCATCATAAAAGCAGAAATAGAGATTAGTGATAGAAAGAAAGTATTTCATTGTATCTAATTCCCAGGATTCAGAATATTCAAAATCACAAGTATAGGTACAATCCCTGCCCACCTGAAATTTAATAGGGTACTGGGTTTGTAGGAACTTCAGGAGGAAGAGGACAAACAGAGACAATAAATAAGCCTAACAAAATCCCCTAAGGGATACTGCTTGAGAGCGTTTTTATGTACATTCTGTGTGTGTATGTACATTCTGCCTGTGTGTTGCATGTGCAAAATTGCCTGCATGATGATCCTCCACAGGAAACTGCTGTTCCAGGGCCTACAGAAACAGGTAAAAAAAGACCAGAAAGTTACAAAGTCCTTGACCAGGTAGTGGCCATTTTTCTGTTTTCCAATTAGCAACAAGTACATATTCTTCTATTACTCTTATTTTAACAATGAATAACCCATATTGTTCTTATTTTGTATGATGCTGTTCTCTTAAACATCCACTGCATTATGCTGCCCCGTCCTGTCACTACAAAAACAGGACAAAGATTTTAATGAGATTTACAAAGTTCAGATGGGAGCGTACCCCCATTCTTTGCAGCGTAGGAGTTTCTCCTGGATTTGTCTTGAACCCACTCTGTTCACTGGGGGAGCAGAGTGAAGAATTTGATTAGAAGCATTTCCACTGTACCAAAAAGAGATAAACAGCAGCCAGCTTAGTTCAGACTTAGGGACTTGCTCATCTGTCCAGAACGATGCAACGGTTTGGCTTTGGCACAGGACTAAGATCAGCAGCTGCTAAAGTGGAAGAGCGTAGAACATCTCCAGTCATCAAGCAAGCATTCATAATTAATACCTTAAAGTTCAATGCATTATAGAATTACTAGGTGTGTGTTCCCTTGACTTTTCATAGAATCATAGAATGCTAGGAGTTGGAAGGGATCTCTGGAGATCATCTGGTCCAACCCCGCTGCCAGAGCAGCTCCACATACAGCAGCTTGCACTGGATGGCGTCCAGGCAGGTTTTGAATGTCTCCAGAGCTGGAGACTCCATCAGCTCTCTGGGCAGCCTGTTCCAGTGCTCTGCCACCCTCAAGGTCAAGAAGTTCCTCCTCATGTTCAGATGGAACTTCCTATATTCAAGTTGGTGCCCATTACCTCTTGTCCTGTCCCTGGGCACCACTAAAAAAAGTCTGGCCCCCTCCTCCCAGCACCCTCCCTTTAGGTATTTATAGGCATTGATAAGATCCCCCCACCAGTCTTCTTTTCCCCAGACTGAAAAGACCCAAGTCCCTCAGCCTTTCCTTGTAAGAAAGATGTTCCAGTCCCCTAATCTTCTTTGTAGGCCTTTGCTGTACCCTCTGCAGCAGTTCCCTGTCCTTCTTGAACCGGGGAGCCCAGAACTGGACACAGCACTCCAGATGTGGCCTCACCAGGGCAGAGTAAAGGGGGAGGATTACCTCCCTTGACCTGCTTGCTACACTCCTCTCAATGCACCCCAGGATGCCATTGGCCTTCTTGGCCACAAGGGCACATTGCTGGCTCATGGTCATCCTGTTGTCCACCAGGACTCCCAGGTCCCTCTCTGCAGAGTTGCTTTTCAGCAGGTCAGCCCCCAACCTGTACTGGTGCATGGGTTTATTCCTCCCAGCTGCAGGACCCTACACTTGCCTTTGTTCAGTATGCTCTTTCAATGATGATAGGTTCATTTTTTTAAAAAAAATTCATATAATATGCTTCTTTGTTAGCTTCTAAGTTTGAATATCCTTTCATCGTTACTGGCAACGTTATAGGAAAAGCTCTTAAATGGGTATGGCACTGTATTTATAAAAACATGCAAAGTCATGAGTTTATGCATGTTCAAATATACATTTAAAAGATTATTTCTTTCATACAACAATAACAACTTTGCTGCAATATTGATGTGCTCTGCATTTTAAATTTTGTGATCCTAGCTTCAGACATACGCTGCATATCTTAAAAATAATAAAAAAAGAATCCACAAATTCCTGAGATGTCTGTCAAAAATAGATTCAGTAACAAAAAAGAAGGAAACTTTCTAACAGGTTTCTCCAGAAATTCCTTTTATGTTTGATTGATATGACCTCTGAAGAAGTAAAGGGATGAGAAAGAGCTACACTAGTATTTGGGATAACTTGTTGTTTGAGCAATATCTTACCCCTTGTTAGACTGTGATGATACGGATAATGCTCTATATCTTATCTCTTAAACTTCTGTTGTGGCATCAACAACAGAGACTAAATTCGGTGAAATTGAATGTCACAGGAATTTTGTGTGCACTAACATTGCAGGGATTCTTTCTTCCATGTTGTCCTGAAGGAATCTGAAGGAATCTGAAATCCCAGATTTAAAAGGATATAAATCCTCTTTCGTATCTTCTAAAAAACCCAAATCTCATAGTTTTTCAAATATGCAGCATTTTAAGTAGAACAGCTTATAGACCACTGAATGCAAATGTTACACTACAGAGAACAGTAAAATGAATAATAATTCAGTATTCATTCATAGTCATGAAATGGAAAAGTATGTCATCACTTTTCACATGCATGGGAAATGATCTACTGATAAGCCATAAGTTAGCCCTAAACATCTATTAGTCATTAACAAAGATCAAATACTTAAAAAGATCTTTTTTTTCCTTGCAAACTGATTTTTCATTAATTATTCTTTTGTATTCTTTTAAAGAAAAATTATTATTTTTA